>CM029021.1:120722633-121275322 GCA_016801055.1 Panax notoginseng | reverse complement strand
CATGACCTTCACATTTGCTTTAACATTTGATTTTAGACAGCATCCACTACACGGTGTGGTTATTGTAATGTTTGTTTACTTTGACCGTGGTTGAGCACGCGAGAGTTTTATTTGGATGAAAACTTATGGAGGCCTTTATCACCAACACCGGGTGGTTATTGTAATGCTTGTGTACATTGACGTAGATTGAGCACATTGACCATTAGGGGGATATTTTTTATTTTGGTGCGTAATTAGGGGAGGCCTTTGTCACTGACCCTACCTTCTATCTTCGTTGTTCACTGTGATACTGCCCTTTAGCTTAAATCTATGTAATGAATTTCTGTCATTACAGGTCATTATCGGAATTATCCAATTGATTACAAGGCCGCCGTGACCGAGCTACTTGGGAAAGCTGCTGTAATCTATTCTCGAAGAATACGACAACTTGAAGGGGAGAAGATGGGTTTTGAAGGGACACAAGATGAGGTCTCAGAGTCGCTAGAAAACCTAAGCTCAAATCAGACCTTTCAGAAAAGAGTTGCTCTTGATTTGAATGACATTTCTTTGTACCAAGCCCAGTGGGAGTATCACGGGGATAGAGGTGTTGGATCTGTGCAAGATGAACATAAAGAACGATATATCCTATGTCCAATCCGCCAAGCATCAATGCTCATGGGATTCTTGGTCAAGTTCTCTTTGACGCGTGTGTTCCAAAGGATGTTGAGAACTGGGATTTAAAGCCATCCTCCTCCTTGAGGCCCCCATGCCCTTCTTCACGAAGAAATTCCCCTTTCAATCCCATTAAGTGCATTCGTCGCTCAAAACTGTGATATCACCAACTGATAAATCTTGGAAAAGCTTCTGAATACATTTTGACGGCCATATTTGGACCCTTGGCATTTTGAGCAGTGTTGGTTCTGATAAAAAGGATATTGCCATGTTTGAACTGATGGTGCCTTTTCCCCCCTTTGTTTTCCCAACATGAAATGTACAGTTATTTTATGGGACAGACCTTAACATGTATTTCATATAGTTCCTGGAGATGATGGAGATCACCATATTAGAAATAAGAGGAATCTGGTAGTGTAATAATAAAGCCCTCCTAATTACAGAATATGTTCAACTGAAAGTCACTTTCTTCTCTCTGTCCCATTTTATGTTTTGCCCCACTTAATTTCTGGCCACATTATGTATTTTCAACAAACGATTCATTTCATGGCTGATGATTCAAAAACTTGGGTTCATAGATATTGCGTACATGCACATGGCTGAGACTAAACAAATGTCTGCAAGAACAAAGGGAAAATATAAGTTCTGTGACTGCTTCTGCTTGCTCAAGTTTACTCGAGAAGATGAAGCTCTCTCATTTTTCTTTATTTTTTTACATTAGGCTATGTTTGTTTATAAGGATTATAATTTCAAGACTAGTAATCTTAAGATTATAATTATAATGTCAAGATTATTAAGTCATTTTATTATTCCGAGATTATAGTCCAAGTTAAAATTTGAAAATAAACAAGACGCCATTTTATTATCCCGAGACTAATAGTTTCAAGTCTGAATTTTTAAAAAAACAAGACATTTGAAATTAATAGTCATATTTCAAATATAATTCTTGCATAACAAATATATCCTTAATGAAATTGAGCTTTCAACTTATTTACATTTAATTTGTTAAAATTTTCTTATAACAAATTTTAGAGAAAAGGTTAATACAACTGTTTATTGATATTAAAATTATTTGCTCCATTTTCTTTTCTTTCTGCTTTTTAAAAGCAAAATGATATATATGTTGAATTGTAACCAACGTGGACATATATATATATATGTTATAAAATAAAATAAATTTGCGACCAACGTGAACATCTAGATAAGATAAAATAAATGGGTCATTCTTAATTCAGCTGTCACAATTATAATTGGAGGAATCTCATATATAAAACTTTTTTTAACTGTCAACTTGATTATTTTGGGGAGTGATTAGTATGAAATTATTTTGGTGAATTGATTAATACAATGTCAGGTCAGGATGTGATCTTTTAATCTATATATTAATACTATATTGATCAATTGACCAACTTCAGATCCTTTATTTTGGGTTATACTTTAGGTACCGGCATGTTTAACTGTCAGCTTTTAACATGTTTACTCTCACTCTTCCATGCCTGTTCCAAAAAAACTGTTTTTACAAGATATAATTTATTCTCCTATTTTATCTCTCTCAACTTTTATTTTATCTCTATTAATCTTTCTCACATAATGAAATTAGATTCTTTTTTTAATTTCGTCTTTATTTTATTTTGAACATAGTCATTAATTTTATTTTAATTTTTTTTTATATTATAATAAAAAATTAAAAACAGATCCATCGTGTGCCTGGCAAAAACTCTATGTGGACATAGAAATTAGACACGAGTGTATTTGTATTTTGACCCCCAATAATAGATAAAATTATAAATAAATGAATAGTAGATAAAATTATAAATAAATGAAATTCAAATATACTCATATTCAATTTTTATGTTCCTATGGAATAACCCGTTTTCCATGTGACTAGTGAGTATAATGCATCTTCTATCTATTATATAAGCAGGAGTTTTTGTAAAACGGTTACCATTTTGATATACTTTCTTTGTATTTATGGTAAAAATATTTTACTTATCTTTTGGATAAATAATAACTATCTAAAGTTATTCATTCACCCACATTCACCGATCCTCTTCCCATGACTTGCGATCAGTTTAATTTTTCTCCAATCTAATTTTTTTTAAGGAAAAATAATATATACGTTGACAAATTTAGATTACGACTACTTGAAATTCTAAGAAATAAAATAGAACAATAATAATGTCTGGATCTCTTTTAAATCCTTATTTATTTCATGTATTCATATACTTCCACATTTGTTATCAACATAAATTTGTCGTTGTTTGATATATTAATAAAAATAAGAAATTTTTATATTCATTTTTAATACTTTATTTTAATAATTATTTCTGTCTTTGTAGGACCGTTGACTAAACAAGTGGCTGCAAAGGGAAAATATAGTTCTGTGACTGCTTCTGCTTGCTCAAGTTACTCGTGAAGATGAAGCTGTTGAATAAATTATATCGGAATATATTGTTGCATAGAATAAAATAAAATCAATAATTATATTATTAAGTATTTATATGAATTGAGAGAAGTCATCTTGTATATATCACGCTTCCGCTGTGCTTAAGGGTGAAGGTCTTCAATTGTCTCTCTCAATATCTTATGATGGATGTATAGGTGTGTATAAAAATTCTTGAGACGACAATTGGGACCAAACCCTAACTGTTTTATTTATAGAATAGCTAAGGTCAAAATCGTCTATCAAGATTATGAAACCCTATGGCCCATTATGCCAAGTACTATTAGGAATATTATTTATAGGTCGCATAATTAATTACCAAACCCATAAATAAAGTGATTAAATTAATACAATATGTAAGTCCAATAATTACATAAATAGTAGAGACCACATACGAAATAAAATATTCTAACATTCTCCACTTGCCCGAAATACTATTTATATTAAAATATAGCGCTTACAAGCATTAATTTGGCAAAGTATTAATTTAATGTCTACATCCCGTTCTAATAAAAACACCAATACGAATTAATACAATCTTTGTGTCATTATTAACACAAGATCCCCATTAGTTACACAATTAGTACTTTTATTAGAACAAAGATTAACATTAAGCATAACATGTATGAATAAAGTTTACATAAGTGGTAATAGATTAAACTCATTCATATGGTCCAAAATATAACCGTATCGTTTGCTAACAAGTTCTTAAGTGTGCACAATAAAGAGAATAGCAAACCATAAACATAAAGTGAAGTTCAAACAACGAGCTCAAAATTATTGTCTTACATCAAAATAACTCACTAATTAAGACTACCAATTAAACCCATGCCGGCAACATGCTCTAAAAAGAGCTTGGGTGGTAAGTCTTTCGTAAGTAGATCTGCTAACATATCATGCGTACTAATATACTTAATGACAACGTTTTGATCTTCAACTATTTCCTTGACAAATAAGTACTTAGTGTCGAGGTATAGTCCAGCACCACTCGAAATGGTGTTGTTGGAAAAACTAACAGCAGAATTATTATCACAAAATACTTTCAATGACCTTGAAATGGAATCTACAACCTTAAGTCCTAAAATAAGATTCCTCAGCAATAAGGTGTGACAAGTAGCATGAAAACAAGCCACATATTTTGCCATCATCGTGGAAGTAGTAGTTAACTCCTGTTTATGAGTTCTCCACGAAATAGCGCCTCCTGAAAGTATAAAGATGTACCCTGATGTAGATTTCTTTTCGTCTTTACATTTAGCAAAATTAGAATCAGAATAACTAACAACTTCAAGGTTATCTGTTTTTCTAAATGTAAGCATAATATGTAAGACTCCGAATTTTATGAAATAAAAGTATTCAATTTTTCTATTTAGTAAATGGTTAAACTGATAAAAATTTAAAGTTATGGGTGAAATGTGCAAAATTTTCAAAATAAGCAAGTGGTTATAAAATATTCATTGTTGTCGGGAAATATTCGTTTGGTCGTGGAATATTCTTACTGTCGGGGAATATTCATACGACGGCGCAGCCTTTTGTGGACCCCATAATGAAAAACGATTGGATGAAGAAAACGACAAGAGTAAGTTGTTTATAAATAACGGCGTAGTTGTTATCGTTAACACTGTTAAAATACCCGGTGATTAAAACACAGTAATACGCGTTGTTGCACAATAGCACATGGTATTCCACCAATTATTGATTTTTACGTAAGAAGGCATTACTCAATAATTATTACAGTAATTACTGTTCAGTATTTTATTTTATTGATTCAATAATTGCTGCGTTGATATTTTATATTACTGTTGTTTTAATAATTGTCACTACACAGTATTTTCTATTATCGGAGCAATAATTCATATTATCTGAATAATATTATTAGATAACATTATTGTCAATGTCTAGAAAATTCTGTCTAAGGAGAGGTTTGGTCATCTAATTGCGCGCCAGTAAGGAGAGATCCTTATTGGAAAGCCCCCTCTTTCTTGGGAACGGCCTGATTGCCAGTACTGTGATTCTGTAATATTATTTGTGTATAATTAATTATTGATTTATATGATGAGGAAAATATTGATTTTATGTGGATATAGATGGAGAAAATTTTTAATGTGACAATTGTTAAAAATTAATAATTTATCTTTTTTTGATAAAATAATTCATTTAAATATATTATTTTAATAATATATTGATAGTGATATTTTTATAATGAATGTGGGATATATAAGTATATGAGGAGGAAGAGTATTTTTGTGGTATTAAATGATTAACACATGTTTTGTGTGTTGGTGGATACAATTCTTGACCGAAAATTTATTATTGACTGTAAAATCGTCCGTTTATGGATTTTGGTCAATTTCTGTTTAGAATTTGGAAAAATTTTCTTCTGCAAAGTTGTAGAAAATTGAATTTCCTATAAAAACTCGCGAGATTCGAATTTTTTGATGAAAGAGCTATTTATTATGAATTATTGAAGTTCTGAAGTTCCGAAATAATTGATTTTTGGAAGTTTTAATTATTATTTTAAAGAAAAACGTTTTTTCTTACTTTTTCTAGAAGGTTAGCATGTGTTTATGGCTGAATTCAAGTATCTAGGGGTGGGCTTGAATATTTTGTAATTATATTAATATTATATTCAATTTTCTGTTTTGGTGTTCTAAGCATTTTCCTATAAATAGGGTGCTTAGGTTAGAATTAAAAATCACACCAGAAATTAAAGTTTTCTCGAGCGTATTCTTGTGAGTATTTTGATATCTTGAGTGTTGCTATACGGTGCAAGTTCGTTCAGCGTTATTCCAGTCAGAAGTAATGCTCTTTTGAGGTAAGGGATTGTAAGGGATAGTACGGGATTGTAAGGGATAGTAAGGGATAGTAAGGGATTGTAAGAGATTGTAAGGGATAGTACGGAATTGTAAGGGATAGTAAGGGATAGTAAGGGATGTTATTTTTTTTATCAATGATTTTATTTCTTTCAATATCATTATACCGAAATATTGGTAAGATTTTTCTTGTAAAATTCTTATCTTTTCATGTCGGGGTTACTATTCATGAGTTACTATTTACGAGTTAGTATTCACGAGTTACTATTCACGAGTTACTATTCACTAATTACTATTCATGGGTTACTATTTACGAGTTACTATTCATGACAAAATTGGTTTCTTTTTCTAACCAAATTATAGTTGATTTATGAATATTACTCTTGAGATTAAAAACTATATGTTGATCATATTATTTTTATTATCATATATAACATTTTTATAACCCTAATGATGATATTTCTCTTTGACTTGAGTGTAAAGATGGGTAGATTTTTGGTACGATCATGACTATGGGTTCTCTTTGGCCAGTAATGCAAAGTTGAATTGTTGACTGGTATGATCATGACCATTGAATTTATAATTGAATATCTTTAGCTTAAGTGCAAAGGTGAAATGATCAACGTGGTTATAATTATTGGTTATATAAATTCTGAAATGATTATATATTTCTTTGAGATAATAATATATTTGGCTTGTAGTGCAAATATGAGTTGTTGAGGAATATCTTTGGCCTGTAGTGCAAAGATGAGTTGTTGATGAATATCTTTGGCCCGTAGTGTAAAGATAAAATTATTGGTATGATTATGAACAGGAACTGTGATTTGGTATAACCATGATCTTTGATGTTTCAGGTAAAGACAAGTGATAAAAATTATCTTTGTTCTGGATGAGAAGAGGAATTTAGAACTACAATTATGATTATGAGTTATACATGTGATTGTGGACAGGAATTGTTGATTGATGTTACAGGGATAAAATATTGTTGGTGGACTTTTAACATGGAGAAGATAATAGACTTTATGGTCTATTTGACTCTTCTAATGGATTGCTCGTTCCGCTGCAACTATGGTTGAAAAGTTTTATCATCTACCATATGTTCTAAATCTCTGATTTAATTCTGTTGAAGGCTATTGATAACTTATTTATCTTTAGTCATGATATTCTTTACTGGGCTAGTTGTGCTCACCCTTCTGTTTCACAATTCCTTTCAGGTAATAAAAGTGTAGCTGGGTCGAGCGGGGTAACAGGGGAAGAGAACGGTGGTCATCATTTAGTAGTTATATTTGGTGAATCATCTAGGGTGAAGCGAACCCAACGTTAGAAGGGTGTTTTGCCACTATCATACAAGATGTCTAACGACACACAACCTCGTGTCATCATAAGACATGGTTGTGCACATCCACTTGTCGAGTATATCTACGAGCACTACCTATATAATCTTGGTGTTTGTTTGAAGTATAATTCTCAGTTAGAGACAGTGGAGATAATGATATGTCAAGAGAAAACTCACCATTGGAAAGAATATGATAGTAATCTTCTCATTTTTCTTTGGAGTCTATTGGGTCAACCAAGGATAATTCTGTGGCCATATGATATCTATCATAACCTAGATGCATGGCCTCCCATGTACGAAGGTTTCCTTGAGCACTTCCCAAAGATTCTAATTTCTAAAACAGTTTTTGACTATACCTTTATGCAGGTGTCATTGTGAGGTGCTATCCACGGTTGAAACATGAGTCACATTTGGTATATGTTTATATCCAAACTCACAGCATATGTGTTGTTGTATTTTGCACGATAATTATTGTAATAAAGTTGTAGTTATTTTCTGTACCATGTATTTTGCGACTCAGAATAGGTTGGATGGAATGGACCTATTTTGGGGGCGTCACAGTTGGTATCAGAGCTTAGGGATATGATCTCTGGCGGAGATCGAGAAATAGAACTAGGAGGAGAGAGATGAGTAAATCCTTCGCTAGTGTGTCCTACCTAAGCTTATTTGTTGGTCAGTCATAATATCGGGATATTATGTGATATGTTAATTTGTTTAATTAATCTTTGTTTTGAAGCTGTATTCTAGAATGATATCTGAAATACAGGAGATGAGCAATGAAGAAATTATGATGACAGGAAAGATGGAATCTGAAATTGAAGCAAGGTATTCTCAACTTTTCGAAATACCAGGTACGTAAATTTCGAGGACGAAATTTCATAAGGAGGGGAGATTGTAAGACTCCGAATTTTATGAAATAAAAGTATTCAATTTTTCTATTTAGTAAATGGTTAAATTGATAAAAGTTTAAAGTTATGGGTGAAATGTGCAAAATTTTCAAAATAAGCAAGTGGTTATAAAATATTCATTGTTGTCGGGAAATATTCGTTTGGTCGTGGAATATTCTTACTGTCGGGGAATATTCATACGACAGCGCAGCCTTTTGTGGACCCCATAATGGAAAGCGATTGGATGAAAAAAACGACATGAGTAAGTTGTTTATAAATAACGGCGTAGTTATTACCGTTAACACTGTTAAAATACCCGGTGATTAAAATACAGTAATACGCGTTGTTGCACAGTAGCACACGGTATTCCACCAATTATTGATTTTTACGTAAGAAGGCATTACTCAATAATTGTTACAGTAATTACTGTTCAGTATTTTATTTTATTGATTCAATAATTGCTGCGTTGATATTTTATATTACTGTTGTTTTAATAATTGTCACTACACAATATTTTCTATTATCGAAGCAATAATTCATATTATCTGAATAATATTATTAGATAACATTATTGTCAATGTCTAGAAAGTTCTGTCTAAGGAGAGGTTTGGTCATCTAATTGCGCGCCAGTAAGGAGAGAACCCCCTCTTTCCTGGGAACGGCCTGATTGCCAGTACTGTGATTCTGTAATATTATTTGTGTATAATTAATTATTGATTTAGATGATGAGGAAAATATTGATTTTATGTGGATATAGATGGAGAAAATTTTTAATGTGACAATTGTTAAAAATTAATATTTTATCTTTTTTTGATAAAATAATTCATTTAAATATATTATTTTAATAATATATTGATGGTGATATTTTTACAATGAATGTGGGATATATGAGTATATGAGGAGGAAGAGTATTTTTATGGCATTAAATGATTAACACATATTTTGTGTGTTGGTGGATACAATTCTTGACCGAAAATTTATTATTGACTGTAAAATCGTCCGTTTGTGGATTTTGGTCAATTTCTGTTTGGAATTTGGAAAAACTTTCTTCTGCAAAGTTGTAAAAAATTGAATTTCCTATAAAAATTCGCGAGATTCGAATTTTCTGATAAAAGAGCTATTTATTATGAATTATTGAAGTTCTGAAGTTCTGAAATAATTGATTTTTGGAAGTTTTAATTATTATTTTAAAGAAAAACGTTTTTTCTTACTTTTTCTAGAAGGTTAGCATGTGTTTATGGCTGAATTCAAGTATCTAGAGGCGGGCTTGAATATTTTGTAATTATATTAATATTATATTCAATTTTTTGTTTTGGTGTTCTAAGCATTTTCCTATAAATAGGGTGCTTAGGTTAGAATTGAAAATCACACCAGAAATTGAAGTTTTCTCTCTATTTCTCTCTCTATATATCGAGCGTATTCTTGTGAGTATTTTGATATCTTGAGTGTTGCTATACGGTGCAAGTTCATTCAGCGTTATTCTAGTCAGAAGTAATGCTCTTTTGAGGTAAGGGATTGTAAGGGACTGTAAGGGATAGTACGGGATTGTAAGGGATAGTAAGGGATAGTAAGGGATTGTAAGGGATAGTACGGAATTGTAAGGGATAGTAAGGGATAGTAAGGGATGTTATTTTTTTTATCAATGATATTATTTTTTTCAATATCATTATACCGGAATATTGGTAAGATTTTTCTTGTAAAATTCTTATCTTTTCATGTCGGGGTTACTATTCATGAGTTACTATTCACGAGTTACTATTCACGAGTTAGTATTCACGAGTTACTATTCACGAGTTACTATTCATGGGTTACTATTCACGAGTTACTATTCATGATAAAATTAGTTTCTTTTTCTAACCAAATTATAGTTGATTTATGAATATTACTCTTGAGATTAAAACTATATGTTGATCATATTATTTTTATTATCATATATAACATTTGTGACGCCCCCAAAATCAGGTATACATCACCCATCTTGGGTCGTCAGATACATGGTACAAAATACAAATACAACTTACTAATACAACTGTCGTGTACAATACGACAGAACATAAACTGTTAGTTTGAATACAAACATTATCTTCTAGAGAGTATTCATACTCAAAAGGAGTCCTCATTACATTTATTAATACACCATTCCATAGAATAGTAAGGACTACTAACTAATACTATCATTCGGACCATCACTTCGTTCCCCGACTTGCCCCAGCTACGTTCTCATTTCCTGAAGAGAACAATGAAAGAAAGGGTGAGCTCAACTAGCCCAGTAAGAAATATTATGACTAAGATAATGCAGAATAAATTATCATTAGCCTTCAACAATGTTAAACTGATAAAATATAATAGACATCAAGTTTAACTGCAGCGGAACATGCAATCCATTAGAAGAGTCAAGTAGCAAATAAAATCTACTATCTTCCATGATTTAAAAGGTTTTTCAACACTGTTATCGCTGAGACTCAGCTTAATAAATAATCCACATCATCGAATCACCCCTGCACTACGGCCAAGGATATTCTTTAGTATCACGACCACAATTATCCATGCACTACAGCCAAGAATAATTGTGTATTCATTAATGGTCATGATCATGCCAGCAACTGTCCATCAATGCACTACGGGCCAATGAGGACTTTTACCACATCATTTGTAACATTACGGTCATGATTATACCGAATAATCCCTGGTCATAATCAAACCAAGTCCATCTATGCAATACAGGCCACAGATGACTTTCAACATTTTATAAACATGAGGATGATGACAATGATATAAGAATTCAATAAAATAAGTTCAAGAATTAATTTATCCAGGAATTAACAACGTCCAAATTGACAACATGATACTGCATTGTGGAGTAAAATTCAAGAATACTTAGAAGAATATCTTCTTGAAAAGATACTGGATGAAACGCAACTATCAAGGATATTCCACAAATTTCATGGAGTATAGAAGTCAAAACTTAACCAACTGAGTACAATAAAGAATGGAATAACAAAAGAAATCACCATGCATGCGATAGACCGTACAGACAGGTTATTCCAATAGAATAATAAATAATGGAACCAGGTCCGGCGTAAACGCACAGACAGGATATTCCGACAGAATAATAAATAATGGAACCAGGTCCGGTGTAAAACACACAGACAGGATATTCCAACAGAATAATAAACGGAACCAGGTCCGGTGTAAAACACACAGACAGGATGTTCCAACAGAATAATAGAAGAATGTCACCAAGTATAGGGTAGACCGCGTATACTGGTTATTCCAACAGAATAATAACAAATAGAATAACAGAAGTTCTCTTCATGAATATAAAAGAAATAATATTCCCTACCTTAAAAGAACTGGATATTGGAAAAGTGAAGTAGCAGAATACTTTTATTCTCTCTCTCTTATTCTCTCTATACTTTCTCTCTCTATAGCTTGAATGAATTCGTGAAAAATAATGAAGCCCTAGGCCTCTATTTATAGAAAAACTGAGGGTGGCTCTTGGTCTTAACGAAGGGTCAAATGACTCTTGGTCTTAACGAAGGGTCAAATGACTCTTGGTAATATTGAAGGGACAACTACTATTGACGAAAGTAATTACTATTGACCAAGGTAAATACTATTGACGAAGGTAATTACTATTGACCAAGGTAAATACTATTGACCAAGGTAAATACTATTGACGGAGGTAATTACTATTGACCAAGATAAATACTATTGACCAAGGTAAATACTATTGACGACGGTAATTACTATTGAAGACGGTAATTACTATTGACGACGGTAATTACTATTGACGAAGAGACTCTTAGATGATGACATATGGCCCCCCATAAAAATAACCAAACTTACCACAACGTCTCAATTATTGATTTAATAATATAACATATTATACAGATGATACTATGACAATAATTTAAAAGATATGATGCAGCAATTACTGTAGCAATAATTGAGTATAGCTGAGTGACTTCTCATGTAAGCATCAATAATCAATACCGTGTGCTACTATGCAATCACGCGTATTACTGTACTTTTACTACCTGGTAGTTCAACAGTTTTAACGATTTTAACGGTAACACCTCAGCCGTTATTTTTATAGAAAGATAATTTTGTCGTTTTCTAACTACGACTATACTTCTGTTGTGGGGTCCACCAATGATTGTGCCGTCGTACGAATATTCCCCGACAAAAAGAATATTCCCCGACCAAACGAATATTTTATAACAACTTGCTTACTTTGCAAAATTTATAAATAATACCCACAACTATAATATTATATCAAATCCACACCATAATATTAAAAATTATTTCGAGAAAATTAAATATTTATTCATAAAATCTGGGATCTCACAATCTCCCCTCCTTATGGAATTTCGCCCTCGAAATTTACGTACATACCTGGTATGCCGAACAGGTGAGGATACATTGACTTCACTTCAAATTCTTACTCTTGAGGTATAACCTTTGAGCGTCGAATATGATCCTTCTTATTCAAGATTTTAACACGTATCTCCTCAAACATTAAATCATCCGCTATCTCGTCCGGTTCCAATTTAATAATGTCGTTCGGGTCGTCCACATATTTACGTAACATCGATACGTAAAAAAAATGTTCTGAACACGCAACATTTTTGGCGGTAAAATGAGTCTATAGGCCACAGTTCCTACTTCATCGAGGATTTCAAATGGGCCAATTAAATCGAGAGTTGAGATTTCCTCTTTTCGTCGATTCTTGCTTCTAGAATAACGCCCTCTTGAACCTTCTTTTTCACATTTATCTGCTCTGAGTATGTAGCTTGAGCGGCTTTAACTTTATTGATTAAAGTCGATTTTAATCGTATATTCGTTATCTTCACGTGGGTTCGTATATTCGCACTTGTAACCGCATACGATCTTCTACACAACGTGTCAGCTACCACGTTCGCTTTTCCACAATGATATTGAATGGTACGGTCGTAATCTTCAACAGCTCGAACCAACGTCTTTGGCGCATAATACGTTCGTTTTAGTTGAAGAAATATTTGAGGGTTTAAGAAATGGGTTTTGTACTGGGGTCAATACAAAACTGTGACCCTCATCCAAGACTTGGATAACACATCACATTGATACCTATCAACTTGCCATCGTCATTTACAACGTCTCCTACGGAAAGTCTAGCTTCGGTGCATTCCATACCAGGAAGTCAACAACGAAAGGAACGGGGATTTTTACTTATGGCTTGATATGACAATGATTGACTTTAGTGATTTGGTTACTTGAATTCGCATAATAGGTTGGTTAGGAATATGAAAGCTAACAATCTTACGAAAAGCATGATGAGCAGTTAACCAATCGTTTCCAAAAATCACATCAATGCAAGTATTTTCAAAGAGATAAGATCAACAGGTAACGTGAAAGTGTTGATTTGAACAAGATTTATAAATAGTGGAGGTAACAAAGGTTTCTCCCAAAGGAATTTCAACAGAGAAATCAAAGTCTAACTTCTCCGGAGTTAAGTTCAAATATTGAACACAACTAGGTGAAATAAAAGAGTGAGTAGAACCGGTATCTAACACGGTATAGACTTCGCAAGAGTTTATGACTAATATACCCGTGATAATTTTATTCAGGTTCCTCGTCACGAAAAAAACGCTCTCTCTTAAACTACCGGCTTTGGCTTGTCTGGGACATCCTTTGGCATCACTATCCCAGCTGAACTTGACTTCACCATACGACAAAATCGAGCTAGGTGACCTTCTCGTCCGCAATTAAAACACGCTTTGGATTGCTGCGTACAGTTTGGACGGATGTGTCCCTCCTGTCCGCATTTAAAATATACGACCGGTGGTCGTTCTTCTTCCTTTGAAACGGGTGCTGGTGCCGACGTCTTCACGTCATTGTTGAACCTTCTCTTCTTGAAATGTCCATTCTCATTGTTTTGGCCATGATTACCACCAAAGTGGTTACCATTTCTGGCATGTTGATTCCCTCCACGCTTATTGTCACCGCTTCGATGACTGTTATCACTGGTATTATCATTTTTCCGACTGCTCTCTTTTGGTTGCGTTGACTCGTTATCGCGCTCCACTAACTGAGCCCTATTTACAACATCTGAATACAAACACAGTTTATGAGAAATAAGATATTGACGTATCTCAGGTTTCAAACCTCGCAAAAACATTCGCGTCATTCGCTCTTCATTATCCACCAAGTGGGACGCAAACCGGGATAACTCATCAAATTTAGCCTCATACTGTGACACGGTCATACTATTCTGCTCCAATTTGATGAACTCCACCTCCTTCATATGACGAACACTTTCGGGAAAGTATTTGTCATTGAAAAGCTCTTGGAACTTCTCCCAAGACATCTTGAGTGCGTCAGGCTGGGTACGTTTTATAAATTCCCACCAATGATCTGCCTCTTCACGCAACATAAAGGTGGCAAAGGGAACCTTTTGCTCCTCGGAGCATCCCAAGACATCAAATATCTTGGTGATCTGCTTTAACCACGTCTCCGCCTTAAGTGGTTCCGGCTTTCCCAAAAACTCCGGTGATCCTAGCTCCTTGAATTGCTTAGCGGTGACCAACCGTGGGTTGCCATTGTTTCCTCCTGCATTATGAACAGGAGCCGCCTTCGCCTGATGTTGCATGAATTCTAAAAAACTCCTAAACGTACCGTCATTCGTCAATTGATCAGTGTTGCTGTTTACAGGAGGATTATCGCTATCCTGTTGCACATTGTCCTGATTATTGATCTGGGGAAAATCAACGGTCTCCTGTGCTCCATTGCTATTCTCAACATTCCCAGATGTCATTTTCAGATATTGCCACAAAACAAAGGTTAATTAACATGTAACATATTATCCATATACTTTGACCGACCAATTAAATACCATGCAAATAAACTTAGGTAGGTCATACTAGCGAAGGAATTCCCCGTCTCTCCCCTCCTAGTTCTATTCTCACATCTTAGCTAGGGATCATATCCCTAAGCTCTGATACCAACTGTGACGCCCCCAAAATCAGGTATACATCACCCATCTTGGGTCGTCAGATACATGGTACAAAATACAAATACAACTTACTAATACAACTGTCGTGTACAATACGACAGAACATAAACTGTTAGTTTGAATACAAACATTATCTTCTAGAGAGTATTCATACTCAAAAGGAGTCCTCATTACATTTATTAATACACCATTCCATAGAATAGTAAGGACTACTAACTAATACTATCATTCGGACCATCACTTCGTTCCCCGACTTGCCCCAGCTACGTTCTCATTTCCTGAAGAGAACAGTGAAAGAAAGGGTGAGCTCAACTAGCCCAGTAAGAAATATTATGACTAAGATAATGCAGAATAAATTATCATTAGCCTTCAACAATGTTAAACTGATAAAATATAATAGACATCAAGTTTAACTGCAGCGGAACATGCAATCCATTAGAAGAGTCAAGTAGCAAATAAAATCTACTATCTTCCATGATTTAAAAGGTTTTTCAACACTGTTATCGCTGAGACTCAGCTTAATAAATAATCCACATCATCGAATCACCCCTGCACTACGGCCAAGGATATTCTTTAGTATCACGACCACAATTATCCATGCACTACAGCCAAGAATAATTGTGTATTCATTAATGGTCATGATCATGCCAGCAACTGTCCATCAATGCACTACGGGCCAATGAGGACTTTTACCACATCATTTGTAACATTACGGTCATGATTATACCGAATAATCCCTGGTCATAATCAAACCAAGTCCATCTATGCAATACAGGCCACAGATGACTTTCAACATTTTATAAACATGAGGATGATGACAATGATATAAGAATTCAATAAAATAAGTTCAAGAATTAATTTATCCAGGAATTAACAACGTCCAAATTGACAACATGATACTGCATTGTGGAGTAAAATTCAAGAATACTTAGAAGAATATCTTCTTGAAAAGATACTGGATGAAACGCAACTATCAAGGATATTCCACAAATTTCATGGAGTATAGAAGTCAAAACTTAACCAACTGAGTACAATAAAGAATGGAATAACAAAAGAAATCACCATGCATGCGATAGACCGTACAGACAGGTTATTCCAATAGAATAATAAATAATGGAACCAGGTCCGGCGTAAACGCACAGACAGGATATTCCGACAGAATAATAAATAATGGAACCAGGTCCGGTGTAAAACACACAGACAGGATATTCCAACAGAATAATAATAAAACGGAACCAGGTCCGGTGTAAAACACACAGACAGGATGTTCCAACAGAATAATAGAAGAATGTCACCAAGTATAGGGTAGACCGCGTATACTGGTTATTCCAACAGAATAATAACAAATGGAATAACAGAAGTTCTCTTCATGAATATTAAAGAAATAATATTCCCTACCTTAAAAGAACTGGATATTGGAAAAGTGAAGTAGCAGAATACTTTTATTCTCTCTCTCTTATTCTCTCTATACTTTCTCTCTCTATAGCTTGAATGAATTCGTGAAAAATAATGAAGCCCTAGGCCTCTATTTATAGAAAAACTGAGGGTGGCTCTTGGTCTTAACGAAGGGTCAAATGACTCTTGGTCTTAACGAAGGGTCAAATGACTCTTGGTAATATTGAAGGGACAACTACTATTGACGAAAGTAATTACTATTGACCAAGGTAAATACTATTGACGAAGGTAATTACTATTGACCAAGGTAAATACTATTGACCAAGGTAAATACTATTGACGGAGGTAATTACTATTGACCAAGATAAATACTATTGACCAAGGTAAATACTATTGACGACGGTAATTACTATTGAAGACGGTAATTACTATTGACGACGGTAATTACTATTGACGAAGAGACTCTTAGATGATGACATATGGCCCCCCATAAAAATAACCAAACTTACCACAACGTCTCAATTATTGATTTAATAATATAACATATTATACAGATGATACTATGACAATAATTTAAAAGATATGATGCAGCAATTACTGTAGCAATAATTGAGTATAGCTGAGTGACTTCTCATGTAAGCATCAATAATCAATACCGTGTGCTACTATGCAACCACGCGTATTACTGTACTTTTACTACCTGGTAGTTCAACAGTTTTAACGATTTTAACGGTAACACCTCAGCCGTTATTTTTATAGAAAGATAATTTTGTCGTTTTCTAACTACGACTATACTTCTGTTGTGGGGTCCACCAATGATTGTGCCGTCGTACGAATATTCCCCGACAAAAAGAATATTCCCCGACCAAACGAATATTTTATAACAACTTGCTTACTTTGCAAAATTTATAAATAATACCCACAACTATAATATTATATCAAATCCACACCATAATATTAAAAATTATTTCGAGAAAATTAAATATTTATTCATAAAATCTGGGATCTCACAACATTTTTATAACCCTAATGATGATATTTATCTTTGACTTGAGTGTAAAGATGGGTAGATTTTTGGTACGATCATGACTATGGGTTCTCTTTGGCCAGTAGTGCAAAGTTGAATTGTTGACTGGTATGATCATGACCATTGAATTTATAATTGAATATCTTTAGCTTAAGTGCAAAGGTGAAATGATCAACGTGGTTATAATTATTGGTTATATAAATTCTGAAATGATTATATATTTCTTTGAGATAATAATATATTTGGCTTGTAGTGCAAATATGAGTTGTTGAGGAATATCTTTGGCCTGTAGTGCAAAGATGAGTTGTTGATGAATATCTTTGGCCCGTAGTGCAAAGATAAAATTATTGGTATAATTATGAACAGGAACTGTGATTTGGTATAACCATGATCTTTGATGTTTCAGGTAAAGACAAGTGATGAAAATTATCTTTGTTCTGGATGAGAAGAGGAATTTAGAACTACAATTATGATTATGAGTTATACATGTGATTGTGGACAGGAATTGTTGATTGATGTTACAGGGATAAAACATTGTTGGTGGACTTTTAACATGGAGAAGATAATAGACTTTATGGTCTATTTGACTCTTCTAATGGATTGCTCGTTCCGCTGCAACTATGGTTGAAAAGTTTTATCATCTACCATATGTTCTAAATCTCTGATTTAATTCTGTTGAAGGCTATTGATAACTTATTTATCTTTAGTCATGATATTCTTTACTGGGCTAGTTGTGCTCACCCTTCTGTTTCACAATTCCTTTCAGGTAATAAGAGTGTAGCTGGGTCGAGCGGGGGTAACAGGGGAAGAGAACGGTGGTCATCATTTAGTAGTTATATTTGGTGAATCATCTAGGGTGAAGCGAACCCAACGTTGGAAGGGTGTTTTGCCACTATCATACAAGATGTCTAACGACACACAACCTCGTGTCATCATAAGACATGGTTGTGCACATCCACTTGTCGAGTATATCTACGAGCACTACCTATATAATCTTGGTGTTTGTTTGAAGTATAATTCTCAGTTAGAGACAGTGGAGATAATGATATGTCAAGAGAAGACTCACCATTGGAAAGAATATGATAGTAATCTTCTCATTTTTCTTTGGAGTCTATTGGGTCAACCAAGGATAATTCTGTGGCCATATGATATCTATCATAACCTAGATGCATGGCCTCCCATGTACGAAGGTTTCCTTGAGCACTTCCCAAAGATTCTAATTTCTAAAACAATTTTTGACTATACCTTTATGCAAGGTGTCATTGTGAGGTGCTATCCACGGTTGGAACATGAGTCACATTTGGTATATGTTTGTATCCAAACTCACAGCATATGTGTTGTTGTATTTTACACGACAATTATTGTAATAAAATTGTAGTTGTTTTCTGTACCATGTATTTGGCGACTCAGAATAGGTTGGATGGAATGGACCTATTTTGGGGGCGTCACATAATATCCTTAGTACCCTGTAAGTAGCGTAAAACCTTTTTGGCTGCTTTCCAGTGATCCAAACCTAGATTTGACTGGTAACGTCCAAGCATGCCAGTTACATACGCTATATCTGGACGTGTACGAGCTTGAGCATACATAAGACTCCCAACCACAGAAGAATAGGGAATAAGATTCATTTGATCACGTCCAAGTTGATTCTTAGGACATTGATATAAGCTAAATTTGTCACCCTTAACAACAGGGGCGACAGTAGAGGAGCAATTTTGCATGTTGTATTTGTTAATAACTTTGTCAATATAAGCTCTTTGGGACAATCCTAATATCCCGCAAGACATATCTCGATGAATTTCAATACCTATAACATAAGAGATTTCACCGAGATCCTTCATATCAAAATTTTCAGAAAGGAAACGTTTGGTCTCATGCAATATGTCTAAGTTATTAATTTCAAGTAGTATATCATCAACATACAAAACAAGAATAACAAATTTACTCCCACTGACCTTCAAGTATATACATTGATCCATTATATATTTTTTTCTTCTTAAAATCAAAATTACTCATCACCTCGTGAAACTTAAGATACCATTGTCGAGAAGCCTGTTTTAACCCTTATATGGACTTCTTAAATCTATATACCATATGTTCCTTGCCTTTAACCAAAAAAACTTCTGGTTGTGCCATATAGACATTCTTATGCAAGTTACCATTAAGGAATGCAGTTTTAACATCCATCTGATGTAACTCTAAATCATAATAAGCTACTAAAGCCATGACTATTCTAAATGAATCTTTCCTAGATACTGGAGAGAAAGTTTCATTATAATCCACACCTTCCTTTTAAGTGAAACCCTTAGCAATCAATGGAGCTTTATTCCTTTGAACGTTCCCTTTAGGATCTAATTTGGTCTTATAGACCCACTTGCAACCAACAGGTTTAAAACCTTTTGGTAATTCCTCAAGATCCCAAACATTATTAAGCTCTATTGATTTCAACTCATCATTCATGGCTTCAAGCCATTGAGTTGATTGAGCACTCGTAATGGTCTCTTTATAGGAGATAGGATCATTAATCTTACTTGAATCATAGTCAATCTCATTAAGATAGGTTATAAAATCATCAAAAGTAATAGGCTTTCTAGGTCTTTCGGACCTACGTAAAGGCTGCACAATTTCAGGAATATGATTTTCAATAATGTGAGGTTCAACATTAGGTGGTGGCTCAGCTATCTCAGAGGCATCATTCGCCTCAATAGTAGGTTGTTGTGCCTCACCCTCTTGAATTATAGGATTAGAAACATAAAACCTGTTTTCTTCAAAATCAATTTTTCTAGGCTCACCACTCCCACTTAAATCACCATTCTCTAAAAAACTCTGCATGCCTAGTCTCAACAATTCTAGTGGTATGCGAGGGACAGTAAAATCGAAAACCCTTAGATCTCTCAGGATATCCAATGAAATGACAACTAATAGTTTTAGAATTAAGTTTTTTTATTTACGGATTAAAAAATCTTAGCCTTGGCTGGACAGCCCCACACCCGTAAGTATTTTAAACTAGGTTTCCTACATGTCCAAATTTCATAAGGAGTGTTAGAGACAGATTTGCCAGGAACCCAATTTAAAATATGAACAGCTATCTATAATGCCTCAGTCCACAAAACACAGGTAAGCTAAAATTATATAACATACTACGTACCATATCTATAAAGGTACGATTTCACCTCTTAGCTACACCATTCTGCTGCGGTGTACCAGGCATTGTATACTGAGTGACGATTCTATTTTCTTGACAAAATAAGGCAAATGGGCCAGGACTATGACCTGTATCGGAGTGTTTACCATAATACTCTCTGCCTCTATCTGATCTCACTACTTTAATTTTTCGATCAAGTTGATTTTCAATTTCAGCCTTGAAAACTTTAAACATATTTAGTGATTCAGATTTTTCATTAATCAGGTAAACATAAGTATAACGAGAATAGTCATCAATGAACGTAATGAAAGATTTGTGTCTACCAATTCTTAGAGAAAATGGTCCACATATATCAGTATGAATCACCTCAAGAAGTGCACTACTTCTTGTTGCTCCTTTCTTATTACCTTTCACAAATTTTCCTTTTATACATTCAATACAATGGTCAAGATCAGGAAAATCTAGTGAATGAAGAATTCCATCCTTTACAAGACGTTGCATTCTGTCTTTTAAAATATGGCCTAAGCGTTGATGCCACAATTTTGAAGAATTCTCATTATCTAGTTTTCTCTTATTTCCACTTTTTGAGGTACTTACTGTCACATTCATTGTTAACAAGGATTCAGAAAAGGCATTATCCAAAGTTATCTCATAGAGGTTTCCCTCTAAAGAGCTAAAACCAATAACATGAGAGTAATGATAAATAATTATTTTATTATTCCCAAACTTAAACGAAAATCCATCAACGTCAAGTTTAGATACAGAAATTAAATTTCGTGTCATACTGGGAACATAAAGTGTATCATATAAATACAAGATGAAATCACTCTCCAAAACTAAAGGAAGAGTTCCTACAGCTTCAACTAATATAAACTCTCCATTGCCAACTTTAATAGTTCTTTCCCCCTTTTGGAGTGTCTTCTTTGAAAGGAATCCATGCAATGAATTAGTAATGTGAACCATAGAATCAGTGTCAAGCCACCATGTATTAGAAGGAACATCAATTAGAAAGGATTCATAAGTTACATATTTGAAGGACGATATACCTTTCTTTTCAAGTCATTCTCTTAATTTAGGACATTCTTTCTGAATATGTCATTGTTTCTTACAGAAGTGACATTTAGGACATGTCTCAGAGTTACCTGAATAATTTGCCTTATTTGTTTTGGTAGAAATTGGTTTATCCTTATTCTTAAAATCTTTGCCATTTTTATAAGCCTTCTTCTTATAGGATCCAGTGGTAGTCAAATAAACAATATTAGATTTTTCAACCTTAAGCCTTTCTTCTTCTTTCTGCGTGTTATAATTGATCTTAAATGGATTAAATTGTGCAGGAAGAGAAGTTATAATGAAGTGAATAAGAAAACCCTAAAAATAGCCATGTCCATACCCTTTTATTTAAAGGCTATGTCGTTCATCATCATAATGTGCCCGCGCACTCCACTAACCCCATACCTGCTAATTAGCATTTTCAAAATAAGGGTACTTGCATGAGTTTTAGAAGAACTCTTAAATTGTTACTCGACTGAAGTTAAGTACTCTTTAACATTCTCATAGTCAAGAATGACTCCTCGAATGGCTGTCGTGATAGAGTTTTTCATAATCATAAGGAACACGCAGTTGGATCGCTCCCACTTTCATAAATATCCTTTTGCTCAATTGAGCTAGTAGTTGTAAGTGGAGTAGGATGATCCACTCGTAGTGCATAGTTCAAAACCATAGTGACAAGAACAATTTTCACTTACACTTTTCAAGCAGTAAAATTATTTTCATTCAAGGTTTCAATTCCAGAAAGATACCCAGAAATACTAGTTGGAGTCAATGTCGAAACATAATTAAGCTCATAAACATGCTTAAAAAAAACTAAAAGAAATCCACAATATACAACAATAATTAATCATAATAAAAATCAACTGTAGGGCAAGCAGTTAGTTAAATAAAATCTATTTACAACACCCAAAAAAAAGATTTTAATGAGACGGTGCATAATTATCAATATTTCGTTGGTCCAATTAATAATATGCTAATAACATCCCCATAAAATAATGTACAACACATTTATCCACGCAACACCGTTGGGCAGAAACGAAATAAACATGTTACTTATGCAATAAAATTTCATTTAATAAATTCTAATTCTAATTTTTTCGTTGGGTAAAATTAAAATATTTATTTATTAAATGTAACATTATGTGATTTTTCTTAATATGTAATTGTTTCAATTAATAATCCTCCGTTGGCCTGATTATTAATTTTAACAATAAAAGAGTCACGCATACATGCAAATTATTATGATCAAACTCAATTTTCTTTAAACAACATATTAATCAAGTTTGAAAATTAACATTATTTAAAATTTACATGTAACATCTTAAAAGCCCTAATAATATATCACATCATGTTCAAAATTTTAAATTAAAATATATAATTATAAACATGAATTGATTATAAAATATTCACGTTAATTTTAACATAAATACATGAGGACATAAGATTATCATAATATTATCTAAACATAAAACACCTCCATCACCATAAATAGATAACCCAAGTACCACAATGAATATGATAGGCGGGTATAGAAACAGTGTTCATAAGATTGAGATTGAGGTCAATATTAAATATAATTTGGGCTATTTGTAAAACTGTACTACAAAAAAAGTCATTAATACATGATATACAATTTCAACATTATTCCCAGATCTTGTTCAATTTACATGCATATATATTTTGAATTATAAATTTCAGACTTTCTCCAGTAGCTTTCTACTTTATTATATTAAATAAATAATTTAATCAATCAATAATCATATCAAGCTTTATTATTTATAGATATAACGTAACAATTTTTTATTTTTTTTAATTGACGCATTAACAAATTGTGGACCAAATTATTTTGGATTTAACAAATCCATCACCAAACATAGGAAAACAACAACTGTACCTGTACTATTGCGAATTTTGACAAATACTAGTACTAGTACTGAACTTATATTATGTAATTTATTTCTACTGAACTTTCTCCATTAGCTATACACCGTAATTAAATAATTATACAGTTTTAAACTTTATATTATAAAAACATAATTAATTTATTCTATGCGATAGCATAACCATTGCTCTGATACCAGATATTGAATAAATTATATCGGAACGTTTATTGCATAGAATAAAATAAAATCAATAATCATATTATTAAGTACTTACATGAATTGAGAGAAACCATCTTGTATGTATCACGCTTCTGCTGCACTTAAGGGTGAAGGTCTTCAATTGTCTCTCTCAATATCTTATGATGAATGTATAGG
Organism: Panax notoginseng; assembly: GCA_016801055.1. NCBI lineage: Eukaryota > Viridiplantae > Streptophyta > Magnoliopsida > Apiales > Araliaceae > Panax > Panax notoginseng. The sequence continues at coordinate 121,251,326 of CM029021.1, read as the reverse complement.
TGTGTATAAAAATTCTTGAGACTACAATTGGGACCAAACTCTAACTATTTATTTATAGAATAGCTAAGGTCAAAATCGTTCATTAAGATTATGAAACCCTAGGGCCCATTATGCCAAGTACTAGTAGGAATATTATTTATAGGCTACATAATTAATTACCAAACTCATAAATAAAGTGATTAAATTAATACAATATGTAAGCCCAATAATTACATAAATAGTAGAGGCCACATACGGAATAAAATATTCTAACATAAGCTTCCTCATTTTTCTCTTCTTTTTTTTCTTAGTTTTTTTTCCTCTTAGGCTATGTTTATTTATAAGGATTATAATTCCAAGACTATTAATCTTAAGATTATAATCCCGGGATTATAATTATAATGTCAAGACTATTAAGCCATTTTATTATTTCGAGACTAATAGTCTCAAGTCTAAATTTGAAAATAAACAAGATACTTAAAGAAAAGGTTAATACAATTGTTGTTTATTGATATTAAAATTATTTACTCCATTTTCTTTTCTTTCTGTTTTTTAAAAGCAAAATGACATATATCGACAAATATGTGACGATATTGAATTGTAACCAACTTGGATATATATGCTATAAGATAAAATAAATTCGCGACCGACGTGAACATCTATATGATAAGATATGATAAAATAAATGGGTCATTCTTAATTCAGCCGTCACAATTATAATTGGGAAGAATCTCTATATATAAAGGGTCCAACTTTTTTAACTGTCAACACCCCAACTTTTTTTAACTGTGAACTTGGTTATTTTAGAGAATGGTTAGTATGAAATTAATTTTGGTCAATTGATTAATACAATGTTGACATGCAGGCCGAGATGTGATATCTCTATCTGTGTGTCAATATTGTATTGATCAATTGACCAATTTATAATGAAGTTAACTTCATGGTAACTGGATCCGTTATTTTAGGTTATACTTTAGGTACCGACATGTTTAACTGTCAACTTTTAACATGTTTACTCCCACTCTTCCATATCTGTTCCAAAAAAAACTGTTTTTACAAGATATAATTTATTCTCCTATTTTATCTCCCATAAATCTCACTCAACTCCTATAATCTATCTCAAATTTTATTTTATCTCTATCAATCTTTCTCACATAATTAAATTATATTCTTTTTTTTTATTTTGTCTTTATTTTATTTTGAACATAATTTGTCATTAATGTTATTTTAAAAAAAATATTTTTTATATTATAATAAAAAATTAAAAACAGATTCATCGTGTGCCTGGCAAAAACTCTATGTGGATATAGAAATTGGACATGAATATATTTAAATTTTATTTATTTGTATTTTGACCCCCAATGATAGGTAAAAGTATAAATAAGTGATATTCAAATATACTTCTATTCAATTTTCATGTCCGCCTAGAAGAACCCCTTTCAAAGGTGACTAACAGAACATAAAGGAATTTAGCTCCTATATTAAATAAAAATGAAAAGAATTAGAGTAAAATACATACGAAATGGACTTACATAGAATTTCAAATATTGTCATCCAAAAAGTAAAAGACAAACCTATTATACTCTTATTTAAAAGTTTTTCAATGGTTATACATAAATATATATACACAGACAAAAAAATGAATATACATAAACTCTACTCAGTATATGTATTAACAAAATTTCGAGTTGAAGGTATAATAAAAACTAAACAATTTTGTAGGGGGTAGTGTTGAGAGTTTACCGGTTTATTTTTATTTTTGCGACTTGAATTTGGCTCGATCGAGATAGCTTTGTAAATGCAGATCATAGATTTACCTAAAAAGATTCAAATAGATTATAGTAAAAATTTCATGAGATATAATAATAAACTAATCAGGGTTTATATTAATAATGAGCAGCAAAAAGATAATAGCCAGAAACAGTCAAACCTTTCTACATTAAATTGTGAAAAACTTTTTGGAAAACTACATTCTTTGTAGTATTGTATGTTTGTCCATCTTTGTCATAAATTAGTATTTTTACTCCACTCTTGCTTGTAACTCTTTATACTGGTACATACAATTGGTCATGGCTAAAAACTGGAACCCCAATCTTCAACGTTATCTTGTGGTTTGACATTCCAGAAGATGTAATGCTATTCAAAAATTATAGGGTGTAAATGCCTTCATAGCTATTTGAGTTTTCATCAACCTTACATAGGACATCTTAGACATGGTACTTCATCACCTGGCCATAAATACATCACATATTCGTTCACCTTATTTGTAGCATCAAGTGTAGGAGCAAGGATGGCTTGGTCTTGGAAATAAAAGCCATCGTCAAATTTTTCCAATAAATTAGGATGCGTGATATCAACAATTGCTGCAAGGGGATTGATCGAATATTTGATAAGAAAATTAGGATAAATAACGAAGAGTAATGATAATAGCTCAGTAATGATAATATCATAAAGCAGTGATTTTAGAAGATAATAATTAAATTAGAAAGTATAATATCAGAACAGTTGATATTACCAAAATAGTTTAGATTTGTAGTGATTTAATGGATTATAAATTTAAAATATTATTTTGGGATTTAAAAAGTAGCAATTTTAAAAGATAATAATTAATTTAGTAATGATAATATTAGAACAGTTAACATTATTAGAACAGTTTTGCTTATCAAAATAATAATAATAATATAAAAACCGTTTAGATTGAGAAAATAGTGATTTATGAGATTATAAAATAAACATAGTAAGTTATGATTAATATTATTTATTATTTTAATATTATTTTAAATATTTTAAACTGTATAATATTATGTTGTAATATGATTATAAATAGTATAATATTATACTGTAATATAATTAAATTAGTAATGATAATATCCGCACAGTTTAGATAGGTAATTATTTTGTTATATATGTATATTATAATATTATACCATACATGTATGATATAATGTATGGAATAATTATGAATGGTATAATATTAGAAAAGTAGTGATTTTAGGATATAATTGTTTTAAATGTTTTAAACTGTATAATATTATGTTGTAATATAATTATAAATGACATAATATTATGTTGTAATATAATTAAATTAAATTAGTATAGATAATAGATAGTAGATAATAGATAATAGATAATAAATAATAGATAATAAATAATAGATAGATTCCATTCAAAAATTATATACTACTTACGTGTAAGTTTTATTAGCTAGCTCAATTAATGCTTGAACTGTCAACCTCCGTCGCGCCACCACATCCGACACAACCATCTCCTTCAGAGGCAGAATACCAGTCCAGATTTAGGGGTGAATTAGGGGATTTAATTTAGGTTTTTTACAATTTTAGTTGTTATTTTAGATGTGTATTTTTGGCAAGGGTATTTTTGTCAAGGGCAATAAGGAGCATTAATTAGGATGGACAGGTGTTGATTTTGTAGAGTGACAGATGTCAATTTATTGTGTCATGTACTGTGATTTAATATATATAATAGATAATAGATAATAGATTTCTCAATCAAGACTCTAGGATATTGCATTGCATGGTCATATTTATGGAAGTGGTTAAATAATTATGAAATAAAGTAATTGGACATTCAAAATTAATATGAAAATATAATGAAAAATCTGAACCTTAATGGTTCATAATATGAAATTATTTAATTGGTATATTAAAATAAATATGAAAATATCGAAATCTTAATTGAGCCTAAGTTTACTTTCAAACTGCCTGATTCAATTTGCAATTGGTCTAATCAATTAATAGATCATATTTCATGATTTAAGAAGCAGTCAATGAAATGGTAATAAGTTGTTCATCCGAGTTGTTAAAAGAGATTAATTTTTTATTCATTTCGTTCCATATTAAAAGTTCATATTATTTAGTGAATTCTGTTTGAATCATTTGTAATAAGCTTATTGAATGTTATATTCCATAAAAATTATAAAAAGTTGTCGATTACTTTATTGATTGAATCGTTCAAGGATTTATTTTTTAAGTAGCATGATTCAATTGGATGAAAAAGTGTTGGTCGAGTAATTGGCACAAAGAATAAAATAATAAATATGAAAATATTTTAAAATGTTAATTTTTAGTATTTTCAATAATTGATGGAGTTGGTTAGAAAATAAGTTTTTAAAAGATTTATTATCTTTTATATATCTAACAAATATTGTTTTTATAAATCTTGGGATGTGTTTTATATTATTTAAGTATTCCATAATTTATTAATTGATTGAGTTTTTCATAAATTGGTTAAGCAAATAAATTTTCATATCTTTAGAATCAATTAGCGTGGTTCAAATAATTGGAAGAATTTTTGGAAGCTAATAGATTGAAATTTTAAAACGAATATGGAAATAATTTTTAATTGCATGGAACTATGAAAGTAATTAATTAATCGTGGAATAAATTTATTAGGCACATGAAAAGTAGGTAAAATAAATAAAAGTCTAATATTAAAGGAAATTTACTTTTCAAATAATTAAAACTAATTTTTCATAAAAAGCAAGTTGACCCTATCGTGTTTAAATTGATCAAATCTGGTTGTTGCCTAAGAGCGTTATCTAATTAATGGATCCTAAAATAACATGACTGTTGATAATATCCATAAAATAAGGTGATCAGTATATATATCAAAGTAATTGTCAAGAGTATTTTTGTCAAGGGCAATAAGGAGCATTAATTAGGATGGACATGTGTTGATTTTGTAGAATGACAGATGTCAATTTATTGTGTCATGTACTATGATTTGTGCCATTGCATGGTCATATTTATGGAAGTGGTTAAATAATTATGAAATAAAGCAATTGGATTTTCAAAATTAATATAAAAATATAATGAAAAATCTGAACCTTAATGGTTCATAATATGAAATTATTTAATTGGTATATTAAAATAAATATGAAAATATCGAAATCTTAATTGAGCCTAAGTTTACTTTCAAATTGCCCGATTCAATTTGCATTTGGTCTAATTAATTAATAGATCATATTTCATGATTTAAGAAGCGGTTAATGAAATGGTAATGAGTTGTCCATCCAAGTTGTTAAAAGAGATTAATTATTTATTCATTTTGTTCCATATTAAAAGTTCATATTATTTAGTGAATTCTGTTTGATTCATTTGTAATAAGCTGATTGAATGTTATATTCCATAAAAATTATAAAAAGTTATCGATTACTTTGTTGATTGAATCCTTCAAGAATTTATTTTTTAAGTAGCATGATTCAATTGAATGAAAAAGTGTTGGTCGCATAATTGGCACAAAAAATAAAATAATAAATATAAAAATATTTTAAAATGTTAATTTTTAGTACTTTCAATAATTGATGGAGTTGGTTAGAAAATAAGTTTTTAAAAGATTTATTATCTTTCATATATCTAACCAATATTGTTTTTATAAATTTTGGGATGTGTTTTATATTATTTAAGTATTCCATAATTTATTAATTGATTGAGTTTTCCATAAATTAGTTAAGCAAATAAATTTTCATATCTTTAGAATCAATTAGCGTGGTTCAAATAATTGGAAGAATTTTTGGAAGCTAATAAATTGAAGTTTTAAAATGAATATGAAAATAATTTTTAATTGCATGAAACTATGAAAGTAATTAATTAATCATAGAATAAATTTATTAGGCACATGAAAAGTAGGTAAAATAAATAAAAGTCTAATATTAAAGGAAATTTACTTTTCAAATAATTAAAACTAATTTTTCATAAAAAGCAAGTTGGTCCTATCATGTTTAAATTGATCCGATCTGGTTGTTGCCTAAGAGCTTTATCTAATTAATGGATCCTAAAATAACGTGGCTGTTGATAATATCCATAAAATAAGGTGATCAGTATATATATCAAAGTAATTGTCAAGGATATTTTTGTCAAGGGAAATAAGGAGCATTAATTAGGATGGACATGTGTTGATTTTGTAGAATGACAGATGTCAATTTATTGTGCCATGTACTGTGATTTAGTAAAATAATAGATGCTACAGACACAAACTATTTTACAAATATTTTATAAATTATTGATGTGGCATACTCCACCTCAGCATATTGATCAACAAATTCCTTCAATATAGTTTTTAGCCTCACACAATATGCTGAGGTGGAGTATGCCACATCAACAGTTTGTAAAATATTTGTAGAATAGTTTGTGTCTCTAGCATTATTCAATTTAGATTACGACTCCGTGAAATTTTAAGAGATAAAATAGAACAATAATAACGTCTTTGTAACGATCGAGAAATTTTTAATTTAATTTAAATATTTATTGAATTAAATAAATATTTTAAATAATTTATTTATTGAGAAAAATAAATAATTTATGAATTGTGGTGAATTAATTTGGTAACTAAATTAATTAATGAAAATTTTATCTAATGGATATAATTAAATTAAATCAATTGCTTAATATTTAAAAAAATAATTAAATTAAACGAATTGTTTAATTTAAAAGAAATAAATAAATTAAATAAAGTGGCGTGTCTAATTTATTAATTAAATTGGATATATAATTATTTATTAAATTATTAGTATAATGATAATAAGATTATTATTATTATTTTTATAAGCTATTTAATGTATTGCATGTGTGACAAGTGGAACTATATAATATAAATATTATAATAATAATCTAGTTTGGGAGTTTTGATTAGCCAAACATGGCCTTGTGGCCTTTGGTCTTGTGTAACTGATGCGAGCCTTTTTGTTTTTTTAACCTGACGTACGTGGGAGAGGCCAGTTATATTACATATGCGTCTTATTTTTCTTAAGTTTAGTTATCAGTAAAGAGCGTAGTGAGAGCTTGGAAGCAAGAGAGAAAGCATTGTGGTTGTGAGTTTCTGAGATTGTTAAGAGGAAGAAAGAGAATTTATAAGCCCAAACACTATTTTTTTCTAGCACTCAATCAAGGTAAGCTACCCCTAATTTTAATATTGGGTTGTTGAAATTTTCTATTCACTGGAAATTTGGGTTTTGGTTGAATTGTTGAAGAAAATGTTGTTTATATGTATGTATTCTCTTGCTAAATCTGTTAGTTATCCTTTATAAGTCTATGTTAGTATTCAAATACGTGAAAATTGAACTATAAGAAGGAAATATAACTAACAGTGTTTATATTTGAAAATGGCCTTAGAAAGTGCAAAAAATAATCCATGCTTTATATGTGTTGTAGTCTATAATTTGTTATTGGATTATGTTAATGTGTTAAGAAAAGAAAGCGACGTAGTTAGAATCGTGTCGAATGATTAAAAACGAATTCGTGGAGATCGAATTTGTTAAAAGTGTCAAAATAAAAGAAATTTGTAAAATTATAGTTTTGATTCTTCAAATTTGTGTATGTGTGATGTTTTTATATATAGAATGATGAGTAGCATGTGTAGCTATGTTAGTACAAAGCTTTAGATGTTGAATTTGGGTTAAATTTTGTAGAATTGGGATTTTTGGCCTATAACAGAGTATTAGTTCGCGTCTGTAAAAAAACTGGAACTGAAGCATCGCGCGGGTGCGCGGTCTGGCGCGCGGGCGCGCAGCTTATGGGCGCGGGCGCTCTGCGTCGCACAGGCGCGCGATTACTCAGTATATTACTCACGCGGCCGCGTGAGTAGCCAGTCTCAGACAGTGAAGTCTGCTTAATTGCAGGTCATGTGTAATGGACTTATATTAGTTTAGCATGCATGTTAATAATGTTAAGGCATAATATAAACTATAATAACAGATTGTCACGCGTTGTTATATACAGTGTAAAAGAATGTAAGTGATTACTTGAATAAGTTATGTAATGAACCAAATGTGATATTTTCAAAAGTTAAATATAAATGATAAGGTTTATAGTGTGATTTCAGAATCGTTAAGGTGTTAACCAACGTGGTTAGGTGCTAGGATAGGGTTATGACCTAAATGATGGTTTAATACCCATATTGTTAATATCCCTACAACTAATTATTGTTGCGATTGTAATGATGTATGTAGGGTAATTGGAGATTATTTTACACTTATGTAGCTTACAAAGAAGGCAAGTTCTCTAACTCTACTTTCATAATTGTGCAAGTTTCCAAACTTTAACTCTTTACATTGAGCAAGCTTTCTAACTTCATTATTTTATTAATGAATGCAAGTTCCTAAATTCTATTAAGCAAGACTATTGATTCTATTCTTGTCTACGATTGAACAAGCACTTGTAACTTAATTTGTTACCTCAAGAAAGTTTTACCTCTCTAAACCTTGATATTATTATACAAAGCATACATTGTTCTAATACGTCGATTCAAATGAGATTGTCCTAACTCTTATGAACATAGTACTTTGCATGTGTATCATGTTTATTCAGTTATATATTGTTAATATCCGATCTTTGACTTTGATAGCCTTGTTCAGTTATACATTCTTGTATTAAACCTTTATTGATGGAAATTGAATAAGTGTTCTAAAATTCTAGAAACACTGATAAGCTAGTTCCAAACTAAATTTTCTTTAGTGCGGAAATTCTAAATTCAAACTGAGACGAACAACCCTAACATAGGGGATTTTGTACGTGTAATGTTTAGATGTTTGTGCACAATACATGGTACAAAGGGCTGATCCCCCTAAATAAGTTAAGAAGAGTCTGTACAGCCTAATGACTGTTAAGGTTAAGGTAATAATACCTAATACCGGAGACATAGTTCATGGTCTTAAGACCCTCAGATATTAAATTCGAACTTGTTTTCTATTTTCGATTCATAGAACAAGTTTATTATTGTTGTTCAGCATTCGTTGTTCATTCTCATATGTTAATATTACTCTCTTCTATATCAGTGAGCAATTGTTTGCTCACTCTTGCAATTAACAATGCAGCTAAAGTCGAAAGAGTTGATGAGCCATCTACTAGCAAAGGAAAGGGCAAGATGTCCAAGTGATGAAGAATTATTTAGAATTTATTTATAATGCATGATGCTATAAGACTTGTTTTCTTTTATAATGTATACCGCAATTGATGTAATAATTTTAAGGTTAGATTACCTAGGATTATTTTTGAGATGTTGATGTAACCCTTTAATGGGAGAGATTATTGTTGAAGTTATTTAAATTATGTCTTTATCCTTTGATCATGGGTAGTTAGATGTAATGTTTAGGTTCGTGAACACCAAATCCTGTGGGAATGACGTACCTGGATTTGGGGGTGTCACAGGTTGGTATCAAAGCATTAGGTTATGAACCTTAGGTGGAAAAACCTTAGGAAGTAGCCTTTAAGGAAACAGAAAACATAAAGGTGTTTAATTCTTATCGGGTTTTAAGGAATGATTAAGGCATCCATTGAAACTAAACAATAAAAAAAATTATGTGCTATGTGTTAATAACTTATGTGATAGCGCGTATCGATAATGTTAAGTAAAACTTAAAATATTTTGTTGTCAGGATGTCCGGCGAAGTAGGATCCAATCCAGCTAGAGAGGTGATACCTCAAGTACCTATAGACGATGAACCCCGGGATATTTATGTAGTGCAGGAAAAGTTGATCCAGGAGGATGAACCTGTGACCGATCCCGAGGAGGATAGTCCTGAGGAGATAGAGGAAGATGATGATGAGGAAGAGGATCCTGTGGAGTTTCCACCAAACTACGTATCGGCTGAGATGTATGATGCTTTGTACGATCGTAACATAGAGTTACAGGATAATATAGAGGAACTGCAGGAGATGGTTGATATGCATCACGTTGCGTTGGAGCAGAAGGATGTAGTGATTCAGGAACTTGACTCAAAACTTGGAAACACAGAGTGGGACCTAGTTCATACCAATGGTCAGAATGAAGACCTATTGGCAGTAAATGAGAAGATGAAGACTGACATGGAGAAATTAAAAGATGACTTCAAAAAGGAATCAACTAAGCGTGCAAGAGCAGAGGATGCTTGGATGAAGGTGACTCAACGTGTAGATCGTGCTGAGGCTAAGGTCCAAGTGAAAAAAGCCAAGATGAAGGAGATGGATTATGCTTTTAATTCTGCGATTGATAGGGCCCAGGATCGAGTCTTTTATTACCCGCCTCAGTTTGAAGACTCGCCGTGGTTCGTGATGGATCGTAGAATGGCTTACCGTATCATGGAAGAAGAGCGTTGAGAGGCCTTATGACGTCTTAATATGCGTAGATAGAAATAAGAGTGATAATAGTATGTGGTTAATTATGTGAATCCCTTATTTTGAGATGAATAAAGGGATAATATGAGTATATAATCCTGAAACTTGTCTAGTTCAGGAAAGTGGATGTTTATAGCAGTTATGCTATCTTTAGCATGTTTTAAAAATGTTATGAATAAATAAAATATTAAAGTTTATTTGAAATGTTATGTGTTAAAGCTTTAATCTTGGAATGCTTAAGTTAAACTTCAAATACCCAAGAAGTTGAGTAATGAACTGATAAGCGTATATTTTAACAGAAGATGCCTCCTAGAAGAAGACAACCACGTCAACAACCACCTCCTGAGGGGTCTACTAATAATAACAACGAGGCCAACGCTAATCCGGTTCAGCAGTTGGTAGCTTTGTTGACGGGTGCACTTGCGAATCAACTGTAAGCTCAAGCTATGACTTTTAAGGAATTCAAAGTGGTTGGACCGCCAGAGTTTCAAGGGTCTATGAATCCAATGGAAGCCCAAACCTGGATCATGGAAATGGAGAAAGTGTTCGACGTAGCTAGAGTTAACGAAGATCAGAAGACTGCGTTCGCAACGTTCATGCTGAAGTCTGAAGCTAGCTACTGGTGGCAGACAAATAAGGTTCGTGGGGGACAAGGAGTGATAGCGTGGGATAGATTTAAGGAGATGTTTTTCGAAATGTATTTTCCAGCGAGTTCTCGAAATCAGTTGGAAGTGCAATTTCTGGAGCTAAAGCAAGGAGCAATGACGGTGCCTGATTATGCTGTGAAGTTTAACGAGTTGGCAAGGTTTGCCACTTATCAAGACAATACCGACGAGCGTAAAGCGAGAAGGTTCGAACAAGGATTGAAACCCTGGCTGTATAGCAAGGTTTCGATGTTCCAGCTGAATACATTTGCAGCTATACTAGAAAAGGCAATTATCGCGGAAGGTGGAAGCGATGCCTTGACCAAGTACAACCAAGAACAGAAGAAGAGGAAGAATGATAGCGAGAATAAGGCTGGTGGGAGTAATGTTGGAAGTAACAATCAGAAGAGGAAGTGGAACGAGAGTTCGACTACGGGAGGACAGTAGGGAAATCATCAGAAGAAAAAGTTTGAAGCTTGTGCGACGTGCGGGAAGAACCATACTGGGGTATGTTTGAAAGGAAAGAGGGTGTGTTTCAACTGTGGTCAGAAGGGATACATTGCACCGAACTATTTTAGTCTGAAGAAAGGAGCATGCTTTACCTGCGGTTCAAAAGACCACATGGCTTGTGATTGCCCTAAGAAGCCAGCGGGAAGTGCAAGTGGTGGAAAAGGAAACAACAACGGTGGTGGTGCATTGACTATCACTGGACCAGCACAGTCAAGCCGACCTACTGCAAGAACTTTCAATATGACCATGCAGGATGTTGTAAAGTCTAAGGATGTGGTGTCAGGTATCATTCCGATTAATGATATTAATGCTTATGTACTGTTTGATTCGGGTGTTACTTGTTCATTTATATCCGATGAATTTGCTCAGAATTTAGATTTGCCTCATGAAGAATTAGAATTTCCCTTAAGTATAAAGATTGCGAATAAGGAAGTCATTCCTGTTAGATACATATATAGGAATTGTAGAGTGGCTATAAAAGGTCACGAGATGATGGTAGATTTGATACCAATTAGACTTGGCGAATTTGATGTCATACTGGGAATGGATATTCAATTACGGAGCAGTAATTGATTGCAAAAGGAAGTGTGTTAACCTTATGACTCCGTCAAAGGTTGTGTTTTATGGCAGCAAGTCACCTCGACAATCAAGTTGTCTGACGGTGATGCAAGCCAAGAAGTTGTTGAGAAAAGGATGTGTAGGATACCTAGACTACATAGTTGATACACAGAAGCAGAATGCAAAGTTAGAAAAGATACCGATTATAAAAGATTTTGCAAACGTATTTCCAGATGATTTGCTAGGTCTTCCACCGGATTGACAAATCAAGTTCGTGATTGATTTACTACCAGGAACGGCCCCGATATCTAAAGTACCATACAGAATGGCCCCGGTAGAGATGAAAGAGTTGATGGTGCAATTGAAAGAGTTGCTCGACAAGAAGTATATTCAGCCGAGTGTTTCACCATGGAGAGCGCCGGTGTTGTTTGTTAAGAAGAAAGACGGATCGATGCGGCTTTGCATTTATTATCGAGAATTGAATAAGGTCACGATTAAAAATAAATATCCGTTACCGAGAATCGACGATCTGTTCAATCAACTGAAGGGTGCGAGATATTTTTTAAAGATAGACTTGAGGAATGATTATCATCAGTTGAAGGTGAGGCCAGAGGATGTACCGAAGACGACGTTCAGAACTCGGTATGGTCATTACGAGTTTCTGGTTATGCTATTTGGTTTAACCAATGCACCTGCAGCGTTCATGGATTTAATGAATAGGGTGTTTAAACCATTCTTAGATAAATTTGTGGTGGTGTTTATTGATGATATCCTGGTGTATTCTAAGACCAAGGAAGAACATGTTGAACTCTTAAGGGTGACATTGGAGACATTGAGAAAAGAGAAGTTGTGCGCAAAATTTTCAAAATGTGAGTTTTGGTTGGAACGTGTACAGTTTCTCGGACACGTTATTGATAAAGACAGAATATCGGTAGATCCATCAAAAGTTGAAGCTGTAGTAAACTGGGATCAGCCGAAGTCACTGTCAGAAGTAAGGAGTTTCTTAGGATTGGTAGGTTACTATAGGTGTTTTATTCAGGACTTTTCTAAGATCGCGACCCCGTTGATGAATTTTGTAACGACCCCAAAATAGATCCATTCCACCCAACCCATTCTGAGTCGTCAAATACATGGTACAGAAAAAAACTACAACTTTATTACAACAATTGTCGTGCAAAATACAAAAAACACATATGCTGTGAGTTTGGATACAAATATATACCAAATGTGACTCATGTTCCAACCGTGGACATCACCTCACAATAACACCTTACATAAAGGTATAGTCAAAAACTGTTTTAGAAATTAGAATCTTTGGGAAGTGCTCAAGGAAACCTTCGTACATGGGAGGCCACGCGTCTAGGTTATGATAGATATCATATGGCCACAGAATTATTCTTGGTTGACCCAATAGACCCCAAAGAAAAACGAGAAGATTACTATCATATTCTTCCCAATGGTGAGTCTTCTCTTGACTTATCATTATCTCCACTGTCTCTAATTGAGAATTATACTTCAAACAAACACCAAGATTATATAGGTAGTGCTCGTAAAGATACTCAGCAAGTGGATGAGCACAACTCTGTCTTATGATGACACGAGGTTGTATGTCATTAGATATCTTGTATGATAGTGACAAAACACCCTTCCAACGTTGGGTTCGCCTCACCCTATTTGATTCACCAAATATAACTACTAAATGATGTATACAACACTTTTCTATACTGCTTAGGGAGAACCTCCACAGCTAGAGACCACCGTTCTATTTCTCCGTTACCCTTGCCCGACCCAGCTACACTCTTATTACCTGAAAAGGAATTGTGAAGCAAAAGGGTGAGCACAACTAGCCCAGTAAAGAATATCATGACTAAAGATAATTAAATTATCAATAGCCTTCATCAGTAATAAATCAGAGATTTAGAACATATGGTAGATGATAAAATTTCAACCATAGTTGCAGCGGAACGAGCAATCCATTAGAAGAGTCAAATAGACTATAAAGTCTATTATCTTCTCCATGTTAAAAATCCACCAACAATGTTTTATCCCTATAACATCAATCAACAGTTCTGGTCCACAATCATATAAATAACTCATAATCATAATTATGATTCTAAATTCCTCTTCTCATCCAGGACAAAGATAATTTTCATCACTTGTCTTTACCTGAAACATCGAAGATCATGGTTATACCAAATCACAATTCTTGTTCATAATCATACTAATAATTTTATCTTTGTACTACGGGCCAAAGATATTCGTCAACATTTTATCTTTGCACTACTGGCCAAAGATATTCAACAACAGTTCATCTTTGCACTACAGGCCAAAGATATTCAACAACATATCATCTTTGCACTACAGGCCAAAGATATTCATCAACAGTTCATATTTGCACTACAGGCCAAATATATTCATCAACAGTTCATATTTGCACTACATGCCAAATATATTAATATCTCAAAGAATTATAATCATTTTAGAATTTATATAAACAATAATTATAACCATGTTGATCAATTCACCTTTGCACTTAAGCTTAAGATATTCAATTATAAATTCAATGGTCATGATCATACCAGTCACAATTCAACTTTGCACTACAGGCCAAAGAGAACCCTAGTCATGATCATACCAATAATCTACCCATCTTTACACTCCAGTGAAAGAGAATTTCAACATCAAGGTTATAAAAATGTTATATATAATAGTAAAATCAATATAATCAAAACATCTAGATTTAATCTCAAGAGTAATATTCATAAATCAACTATAATTTAGTTAGAAAAAGAAACCAATTTTGTCTTGAATAGTACCCGTGAATAGTAACTCGTGAATAGTAATTCGTGAATAGTAACTCATGAATAGTAATCCCGACACCAAAAAGGTAGAAATTCCACAATAAAATTCATACCAATATTTCGGTATAATGATATTGAAAGAATAACATTTCTTAAGCTTATAAACAATTTATTTAAATTGTTTACACTTACTAAATAATGCATTTAATCATTCAAAAATACCAAACTCATAAGATTTCATCACCAATAATCAAAACCCTCATCAAAAATTTGCATATACCTCATATAGGATTCTCAAACCATAAAATCCTATTTTTCCAATTTTCTTACTTCACATAACATATTTAATTCATTTTCTCATAACTAGACTATTTTCATGAAAAATACCAAATCCGTTCCAAAAATATTTCTTTTCTGGAATTTAGCATAATATAGTCCCATAGTGAACATATATTTTTCTCAGAATTTTTAAAAGTCATTTACTATTTTTCATATGGCCAAAATAGCTGAATATTTAGACATTTATCAAAAATTGTACTTTTGTCTAAAAATTCTGAAATTTGCAGAGTATACTTCTATCATATACATGTACTCCCAATAAAAATTTCATCAATTTTGGAGTTAACCACAAGGAATTATAAGCGGTTACTTTTAAAATAGTCTTTTCTCATAAAATTCATAACTCTCAATCTATACATCCAAAAATCACCATTTTTGGACACAATCAATAAAACTCATCAAAATATCATTTCAAATTTTTCCAGAATTTTTGAAGTTCAGAAAAATTACGAAACTGAAAATCATAACAACCCTTAAAATCCCTTAATATCCCTTACTATCCCTTACTATCCCTTACCTCAAAAGAGCAGTACTTCTGATCGGTATAAGGCTGAAGGAAACTTGCACTGATGAATAGCAACTCACCAAGTATCTAAAAACTCACAAAATATGCTTCATAATATAGAGAGAGAAAGAGAGAAAGCTTATGTTTCTGGTGTGATTTTTAATTCTAACTTAGCCCTCTATTTATAGGAAAATTTTGGTAGGTTTGACCTGCAACCTGATGGCTTTACCTGCTACTATTCCCACCCACCACATTTGAAATATAATTCAGCACATTTCTTCACCAACCACAAGTGGGGCCCACTAATTCTAGAATTTTCTACCAAAATGATAAACTCCAAAAATTCAACAATTTCTGAACCAGTCATCTTGTAAAATTCGTAATAAATCATACGTTCATTTTTAACGGTTCAAAATTTGTGGGCATATACTCAACTTATATATGTATAACATATCCAAAAATTACCACGATCCAACGGTCGGATTAAAAATTATAACCCCCACAAAATATCTCAAAAACCCTGATTTTTAACACCTCCATTCCGACAAAAATACTGATAAAAATCTCAACATTAACTCCTACATTTTTAACCACAAAAATATATCCCTCATTTATATCCACATAAAATAAATATTTCCTTATCATATGAATCAATAATTAATTATTCACAAATAATATTACAGAATCACATTTATGACAACCAGGCCGTTCCCAGGAAAGAGGGGGCTTTTCAATAAGGATTTCTTCTTACTGGCGCGCAATTAGATGACCAAACCTCTCCTTAGACAGAACTTTCTAGACATTGCCAATAATGCTATCTAATAATACTATTAAAATAATATGAATTATTGATCTGATAATGGGAAATACTGTGCAGCAATAATTATTGAACAACAATAATACAAAATTTCAACGTAGCAATTATTGAATCAATAAAATAAAATATTGAACAGTAATTACTGTAACAATTATTGAGTAGTGCCTTCTTACGTAAGAATCAATAATTTCAAAAATACTATGCAATACCGTGTGCTACTGTGCAATAACGCGTATTACTGTATTTTAACCACCGGGTATTCCAACAGTGTTAACGGTAACAACTACGTCGTTATTTGTAAAAACTCAAATTTGTCATTTTCTTCACCCGACAGTTATTCTGTTATGGGGCCCACAAATGGCTGCGCCGTCGTACGAATATTCCCCGACAGAAAGAATATTCCACGACCAAACGAATATTCCCCGACAACAATGATTATTTTATAACCACTTGCTTATTTTGAAAAAAAAATCATATTTCACTCATAACTTTAAACTTTTATCAATTTAACCATTTACTGAATAGTAATTATAAGAAAAATTGAATACTTTTATTTCATAAAATTCGGGGTCTTACAAATTTAACCAGGAAGGCAGTTAAGTTTGTTTGGACGGAGAAGTGTGAGGAAAGTTTTCACGAATTGAAGAAGAGGTTGAGCTCAGCACCTGTGTCGTCATTGCCTGATAAAATAGGGAATTTTGTGGTGTATAGTGACGCATCGCATAAAGGACTAGGCTGTGTGCTTATGCAGAATGACAGAGTTATTGCGTATGCATCACGTCAATTGAAAGATTACGAGAAAGGGTATCCAACTCATGACTTAGAGTTGGCGACAGTGGTGTTTGCCTTGAAAATTTGGAGACATTATCTTTATGGAGAGAGGTGTGAGATATATACTGACTATAAAAGTCTGTAGTATATCTTTACACAAAAAGATTTGAACATGTGATAAAGAAGATGGTTGGAGCTTATCAAAGATTATGACTGTGAGATTTTCTATCATCCCGAAAAGGTGAATATTGTTGCTGATGCTTTAAGAAGGAAGGGACGGGAGAAGTTAATGATGTTGACAGCTCAGGAGAAGTTAGTGTCAGAAATGGCTAAGATGGAATTGGAAATTAGATATCCGACAGAATTTTACAAAAAGTTATTCCAAATAGGAAACGATTCAACGTTGGTTGATAAAGTGAAAAATGCACAACTTCAGGATGAAGACTGCGAAAAAATAAAACAGAAGATATCTCTAGGGGAGGAAAGCAAATTCAAAATCGATTCGGAAGGGTTACTTCGATTCAAAAGGAGAATTTGGGTTCCGCCAGTTCTGGAAGTTAAAGAGGAGATTCTGAATGAAGCTCACAACTCAAGATATTTGATTTACCCTGGAAGTACAAAGATGTACCAAGATCTTAGACATCATTTTTGGTGGCCGAATATGAAGAGGGATATGGCTGAATGTGTGGCAAAATGCTTAACGTGTCAGAAAGTAAAAGCTGAACATCAAAGGCCAAGCGGATTGTTACAACCGTTGGAGATACCAGAATGAAAATGGGAGCATATCACAATGGATTTTATGGTAAGCATTCCAACGACTCAGCAAGGTTACGGTGCCATTTGGATGATTGTCGATCGGTTGACGAAGTCGGCACACTTCTTACCAATCAAGATTAGATTTAACCTAGATCGATTGGCAAAACTATACGTGAAGGAAATTATTTCAAGACACGGTGTACCTGTGTCTATTGTATCATACAGAGATCCACGTTTCACATCCAATTTCTGGAAACGATTACAAGAATGTTTGGGAACTCAGTTGAGAATGAGCTCAGCGTACCATCCTCAAACAGATGGACAGAGTGAGAGAACCATCCAGACACTAGAAGATATGCTCAGAGCATGTATTATGGACTTCAAGGGAAATTGGGACGATCATTTACCATTGGTAGAATTTGCCTATAATAATAGTTATCACGCGAGTATTGGCATGCCGCCTTACGAAGCGTTATACGGCAGAAAATGCAGAACTCCGTTATGCTGGGATGAGGTAGGTGAACATCAACTTTTGGGTCCAGAGTTGGTACAACAAACCATCGAGATCATCAAGGTGATTCGAGCAAGATTGTTAGATGTACAGGATAGACAGAAGAAATATGCCGATCAGCATCGACAAAATCGGGAATTCGATGTTGGTAGTTATGTGTTCTTGAAAGTGTCTCCCTGGAAGGGAAAAATTCAATTTGGCAAGAAGGGAAAATTAAGCCTTAGGTTTATAGGTCCTTTCGAAGAGCTTCGACGAGTTGGTGAAGTAGCGTACGAGGTAGCTTTACCTCCGGGGTTGGAGCATATTCATAATATTTTTCATATATCGATATTGAGGCTATATAAACCTGATTATAAACATGTTATAGAATATGAGCCCTTACAGTTTGAGAAAGACTTAACATATGAAGAAGTCTCTGTTCAAATTGTTGATAAAAAAGAGCAAGTACTGAGGAATAAGGTGATACCTTCTGTTAAGGTAATCTAGAGGAACCACAATGCTGAGGAAGCTACGTGGGAACTTGAAAGCGTTATGCTGAAGAATTATCCTCAGTTGTTTGCTTGATCTTGCATAGCGATTCTGGGGACATAATCTTGTTAAGGAGGGAAGAATGTAAAGAATAAATTTTTTCGAGTTGTGATTCACGGGACAGAATCCTTTTAAGGAGGGAAGGATGTAACAATCGAGAAATTTATAATTTAATTTAAATATTTATTGAATTAAATAAATATTTTAAATAAGTTATTTATTGAGGAAAATAAATAATTTATGAATTGTGGTGAATTAATTTGGTAACTAAATTAATTAATGACAATTTTATCTAATGGATTTAATTAAATTAAATCAATTGCTTAATATTTAAGAAAATAATTAAATTAAATGAATTGTTTAATTTAAAGGAAATAAATAAATTAAATAAAGTGATGTGTCTAATTTATTAATTAAAATGGATATATAATTATTTATTAAATTATAAGTACAATGATAAGCTACGTGGGAACTTGAAAACGTTATGATGAAGAATTATCCTCAGTTGTTTGGTTGATCTTATATAGCGATTCTGGGGACAAAATCTTGTTAAGGAGGGAAGAATGTAACGAATAAATTTTTTCGTGTTGTGATTCTGGGGACAGAATCCTTTTAAGGAGGGAAGGATGTAACGATCGAGAAATTTGTAATTTAATTTAAATATTTATTGAATTAAATAAATATTTTAAATAATTTATTTATTGAGAAAAATAAATAATTTATGAATTGTGGTGAATTAATTTGGTAACTAAATTAATTAATGACAATTTTATCTAATGGATTTAATTAAATTAAATCAATTGCTTAATATTTAAGAAAATAATTAAATTAAATGAATTGTTTAATTTAAAGGAAATAAATAAATTAAATAAAGTGATGTGTCTAATTTATTAATTAAATTGGATATATAATTATTTATTAAATTATAAGTATAATGATAATAAGATTTTTATTATTATTTTTATAAGCTATTTAATGTGTTGCATGTGTGACAAGTGGAACTATATAATATAAATATTATAATAATAATAATCTAGTTTAGGAGTTTTGATTAGCCAAACATGGCCTTGTGGCCTTTGGTCTTGTGTAACTGACGCGAGCCTTTTTGTTTTTTTAACCTGACGTACGTGGGAGAGGCCATTTATATTGCATATGCGTCTTATTTTTCCTAAGTCTAGTTATCAGTAAAGAGCGTAGTGAGAGCTTGGAAGCAAGAGAGAAAGCATTGTGGTTGTGAGTTTCTAAGATTGTTAAGAGGAAGAAGGAGAATTTATAAGCCCAAACACTATTTTTTTTTCAGCACTCAATCAAGGTAAGCTACCCCTAATTTTAATATTGGGTTGTTGAAATTTTCTATTCACTGGAAATTTGGGTTTTGGTTGAATTGTTGAAGAAAATGTTGTTTATATGTATGTATTCTCTTGCTAAATCTGTTAGTTATCCTTTATAAGTCTATGTTAGTATTCAAATACGTGAAAATTGAACTATAAGAAGGAAATATAACTAACAGTGTTTATATTTGAAAATGGCCTTAGAAAGTGCAAAAAAAAATCCATGCTTTATATGTGTTGTAGTCTATAATTTGTTATTGGATTATGTTAATGTGTTAAGAAACGAAAGCAGCGTAGTTCGAATCGTGTCGAATGATTAAGAAATGAATTCGTGGAGATCGAATTTGTTAAAAGTGTCAAAATAGAAGAAATTTGGAAAATTATAGTTTTGATTCTTCAAATTCGTGTATGTGTGATGTTTTTATATATAGAATGATGAGTAGCATGTGTAGCTATGTTAGTACAAAGCTTTAGATGTTGAATTTGGGTTAAATTTTGTAGAATTGAGATTTTTGGCCTATAACAGAGTATTAGTTCGGGTCTGTAAAAAAATTGGAACTGAAGCATCGCGCGGGTGCGCGGTCTGGCGCGCGGTTGTCGCGCGGGCGTGCAGCTTATGGGCGCGGGCGCTCTGCGTCGCATAGGCGCGCGATTACTCAGTATATTACTTACGCGGCCGCGTGAGTAGCCAGTCTCAGACAATGAAGTCTGCTTAATTGCAGGTCATGTGTAATGGACTTATATTAGTTTAGCATGCATGTTAATAATGTTAAGGCACAATATAAACTACAATAACAGATTGTCACGCGTTGTTATATATAGTGTAAAAGAATGTAAGTGATTACTTGAATAAGTTATGTAATGAACCAAATGTGGTGTTTTCAAAAGTTAAATATAAATGATAAGGTTTATAGTATGATTTCAGAATCTTTAAGGTGTTAACCAACGTGGTTAGGTGCTAGGATAGGGTTATGACCTAAATGATGGTTTAATACCCATAGTGTTAATATTTCTACAACTAATTGTTGTTGCGATTGTAATGATGTATGTAGGGTAATTGGAGATTCTTTTACACTTGTGTAACTTACAAACAAGGCAAGTTCTCTAACGCTACTTTCATAATGGTGCAAGTTTCTAAACTTTAACTCTTTACATTGAGCAAGCTTTCTAACTTCATTATTTTATTAATGAATGCAAGTTCCTAAATTCTATTAAGCAAGACTATTGATTCTATTCTTGTCTACGATTGAACAAGCACTTGTAACTTAATTTGTTACCTCAAGCAAGTTTTACCTCTCTAAACCTTGATATTATTATACAAAGCATACATTGTTCTAATACGTCGATTCAAATAAGATTGTCCTAACTCTTATAAACATAGTACTTTGCATGTGTATCATGTTTATTCAGTTATATATTGTTAATATCCGATCTTTGACTTTGATAGCCTTGTTCAGTTATACATTCTTGTATTAAACCTTTATTGATGAAAATTGAATAAGTGTTCTAAAATTCTAGAAACACTGATAAGCTAGTTCCAAACTAAATTTTCTTTAGTGCGAAAATTCTAAATTTAAATTGAGACGAACAACCCTAACATAGGGGATTTTGTACGTGTAACGTTTAGATGTTTGTGCACAATACATGGTACAAAGGGCTGATCTCCCTAAGTACGTTAAAAAGAGTCTGTACAGTCTAATGACTGTTAAGGTTAAATTAAGGTTAAGGTAATAATACCTAAATACCGGAGACATAGTTCATGGTCTTAAGACCCTCAGATATTAAATTCGAACTTATTTTCTATTTCCGATTCATAGAACAAGTTCATTATTGTTGTTCAACATTCGTTGTTCATTCTCACATGTTAATATTACTATCTTCTATATTAGTGAGCAATTGTTTGCTCACTCTTGCAATTAACAATGCAGCTAATGTCGAAAGAGTTGATGAGCCATCTACTAGCAAAGAAAAGGGCAAGATGCAAGATGTCCAATTGATGAAGAATTATTTAGAATTTATTTATAATGCATGATGTTATAAGACTTGTTTTCTTTTATAATGTATTCCGCAATTGATGTAATAATTTTAAGGTTAGATTACTTGATATTGTTTTTGAGATGTTGATGTAACCCTTTAATGGAAGAGATTATTATTGAAGTTATTTAAATTATGTCTTTATCCTTTGATCATGGGTAGTTAGATGTAATGTTTTGGTTCGTGAACACCAAATCCTGTGGAAATGAAGTACCTGAATTTGGGGGTGTCACAGTCTTGATCTCTTCTAAATTCTTATTTATTTCATGTATTCACATACTTCCACATTTGTTATCAAACATAAATTTGTCGTTGTTTGATATATTAATAAAAATAATAATTTTTATATTCATTTTTAATACTTTATTTTAATAACTATTTCTTTCTTTGTAGGATCGTTGCCTATAAATCATGTTTTAATTATTTCTTCTCCAGTGTAAATTATTATAGTATTTTATTAGGCCTACATTATGGAACATGAGTTTTCAAAATTGTAATTTTTCTACACCTATAAATAGATGTTTTTTATATGTAATCTAGAGTTGTAGAAAAAAGAATGAAAAATATAAGAATCTAAAGAACGAGAAGAGACTAGTGATTCCCTTTATGTTTAAATTCTTCTATACTTACAAGTGGGAAAAGAATGGTCCTGTGTGAAATTTCAACTTCCTCAATTGTGCAAACTAGAGAGGAAATTATAATAATAGTAATCGGGCGACGTGTTAATATCCTTTTGCACCAATTATAATATGAGAGAAGCGTCAATCATCTTGAAGAGATCAACCTAGTCCGCACCTCAATCCAAACCTTAAAATTTTATTATTCTGTGTGAATAACATTTTTATGACAAATATATCAAGGTTTCACTATTGCAGTATCAAATCTCCTACTAAGGTAAGGGATATTATTTATTTCATATTCGTAAAGGATGTCATTTTCTTCATACTCATAAGGGTTTTCATTCTATTCCTTATTAACAAAACTATACTAACAAAAATATTTAAGAAAGCTCTTGATACTTCTTAAGAGTTTCATGTCTTATTCGGTAATTAAGAATATAAAGTTATTTGATAAAATTTTGTTCCTCGCTTATCGTCTCTTAATCGGTAAGAGAAAGATATAAATCTAAATTATTAAAAATTATCTCTTAATGAAAAATTTAAATCTATAGAGCCTCTATAATATTGTATTCTCTCCATTTCAAATTTTAAGTTCATTATTGATTTTTTAGAAGTCAATTGAAAATTTTTTAAATTTAAAATTAATATTTTTAAATTTCAAAGTCATTCAGATGTTTTTATACTTTTTAGTTGTCAAACAGGTTTTTAAGTTCAGATACTATTTCAATCAGATAATCTAATTTATTAAGATATACTAAATATTCAATCTCCTACACTATTATAGTATCCAATCTCCTACTAAGGTAAGGGATATTATTTATTTCATATTCGTAAAGGATTTTATTTTCTTCATACTCATAAGGGTTTTCATTCTATTCCTTATTAATCTGTGGAAATTACCTATTTACGCGGATTACCGCATGCCTGGTGAATAACCCTTTGTATTCATTCTTTATTAAATTGTGAAAATGATCTGTCTACGCGGATTACCGCATGACGGGTGAAAATCTATTTGCAGTTTCGTATATTATTTTATTTCATATTCCTAAATCTAAACTTACTATGGTAAGTATTGCTTCTATAATTCTAATCTATTCATGTCGGGGTACTATTCATTCAGGATACTATTCATATCGGAGTACTATTCACGATAAAATTAGTTTCTTTTTCTGTTCAAATGATCTTTGATACATGAATCTTATTCTTAAATTTGAATCCACGTTTTGATCATCATGTTAACCATTTGAACATCCTTGAACTCTGGATAAATTAAATTATAATTCTCTAATATTTATCATTGATCTCACTTGATTCATTCTTTATATCATTATCATAATCCTCAGACTTAAATTGTGGTTAAAGTTATCTTTGGTCCGTAGTGCAAAGATTAACGGTTGATTGATGAATATCTTTGACCCGTAGTGCTAAGATGGATTGTTGGCTGGTATGATTATGATAAAGAACTGTGTATTTGTAAGACACCAACTTTTATGAATAAAGATTGAATTTTCTCTATATATCATTTTGAATAATAAGGTATGGATTTGATATAATGTTATAGTTGTGGGTAATATTTACATATTTTGCAAAGTAAGCAAATTGTCATAAAATATTCGTTTGGTCGGAGAATAATCGTTTTATCAGAAAATATTCGTACGACGACACAATCATTGGTGGACCCCATAACGGAATTACTGTCAGAGTTAGAAAACGACAAAAATAACTTTTTATAAAAATAACGGCAAAAGTTTTTCCGTTAACTGTTAAAATACCTGGTGATAAAAGTACAATAATACGAGTGGTTGCATAGTAGCACGCGGTATTGTACAATATCTTTGATTATTGATGCTTACGTGAGAAGTCACTCAGTTTTGTTCAATTATTGCAACAGTAATTGCTGCATAATATCTCACATTATTAATTCAATTAATGTCACAATATCATCTGTATAATATTTTATATTATTAAATCAATAATTGAGACGACGAAGTTATTCATATTATTATTTACATTATTGAAAATGCCTATAAAGTTCTGTCGAGGAAAGGGGTTTGGTCACCTAATTGCGCGCCAATAAAGAGAAGTCCTTATCGAAAAACTCCCTCTTTCTTGGGAATGATCTGATTTTTAATATTGCAAGTTATAATATTAATGATGAATAAATGTTATTACAAATGTGTTTAGTGAAGCCAAGTGAATTGAGATAAATATAGGGTTTTTTTTATGAAGTATTTATTGTAAATTTTACTTAATACATGGACTCCCCACTTACTCATTTTTTTAAATCGTCAGTAGAAAGTTATCTCAGTTTTATTTTATTAATTATCTATATGTATATAAGTTTTATATATATATATATATATATATATATATATATATATATATTATAAGTTTTATTTTTTATATAAAATAAAATATATTATATTTTATTATGCATAGTGTTGCATAGTACGACATAGTGTTTGCATAGTGCTGCATAGCGCATCATAGTAAAATCAAAAAAAATTTAGCCTGTACGCCCGTGAATTCGTTCGAATCTTACTTTACAATTCGTGATTATTTTTCTTAGATAGTATTATGTCATTCTCATATAAATAGGATGCTCAGTTTAGAAATAAAAATTACACCAGAATCAGAGAATTCTTCTTCTATAATATTGAGCGTATTTCTTTTGAGTTTAAGGAAGCTTTGAGTGTAGAAAATAGTACAAATTTTCTTCAAGAATATTCCCGCAATACCAGTCCGAAGTACTCTCCTTTTAAGGTAAGGGGTATTATTTATTTCATATTCGCTTATGATATTATTTTTCGTATTCGTAAAGAATTTTATTTTCGTTCAATATTCGTAAGGAATATTATTTTCGTTCAATATTCGTAAGGAATATTTTTTTCGTTCAACAGTTGTAAGGGATATTATTTTTGTTCAATATTCGTAAAAATAATATTTTCTTCCATACTCTGTAGTATGTAAGTTATATTATTTCGTTTCATATTCCTAAGTCTAAACTCATTTTGTTAATTATTGCTTCTATACTCCTTGAAATTAGTAGAATATCCTTAAACTTTGTGCTTCATCGAGTATCTTTTCACGAGAATATTTTTCTGAACATTCTTGTTAAATTTTAATCTTTTCATGCCGGGTACTATTCACGGAATACTATTCACGAAGTACTATTCATGGGGTACTATTCACTCAGATACTATTCACCCAGGGCACTATTTACGACAAAAGTTGATTTCTTTTCTGTCCAAATTATTTTTGATACATGAATATTATTCATGAATTTTACTACACAAAACAGTTATCATGTTGACAATTTAGACATTTTTAAACTCTGGATAAATTAAAAATCTTTAATATTTATCCTTGATTTCGTTTGATTGATGTTTATATCATTGTCATCATCATCAGGCTTATATTGTGATGGAAGTCATCTTTGGCCCGTAGTGCATAGATGGACTGTTGATTGGTATGATTATGACTAGGAATTATGTATTGGTATAATCATGACCTGTAATGTTACAAATAATGTGATAAAAGTCCTCATTGGCCCGTAGTGCATTGATGGACAGTTGTTGGCATGATCATGACCATTGGTGATAATAACGAATATCCTTGGCCAGTAGTGCATGGATAATTCGTGGCTGTGATACTGACGAATATCCTTGGCCCGTAGTGCATGGATAATTCGGTGATGTGGATTATTTATTGAGCTGTGTTACAGCGATAAAATATTGATGATGAACTTTTAAATCATAGAAGATAGTAGATATCATGCTCTACTTGACTCTTCTAATGGATTGCTTATTCCGCTGCAGTTAAACTTGTTGTCTATTGTATTCTATCAGTTTAACACTATTGAAGGCTAACGATAATTTATTCTGCATTATCTTAGTCATAATATTCTTTATTGGGCTAGTTGAGCTCAGCCTTTGCTTTCATTATTCTCTTCAGAAAATGAGAACATAGCTGAGACTAGTCGGGAAATGGAGTGACGGTCCGAGATGGTGGTTGTAGTAGTCCTCACTATTTTATAAAATAGTGTGATAATAATTACAAGGAGGACTCCATTTGAGTTTGTATATTGTCTACGAGACAATATTCGTGTTAAAACTTTCAGCTTATGTTTTGTCGTATTTTACACGACAGTTGTATAATTAAGTTTGTATTTAAATTCTGTGCCATGTATTTGGCAACTCAGAATGGGTTGTGTATACCTATTTTGGGGGCGTCACAGTTGGTATTAAAGCTTAGGGATTATGATCCCTGACTGAGATTTGAGGCTAGAACTAGGAGGGGAGAGACGGGTAAATCCTGTTGAGTGGGTTTTATACCCGCAAATTAGTCCCTTTATTGCTTAGGTTGTTGCCCGTTTTCAATCTTTTATGTAGCTTTTCTATGTTTATATTATTGCATTTAAGTTTAAATTGTGTGCAGGCTTGCTTTGTAGGTTGGTCGAGCTTTCTTGACCATTTTCCCTTCACTCGCGCCCCAACGCCAAGAGCTCGCGCCCCAGCGCCAGTATCTCGCGCCCTAGCGCCAAAGCAGGCAAAGCTTCTGTCTTTTTACGCTTCGCTTGCCCTACACCTCGCGCCCCGGCGCAATGACCAGCGCCATGTTCGTGCCATAGCGCCACTAACAGTGCCCCGACACCACTTGTTCATCTTTTGCTCGCGCCCCAGCGCGACCTCCGGTGCCAAACACTTAATAACCTAGAAGCAAGAGGTGGGGCTATAAAAAGAATGTGAAGCCGCCTGCATTTATATCGAATATCAGAGATATCGAGCTGCGGATTGAATGGCAGCTTAGACTAGGATTTCAGTTAGGTGAATTAATTTCTAGAAGAGAAAGAAGCTATACTTCAAGGAAGAAAAGTTATTGCATCCGAACATAGCTTTTTGCACAGTGAAGAGAAGATTTGGAGACAGAATATTTCCTAACAGGAGTTTTCTTATTCCAAATCTCCCATTTATTTGTGTATTACTAATTATGTTGAATGTATTAAATATATGTGTTAGTACCATAGTTATGAACTAACTCCATCTTTAAGATTGCAATGTAACCTTTTGTTTAGCCTGACCAACTTTCTCTCCAATTTTATATAATGAATCATTTTGGAATGGGTTGTTGTATTTTGTATTTAATGACTGATTGCTTGACAGAGTTTTTGGTAATGATAATAATGGTTATTGACAAATGAATGTTATTATCTAGCTTTTAAATACAGCAACACCTGTTATGACCATGACTATGGAATGTGTGCATATTATGCTCATAGGATAGACATATCTCTATGTGCCTTGTGTGACCTTGAGACTTAGCTTAATGACCTTGACTGAGTTATTGTCACCAATAGACATATTGTGTTTTAGCCAGTTAGGGATGTGCATTTGGCCTTCGGCAGAAGCTTATGCGTAATTACTTTTCTCGGTTGACCATTCCTTGATTCGTTTGTAATGTGGAGAATTAGGAGATTAGGCGACGCATTAGGGGAGTTGTAATCCTATCTTGATTTCCTAGCACAATAATTTCTCTTGTCTTTCAATTTTAATCATATAGCTTAACCAACATCGTAATTTCACTCGTTTAGATAAGATTAGTAACGACTTTACCTTAGTAGTTGTTTTCTTTTAAGACTTTGTCCTCGTGGGTTTGACATTTTACTTACTTATATTACTTGTGGGCCGCGTATGCTTGCGCGCGATTTGGCAATAGCTAAATCGACCAACAAGTTTTTGGCGCCGTTGCCGGGGACTTAGTTTTATTTGTTATCCAATATTAACACTAAGTCATTATAATCTTAATTTAAACTGATTTTTCTGTTTAACTTTCTTTTCAGGTAGTCTTTACTGTTTATGCCACCTCGAAGGGGACAGAGCATAATACCTCTCGATCCTGAGGTTGACAGAACATACAGAAGACTACGAAGAGAAAGCTCTTGGGACAGACCTACTCTTGTCAGAATGGCTGAGGAACTTCAGAAATCTCTAAGGGAGTATGCCATGCCTTAAATCAACGATCTCCAGGCGAGCATTCTAAGGCCCGCCATCCAAGCTAACAATTTTGAGATCAAGCCGGGCACCATTCAAATGTGCACCAATATTTAGTTTGGGGTACTACCAAATGATGATCCCAATGATCACTTGATAAACTTTATGGAGATTTGTGATACGTTCAAAACCAACGGGGTGTCAGACGATGCCATCAGACTCCGGTTGTTTCCATTCACTTTGAAGGACAAGGCAAAGAGCTGGATGCACTCACTTCCACCATGCTCCATCACCACATGGGCTGACTTGGCCCAAAAGTTTGTGGCGAAGTTCTTTCCTCCCGCCAAAACCGCAAGGCTCAGGCATGAAATTACCTCATTCATCGAGTTCGATTCAGAATCTTTATATGACTCGTGGGAGCGATTCAAGGACCTTCTAAGGAAATGCCCTCACCATGGATTGCCAGAATGGCTTCCTATCTAGACCTTTTATAATGGGCTTTCGGGACCTACTCGTTCGAGTATTGATGCCGCTTCTGGAGGGGCCTTCATGTCTAAACATCACACAGTGGGGCATGAACTAGTGGAAACAATGGCGGCCAATAATTATCAATGGCCGAATGATAGGCAAGCCCCCAGGAGAGCAGCAGGGGTATATGAGGTTGACTCGTTCACATCATTAGCGGCTTAGGTTGCAGCACTAACGAAACGGCTAGACACCATGGAAGTATCAGCAGTGAAAAATGTGCAGAGTGTAGCAATCCAGTGTGAATCGTGTCAAGGGATCCACCCTACTGATCAGTGTGCAATACGCCCCAAGTCAGTTCAATTTGTTTCCAACTACGGGCGGCAACAAAATGCTAACCTTCCCACCCATTACCACTCGGGCTTGAGAAATCATCCCAATTTCTCTTGGAGCACCAACAATAACACCAATCAAGCACAACCTTCATCCACCAGGCCGAATTTTTCTAACCCTCCGGGCTTTCAATCTCAGAATCAGTATAACCCGCAACCGCAGAGCTCTCAAAATTAGTTCCACCATCCACCACCTCAACAGGAGAGGAAGCCTAGTTTGGAGGATCTCCTGTCGAGGTACATAGAAGCAACAATCAAGAGGCTTCCATTAGAAATCTTGAAGTACAGATGGGACAATTGGCTATTGCCTTAAATAGTCGTCCACAAGGCACATTGCCTAGTGACACTGATGTCAACCCGAAACGGGGAGGCAAGGAACAGTGTAAAGCAGTGACCCTTAGAAGTGGGAGAACTACTAAGGAACAAAGTGGAGAGAGTGCTCCTGTGCAAGAAATAGTGACTGAAAAGGAACCTCCAGTGGAGGAGAATACTGAGACATTAGCGGGTGAAGGAAGTTGACAAGATAGCCTTTCAACACCATCTCCTCCTGTGAGCATGGCAAATCAGCCTCTCCCTCAGTTGCCTTTCCCCCAGCGTTTGTAGAAACAGAAGCTGGATAAGCAGTTTTCCAAATTCTTGGAGGTGTTTAAAAGACTGCACATTAATATCCCATTTGCAGAGGCATCGGAGGGAATGCCTAGTTATGTCAAGTTCATGAAGGACATTCTGTCCAAGAAGCGAAAGATGGGAGATTACGAAACTGTGGCACTGACAGAGGAATGTAGTGCCATCCTTCAAAACAAGCTTCCGCCAAAGCTAAAAGATCCGAGGAGCTTGACAATTCCGTGCACTATTGGGGACCAGTTTATTGGCAAGGCTCTTTGCGATTTAGGGGCTAGTATCAACTTGATGCCTTTCTCTATTTATTAGAAGCTGGGCCTAAATGAAGCCAAGCCTACAAGCGTCACTTTGCAATTGGCTGACAGGTCTCTGACATACCCAAAGGGAATTGTGGAGGATGTGCTAGTGAAGGTTGATAAGTTCATATTTCCGGCGAATTTCATAGTCCTTGATTGTGAAGAGGATAGGGAGGTCCCGATAATATTGGGAAGGCCGTTCTTGGCAACTGGGAGGACCCTGATCGATGTCCAAAAAGGGAAGTTAACAATGAGAGTTCATGATCAGGAAGTGACGCTCAATGTCTTCCGATCAATGAAGTATCCTAATACACCTGAGGATTGCTTCCAGATTAATACAATTGATAAGTCAGTGAAGGGGGTATTCTCAGAAACTTGCATTCAAGACCCTCTGGAAGCTACCTTAACTGGGGCTAGTACTACGGAAGAGCCCTCACATGTGGAATGTGCCTCGTGGCTCGATGAACCTCAAAGATCGAAGCAATTCCACCTACAGTATGAGTCTATGAATGATAATGAGGCATCTACTTCCAAGGCTCAGCCGTCAATCATCAAGCCTCCTATCCTTGAGCTTAAACCTTTGCCTGCTCACCTGAGGTATGCTTATTTAGGAAATTCATCTTCATTACCTGTGATAATTTTTGCTTCTCTAACCAAGTGTCAGGAAGAAAAGTTGTTGCTTGTGCTCAAGAAGTACAAAACAGCCTTGGGGTGGTCTATTGCTGATATAAAAGGGATCAGCCCAACCCTATGCATGCACAAAATCCTGCTGGAGGAAGGCTCAAAGCCATCTATAGAGCATCAGAGGTGGCTAAATCCCATTATAAAAGAGGTCGTCCGGAAAGAGATCATTAAGTTGCTAGATGCAGGCATTATCTACCCCATCTCTGATAGCCCGTGGGTTAGCCCAATTCAGCGTGTGCCCAAGAAAGGCTGGATGACAGTTGTGTCCAATGAGAACAACGAACTGATTCCCACCAAGACAGTGACCGGGTGGAGAGTGTGCATGGATTACAGGAAACTAAACAAATCGACCTGTAAGGATCACTTTCCCCTTCCTTTCATTGATCAAATGCTTGACCGGTTGGCTGGGCACCAATACTATTGCTTGCTTGATGGGTACTCGGGCTACAATCAGATTTCCATTGCTCCTAAAGATCAGGAGAAGACGACGTTCACATGTCCATATGGGACTTTTGCCTTTCAGAAAATGTCGTTCGACCTCTGTAATGCTCCTGCAACATTTCAGCGGTGTATGATGTCAATCTTCTCTGACATGGTTGAAAAGACCCTGGAGGTCTTCATGGACGATTTCTCGGTATTTGGAAGCTCGTTTGATAATTGCTTAACAAATCTGATTGCCGTTTTCCATCGGTGTGTCGAAACCAACTTGGTGCTGAATTAGGAGAAGTGTCATTTCATGGTCGAAGAGGGCATTATTTTGGGTCATCGGGTTTCTGTAGGAGGGATCGAAGTTGATAAGGCAAAGATAGATATGATCAATAACCTCCCACCACCCACCACAGTAAAAGGGGTTAGGAGTTTTCTCGGGCATACCGGGTTCTACAAAAGATTTATCCAGGATTTCTCGTGCATCACCAAACCATTGCGCACTCTTTTGGAAAAGGACCAGCCTTTCCAGTTTGATGCCGCCTGCTTGAGCGCCTTTGAGTTATTAAAGACAAGACTTGTCACGACACCTATCGTGGTAGCTCCCGACTGGACCTACCCTTTTGAGCTAATGTGCGATGCAAGTGACTTTGCGATAGGGGCAGTGTTGGGACAGAGAAGGGAGAAGGTTTTCCACACTATCTATTATGCCAACAAGACATTGACTGATGCTCAGTTAAATTATACCACTACTGAGAAAGAGCTGCTGGCAGTGGTCTATGCTTTTGACAAGTTCCGTTCCTACCTCATTGGAACAAAGGTGATTGTTTACACTGATCACTCGGCCATCAAGTATTTGATAGAAAAGAAGGATGCTAAGTTAAGATTGATAAGGTGGGTTCTGCTTCTTCAGGAGTTTGACTTGGAAATCCGAGATAAGAAGGAAATAGAAAACTAAGTTGCCGATCACTTGTCAAGATTAGAAAACACCACGCCCTCAAATGACGTTGAAAAAGCCATAAATGATTTTTTCCTGGACGAGCAACTTTTTGTGGTTAATGGCAAGGTACCGTGGTACACAGACTTTGCAAATTATGTTGTTTGCCAAGTTCTTCCCCAAAATCTGAGCTATCAACAAAGGAAGAAATTCCTTAAGGATGCCAAGCAATATCTGTGGGATGAGCCCTTCCTGTTCATGCAGTGTTCCGATCAGATTCTGCGTAGATGTTTGCCTGAAGAAGAAATTAAAGGTGTGCTACATCATTGCCACTCTTCAAACTATGGGGGTCATTTTGGAGGTCAACGAACTGCTGCTAAGGTGCTTCAGCCAGGATTTTATTGGCCCACCCTATTCAAGGATGCACACGCATATGTGATGCACTGCGACAGATGCCAACGGGTAGGCACTATATCAAGACGACATGAGTTACCACTGCAGAATATCCTAGAAGTTGAGTTATTTGATGTATGGGGAATCGACTTCATGGGACCATTCCCATCCTCTTTTAACAATCTCTACATCCTTGTAGCAGTGGATTATGTCTCAAAATGGGTGGAAGCAGTTGCCTTGCCGACTAATGATGCTAAGGTGGTGCTTCAGTTCCTAAAGAAGAATATTTTCACCCGTTTTGGCACACCTCGGGCTATCATCAGCGATGAAGGGTCGCACTTTTGTAACAAATACTTTGAAGCCCTCCTAGCCAAATATGGGGTGACTCATAAGATCGCCACTGCCTACCACCCACAGACCAGTGGTCAAGCTGAAATTTCGAATCGGGAGGTGAAACGAATCTTGGAAAAGATTGTGAACCCAAACTGTAAAGACTGGTCTAAGAAGCTTGATGATGCATTATGGGCTTATCGCACAACTTATAAAACGCCTATCGGAATGTCTCCGTATAGGCTTGTTTATGGTAAGGCATGTCATCTCCCAGTTGAATTAGAGCACAGCGCATACTGGGCCATTCAAAAGCTCAACTTTGATCTTGAGGCAGCCGGCGAAAAGCAGCTGTTGCAACTGAATGAATCAGATGAGTTTCATCTACAAGCGTATGAAAACGTTAAGTTGTACAAGGAGAAGACCAAAAGGTGGCACGACAAGAAAATTCTCGAGAGACACTTCGAACCAGGCCAGAAGGTTCTTCTTTTCAATTCGCGGCTAAAGTTGTTTCCGAGAAAGCTTAAGTCCCGATGGTCGGGCCCCTTTACAATTGCCAAGGTTTATCCTTATGGGGCGATAGAGGTTGAGGACCCAAATTCTAACACAATCTTCAAAGTCAATGGGCAAAGAATAAAACACTACGGGGGCGGCGAAGTCGATCGGCAGAATATCTCCATTACATTGGGAGACCCGGTGTAAGACGGGAAAACAGTCAAGCCGACGACTCTAAATCAAGCGCTTGATGGGAGGCATCCCATCTCAGTATCAACCGAATTGTTTTTATCTTTATTGCCTAAGTCTCATTTTTGATTTTCCAGTTTTTAGTATAATTGTGGTCTGTCAGTTTGTTTATGTTTCTCAGCCGTTAGTTTTGAAATTCCTTTCTATTCTGTTTGTTTTGGGATAGTGCATATTATTAGAGCCATGCTTCAGGTTTTGCTTAGTTAAAGCTTGTGAATATTGTGTTGGTTTTTATTGCTGTGATGTAATGCTCATTTGTGTATTGTGCAGGGCTGAGGTTAAAAATTTCTATATTGGCGCCCCAGCACCGTGTATGGCGCCCCAGCGCCAGTGGTAAGTAGAGCTTCTGTCGTATTACGCTCCGGTCGAGCTACGTGTGGCGCCCCAGTGCCTTAGTCAGCCACATCTCGCATTTCGGCATCGCACCTCGCGCCCCAGCGCCATAGTGGGTTTGACCCTCGCGCCCCAGCGCCATGCTTCGTGCTCCAGCGCCGACAGCGTGTTTTGTTAATTAAATTAGGCGTTTTGCTGAGCATTTCTAATTTCTTATCAGTTACTCCTCTCCAAGCGACGCCTCTCTCTCCCTTGTCCCAACCGTCGGCCGTTTCCTGCTGTTTGGGCGCCCAACCGACCAACGGTTGCTATTTTGACCGTTGTTTCTCTCCCTTATGTGAAATTGGAAGTCTATTTAAGCAGAGTCAGTCTGTGGTATCTCCATCTATGTTTCATCTCCTTTATAATTTCAATTAATTTTTCTTATCATGGCTTCTAAATGTCCAAGGACTAGTATTAGCCCTCCTCCTCCATCCTCTTCCCGTTCCCGTGCTCAGGCTTGGGATACTCTGAAATTTCCAATAGAGGAAGGTTTTCAGAGATTTATGCAGAACTTTTTATCTCGTAGTTTGGTGCATGAGCGAGGGCTTTGGCCTGATGATAAACTTGATGGTGAGATGAATGCAATGATCTCTAAGATGAAGTGGGTGCACTTTACCAAGCCGTCGGAGTCCATTGTGGTAGCGGTGGTCAAGGAGTTTTATGCCAATGCTATCCCAGATGGTCCGCCGGCTTCACCAGTGAGGGGCAAATTAATCCCTTTTGATAGCAACGCTATAAATACAGTTTATGGGACTCCAAATTTTGACCGTCGTGATTATCGAGAAAATGGGATCCGGGGCTACCACACGGACGAGATTGCTAGCAAGCTCTGTAAGCCTGGGACGGTGTGGAAAACAAATGAGTATACTACTGAAAGAACATCTTTACCCCAGCAGGCCCTCAACCGTTATGGTAAGGCGTGGTACGCTTTTATATGTGCAAATATCCAGCCTACCCGGCATGTGAGCGATGTGACTCGGGAAAGGGCGACTCTGCTCTACGCCATTGTTACCGGTTTGAATATCGATGTTAGAGTGTTGATCAATGAGTCCATCAAGAAGGCGATTAACAGCAAAGTCATGTCTGGTCTCCCGCACCAGTCTCTAATTACCCGTCTCTGCAAACGTGCGGGTGATCAATGGGAGAAAGAAGATGTCACCCTACCTCTAATGTCCGTCATTGATCATCATTTAATAAGCCGCTCTGTAGTCTGGGAGGGAGCACCATCGCATCCCAGCGGAGTAGGATTTCTGCCAGCTAGTGACCCGCTACCATCCACTGAGGCGGGTACCTCCTCACACGTGCCCGAGCACCCGTCCTTAGAGAATGTTCATGCTGGGACCCTCACGAAAATTCTGAATAGCCTGAGTTTCCTCCACTACAAGATTGACCATGTTGCCGGGTGGCAGAATCGATTCCACCATTTTCATGCTGAGTTCGCAAACACGCTCTCAAACATCCATTCGGTTCAGGGAGGCGATGATGCAGATTTCATTATCTTTCCATTTCCAGCTCCTCCAATTTACGCTCCTTATCTGCCTCAATTTTCGCCTGCTCAGGGGGCCCGCGCTGATGAACCAGTTAACGTGGAGGATGATGGTGAGGATGATGATCTCGAAGGTGTGGCTAGTAATGAGGGTGCAGATGATGATGTGCTGTTTGGTGATGAACGTGATGCAGATGATGGTGATGGTGCGGACGGTGATGAAGGTGGTCAGTGAGGGCACTGGCCAATTTTCAAGTTTGGGGGAGACTTCCTTCTATTTATTTATATATGAATTGCGTTAGTATAGTTATATTTGAACTGCTGATGTTTTAGTTTATTTATGTTTATTTTGTGTGAGGACTTGAGTGGAGCTTTTGGGCTGGATAGCCCCAGACTATTTATTAAGTATGTTTTATTTATGTGATTATTATTGTGGTTAAGTCTTTGCTTATGGTAAAGTCTTATTTTGGATGTATGATTGTCATAATTCTTATTTTGAATGTATGTCTTGCATAGTAGTCTGTGATGTTCATGATTTTATGTTGTGGATAGCCATTCTTTTTGGGTTTTACACTGATTAATTGGTATACTTGTTGCCAGATGACTTTACCCAATTTTAGGGTATTATATTTTGATTACCCCTTTCCCCGTTCATTAACTGTTCATATGCTGGGTGAGGGTGCTATATAGCTTTTAGGTTTTGTTGGTGGCTAATGGCAAGCTCCAATTGATTATATTTTTCTCTCAGAGTCGTGTCAAGCTTTTGTGACTTAGGGGCGCGTTAATTGGCGGAGTCGAGATTGTGATAGATCTGTTTGTTCTAGCAAAGCACTTATCAATTATCTTATCTAGTTCTGTATCCAGGTTTAGGTCCTGTGTTGATTGGTTTGAAAATTTGGGCAATGTTATAACTCTGTTAATGACAAGGTAATAAAAGTTGTAGGCAATTTCACAAGTTTGGGTCCAGGGTTCTGTTAAATTTTAGCCTTGCGGTGGGTTGAGATGGAGCGTAAAACGCACTCACCCATAAACGCATTTTGAAAATAAAATAAAATATATATATATATATATATATATATATATATATATATATATATATATATATATATATATATATATATATTTGATTTGATTCTCCTATAGGCTTGCGGTGGGTTGAGATGGAGCGTAAAACGCACTTGTCCATAAACGCAAATCTATCCTTAGTGCTGCGGTGGGTCGAGATGGAGCGTAAAACGCACTCGTCCATAAACATAAATCTATCCTTAGTGTTGCGGTGGGTCGAGATGGAGCGTAAAACGCACCCGCCCCATAAGAGCAGTTTTGCCAGTTAGGGCATTAAATGCAGGCGCCCAATATGTCAGAGCCTTGTGATCCTTACTTGTTTTGCATCTTGTTCTTAATGCTTGTTAATTGTACGAGTTGCAGTATAGCCTTTTGGTTTTCGCAATCAACTGTGTGATCTTTATTTTGGTTATGGCGGGCTAGGATAATTGGTTGCACACACACATCGCAGGGTTTGATTACAGTCTCATTCTTGCTGATTTTTCATTAAGCCCTCATTCACTTTGGTTTTTATCCAATTCTTTGAGAGGATCTATAATTGGTGCTTAGAAGCATTGATATTAGGCTATACGCTTAGTTTTCTCTCGTAGGTTTGAGTGGTTGGTAGTTTGGTTGAGGGCACCCAAAAGCTTAAGTTTGGGGGTATTTCTTGAGTAGGTTTTATACCCGCAAATTAGTCCCTTTGTTGCTTAGGTTGTAGCCTGTTTTCAATCTTTTATGTAGCTTTTCTATGTTTATATTATTGCATTTAAGTTCAAATTGTGTGCAGGCTTGCTTTGCAGATTGGTCGAGCTTTCTTAGCCATTTTCCCTGCACTCGCGCCCCAGCACCAAGAGCTCGCGCTCCAGCGCCAGTATCTCGCACCCCAGCACCAAAGCAGGCAAAGCTTCTGTCTTTTTGCGCTTTGCTTGCCCTACACCTCGCGCCCTGACGCCATGTTCGCGCCATAGCGCCACTAACGGAGCCCCAGCTCCCCATGTCGCGCCTCGGCGCCACTTGTTCATCTTTTGCTCGTGCCCCAGCGCGACCTCCGGTGCCAAACATTTAATAACCTAGAAGCAAGAGGTGGGGCTATAAAAAGAATGCGAAGCCGCCTGCATTTATATCGAATATCAGAGATATCGAGCGGCGGATTGAATGGCAGCTTAGAGTAGGATTTCAGTTGGGTGAATTAATTTCTAGAAGAGAAAGAAGCTGTACTTCAAGGAAGAAAAGTTATTGCATCCGACCATAGCTTTTTGCACAGTGAAGAGAAGATTTGGAGACAAAATATTTCCTAATAGGAGTTTTCTTATTCCAAATCTCCCTTTTATTTGTGTATTACTGATTATGGTGAATGTATTAAATATGTGTGTTAGTACCATAGTTATGAACTAACTCCATCTTTAGGATTGCAATGTAACCTTTTGTTTAGCCTGACCAACTTTCTCTCCTATTTTATATAATGAATTATTTTAGAATGGGTTGTTGTATTTTGTATTTAATGACTGATTGCTTGACAGAGTTTTTGGTAATGATAATAATGGTTATTGACAAATGAATGTTATTATCTAGCTTTTAAATACAGCAACACCTGTTATGACCATGACTATAGAATGTGTGCATATTATGATCATAGGATAGACATATCTCTATGTGCCTTGTGTGACCTTGAGACTTAGCTTAATGACCTTGACCGAGTTATTGTCACCAATAGACATATTGAGTTTTAGCCAGTTAGGGATGTGCATTTGGCCTTCGGCAGAAGCTTATGCGTAATTACTTTTCTCGGTTGACCATTCCTTGATTCGTTTATAATGTGGAGAGTTAGGAGATTAGGCGACGCATTAGGGGAGTTGTAATCCTATCTTGATTTCCTAGCACAATAATTTCTCTTGTCTTTCTGTTTTAATCATATAGCTTAACCAACATCGTAATTTCACTCGTTTAGATAAGATTAGTAACGACTTTACCTTAGTAGTTGTTTTCTTTTAAGACTTTGTCCTCGTGGGTTCGACACTTAACTTACTTATATTACTTGTCGGCCGCGTATGCTTGCGCGTGATTTGGCAATAGCTAAATCGACCAACAAATTCTTCGCTAGTATGACCTACCTAAGCTTATTTGTTATTTAATTGGTCGGTTGGAATATAGGGATAATATGTGGCATGTTAATTAACCCTTGTTTTGTGGTAGTGTTTGAAAATGGCGTCTGAAAATCAAGAGATAAACTCATATAGAGTTTTAAGTGATGAATCAAGGAGATTCATTTAAAGAATAAATATTGGACTATAATATTTTGTTATAACAAAGATTTTTATTGGGGAGTACTAATTAAGTTATTAAACTTGATTGTAGGATGTCACACGAAGAAGAAATTAGAGATATCCATGTCGTAAGTGAAGAATTAATAGTTGCACCCGAGCTAGTCGCAGAGGTAGCAACTGAGAGTGAGGAAGAAGATGACCCTGAGGAGGATTTATTAGGAGAAATTTTTGATCAAAATATAGAACTGCAAGATCATATTCGCGAGTTAGAAGAGCAGGCTGAAGAACGACAGGCGATCATGGAGTAAAGGGATGCAACAATTTAAGATTGTGTTACCCGATATGTGATGCTTGAACAGAAGCACTCTTTGGTAGAGTATACGATAATAAAGCTGGAATCTGAGATTTCAAATGTCAAGGATCAGCTGAAAGAAGAAACAACTGAACGAGTGAGAATGGAGGATGCATGGGTAAAAGCTGCACGACGCGTTGATATTGTAGAAAGAGACGTCCGATCCAAAAAGGCCAAAATAGATGATATGGATCTCGCTTTTTAGACAACAATTGGGAGAACCGAACATCGAGTTTGGAATTATCCTGTACAGAGCGGTCAACCCCAATTCTATATGGATCGAAGATTAATGATTTAGATCATGGATCAGAAATATGGCGAAGTAGTTGAGGGTGGAATGTTCCCTATAGCGAAGTTAAGTCTAGCTGAAATGGTAACACCAAAAGCTATCCCGGACAGTTTGAAGTCGGTGGTTCAAGGGAGAGCGTTTGTCATGACTTCCCAAAGAGCGAGGAACCTGAACGAAGTTATCACGGGTAAGATAATAATAAACTCTTGCGAAGTTTATACCTTATTTGATACCGGTTCTACTCATTCTTTTATTTCACTTACTTGCGCTCAACGTTTAAATTTAACTCCAGAGAAATTAGACTTTGACTTATCTGTTAAAACTCCATTGGGAGAAACCTTCATTACATCCAATGTTTATAAATCTTGTTTGATTCAAATCGGCACCCTCACGTTACCTGTCGATCTTATCTCTTTGAAAATACTTGCATTTGATGTGATTTTAG
This sequence comes from Panax notoginseng, assembly GCA_016801055.1. Classification (NCBI taxonomy): domain Eukaryota; kingdom Viridiplantae; phylum Streptophyta; class Magnoliopsida; order Apiales; family Araliaceae; genus Panax; species Panax notoginseng. The sequence goes on along the minus strand of CM029021.1, from coordinate 121,210,980 downwards.
GGATTTATTGGTTAACTACTCATTATGTTAAAATTGATTATTTTAGTAAGGTTGTTAGCTTTCATATTCCTAACCAACCTATTATGCGAATTCAAACAACCAAACCACTAAAGTCAATCACTGTCATATCAAGCCATAAAGTCATTCGTTTATTGAAAAATGGATGTCAAGCTTTCTTAGCCCATGTCACGGATTTTGTTAATAAATTTTCTGACGTATTCCCTGAAGAACTTCCTGGCCTACCCTCAGAGCATGAAATTGAGTTTTGTATTGACCTTGAACTCGGTACAAAACCCATTTCCAAAACCCCATATCTAATGACACCTATTGAACTTCAGGAGTTAAAAACCCAACTGCAGGACTTGTTAGACACCGGTTTCATTCGTCCTAGTACGTCTCCTTGGGGTACTCTTATTTTATTCGTAAAGAAGAAAGATGGAAGTATGCGACTTTGCATTAACTATCGAGAGTTAAATCATGTCACCATAAAAAATAGGTACCCGTTGTCTCGCATTGATGATCTGTTTAACCAGTTACAAGGTGCCAAATTCTTTTCAAAGATCGATCTTCATTTCGGATATCATCAGTTAAAGATTAAAACTGATAACATTCCAAAGACTGCTTTCAGAACTCGGTATGGGCATTACGAATTTCTAGTCATGTCTTTTGGATTAACTAATGCTCCTACTGCCTTCATGGTTATGATGAACCGAATATTCAAGGAATATTTGGATCATTTTGTGATCGTCTTTATTGATGGCATCCTCATATACTCCAAAAGTCGTGAAGATTATGAGCAACACTTGAGGCTGATACTCCAAAAGTTTTGTGAAAACAAGCTATATGACAAGTTAAAAAAAATGCGAGTTCTGGCTTGAGGAAGTAGCATTCCTTGGGCACGTGATATCGAATCACGGAATATTTGTTGACCCAGCGAAGATCGAAGCAATACAAAGTTGAGAGCAACCTAAGTCAGTGACCGAAGTACGTAGCTTTCTGGGCTTAGCTGGTTATTATCGGAGATTCGTGGAAGGATTTTCTCTAATCGTTACTCCATTAACTCAACTGACTTGAAAAGATACAAAATTCAGTTGGAGCGAGGAATATGAGAAGAGTTTTCAAGAACTCAAGAGGAGACTCATTTCAGCACCTGTTCTGACAATACCATCTAGTTCAGAGGGATTTGTCATCTACAGCGATGCTTCAGACAGAGGGTTAAGATGTGTTCTCACGCAACATGAGAAAGTCATAGCCTATGCCTCACGACAACTCAAAGAATATGAGAGGAATTATCCTACTCATGATCTAGAGTTGGCAATAGTCATTTTTGCGTTTAAAATCTGGAGGCATTACGTGTATGGGGAAAAGTGGAGATCTATACAGATCATAAAAGCCTCAAATATTTCTCCACCAAAAAGGAACTCAACATGCGGCAACGACATTGGCTCGAGCTGTTGAAAGATTACGATCATAACATTCAATACCATCCTGGAAAAGTGAACGTGGTAGCTGACGCATTGAGTAGAAGATCATATGCGGGTACGAGTGCGATATTGTCAACGCAAATGCCCATTTTGTATTACTTACAAAGGATGGAGATAGAGTTAAAGACTCCAGGGACCCGCATAATGATGTTAAATATATGAGTAAAATCGACTTTAATCGATAAAGTTAAAGCTGCTCAAGTTATAGACTTGGAGCTGATGCGTATTCTAGAAGCAAGAATCGATGAAGAAGGAATACTTCGAGTCAACTCCAGACTTTGTATTCCTAACGACTCTGATTTGAAGTATAAAATAATGATGGAGGCACACAACACACCGTTTGCAATTCATCCTGGGAGTACCAAAATGTATCGTGATCTTCGACATATATTTTGGTGGAGCAATATGAAGAGAGAGATATCGAAGTTTATCTCAAGGTGTTTAACTTGTCAACGTGTCAAGGCGAAGCATCAAGTGCTAAAAGGTCCATTACATCCACTTGAAATTCTAGAATGGAAGTGGGAGCACATTACCATGGATTTCGTTACTGGTCTTCCCAAGGTTTCTCAAGGCATAGGTTTCCCAAGGTTTAACCAAGTCTGCTTATTTCTTACCTATACAAGAAACTTATTCAATTGATCGTCTTGCTCGTATATACATAAATGAGATTGTAAGACTGCATGGTATGCCAGTATCCATAGTTTCTGATCGAGACCCAAGATTCACTTCATGATTTTGGGTTAGTTTGCAAAAAGCTATGGACACAGATTTACGATTTAGTTCTGCATATCATCCTCAAACGGACGGGCAGTTGGAGAGGACTATTCAAACTCTTGAAGATCTATTAAGACTTTATGTCCTAGACTTCAAAGGAAGTTAGGACAAGTTATTGCCATTAGTGGCATTCTCCTACAACAACAGTTATCAAGCAAGCGTTGACATGACTCCATTCGAGGCGTTGTATGAACGCAAGTGTCATTCTCCAGCATGATTGGATGCGGCTGGGGAAACAACGTTGTTGGGACCAAAATTGATACGCATGACAACAGAAAAGATTCAAATGATCCGATAATGTATAAAAATCTCACAAGATCGACAAAAGAGTTATGTTGATCTTCATTGAAGGGACGTGGAATTCAATGTTGGAGATCATGTGTTGTTACGTGTTGCTCCATTTAAGGGAGTTACGATATTTGGCAAGAGAGGAAAGCTCAATCCTTGATTCATTGACCCATTTGAATTCCTCGATCGAGTAGGAATTATGGCCTATAAACTCGCCTTACCGCCAAGTATGTCTCGTGTTCATGACGTTTTTTACATATCTATGTTACGTAAATATGTGAACAACCTGAACCACATTATTGAATTAGAACCAGAAGAGATAGCAGAAGATTTAACGTATGAGAAGGTACTTGTTAAAATCTTTGATAAGAAGGAACATATTCTACGCTCAAAGGTTATACCTCAAGTCAAAGTTTTGTGGAGAAACCACGTTATTGAGGAAATAACCTGGGAGTTAGAAACTGAAATGAAAACAATGTATCCTCACCTCTTCGACATACCAGGTACGTACCTCAATTTCGAGGATGAAATTTTATAAGAAAGGGAGGTTGTAAGACCCCAACTTTTATGAATGAAGATTGAATTTTCTCTAAATATAATTTTGAATAATAATGTGCGGATTTGATATAATGTTATAGTTGTGGGTAATATTTATAAATTTTGTAAAGTAAGCAAGTTGTCATAAAATATTCGTTTGGTCGGGGAATATTCGTTTTATCAGGAAATATTTGTACGACGACACAATCATTGGTGGACCCCACAACGAAATTACTGTCGGAGTTAGAAAACGACATAAATAACTTTTTATAAAAATAACGGCAAAAATTTTACCGTTAACTATTGAAATACCTGGTGATAAAAGTACAGTAATACGCATGGTTGCATAGTAGCACACGATATTATACAATATCTTTGATTATTGATGCTTACGTGAGAAGTAACTCAGTTTTGTTCAATTATTACAATAGTAATTGCTGCATAGTATCTCACATTATTGATTCAATTATTGTCACAATATCATCTGTATAATATTTTATATTATTAAATCAATAATTGAGATAACAAACTTATTCATATTATTATTTGTATTATTGACAATGTCTAGAAAGTTCTGTCGAGAAAAGGGGTTTGGTCAACTAATTGCGCGCGAATAAGAAGAAGTCCTTATCGGAAAGCCCCCTCTTTCCTGGAAATGATCTAGTTGTTAATATTGCAAGTTATAATATTATTGGTGAATAAATGTTATTAAAAATATGTTTAGTGAAGCTAAGTGAATTGAGATAAATAGAGGAATTTTTTTATGAAGTATTTTTTTATAAATTTTACTTATTACATGGACCCCCACTTACTCATTTTTCAAAATCGTAGGTAGAAAGTTATCTCAATTTTGTTTTATTACTTATATATATGTATATAACTTATATATATATATATATATATATATATATATATATATATATATATATATAAGTTTTATTTTTTATATAGAATAGAATATATTATATTTTATTATGCATAGTGTTGCATAGTTCGATATAGTGTTTGCATAGTGCATCATAGTAAAATCAAAAAAAAATTCAACCGGTACGCCCTTGAATTCGTTCGAAACTTACTGTGCAGTCCGTGATTATTTTTCTTAAATAGTATCCTGTCATTCTCCTATAAATAGGATGCTCAGTTTAGAAATGAAAATCACACCAGAATCAGAGAATTCTTCTTCTATAATATTGAGCGTATTTCTTTTGAGTTTAAGGAAGCTTTGAGTGAAAAAAATAGTGCAAGTTTCTTCAAGAATATCCCCGCTATACCAGTCAGAAGTACTCTCCTTTTAAGGTAAGGGGTATTATTTATTTCATATTCGCTTATGATATTATTTTTTGTATTCGCAAGGAATTTTATTTTCGTTCAATATTCGTAAGGAATATTATCTTCGTTCAATATTCGTAAGGAATATTATCTTCGTTCAATATTCGTAAGGAATATTATTTTCGTTCAACAGTTGTAAGGGATATTATTTTTGTTCAATATTCGTGAGAAATGTAATTTTCTTCCATACTTTGTAGTATGTAAGTAATATTATTTCGTTTCTAATTCCTAATTCTACACTCATTTTGTTAAGTATTGCTTCTATACTCCTTGAAATTAGTAGAATATTCTTGAAATTTGTGCTTTATCGAGTATCTTTTCACGGCAATATTTTTTTGAACATTCTTTTAAATTTTAATCTTTTCATGCCGGGGTTCTATTCACGAAGTATTATTCATGGGATACTATTCACGACAAAAATTATTTTTTTTTCTGTCCAAATTATTTTTGATACATGAATATTATTCATGAATTTTACTCCGCAAAGCAGTTATCATGTTGACAATTTAGATATTTTTAAACTTTGGATAAATTAAAAATCTTTAATATTTATCATTGATTTCGTTTGATTGATGCTTATATCATTGTCATCATCCTCATGCTTATATTGTGATGAAAGCCATCTTTAGCCCGTAGTGCATAGATAGAGTGTTGATTGGTATGATTATGGATAGGAATTATGTATCGGTATAATCATGACCTGTAATGTTACATATGATGTCGTAAAAGTCCTCATTGACCCATAGTGCATTGATGGACAGTTGTTGGCATGATCATGACTATTGGTGATAATAACGAATATCCTTGGCCCGTAGTGCATGGATAATTCGTGGATGTGATACTAACGAATATCCTTGGCCCGTAGTGCATGGATAATTCGGTGATGTGAATTATTTATTGAGCTATGTTACATCAATAAAATATTGATGATGAACTTTTAAATCATAGAAGATAGTAGATATCATGTTCTACTTGACTCTTCTAATGGATTGCTTATTCCGCTGCAGTTAAACTTGTTGTCTATTGTATTCTATCAGTTTAACACTGTTGAAGGCTAACGATAATTTATTCTGCATTATCTTAGTCATAATATTCTTTACTGGGTAAGTTGAGCTCAGCCTTTGCTTTCATTGTTCTCTTCACGAAATGAGAACATAGCCGGGACTAGTCGGGGAATGGAGTGACGGTCCGTGATGGTGGCTGTAGTAGTCCTCACTATTTTGTAAAATAGTGTGATAATAATTGTAATGAGGACTCCGTTTGAGTTTGGATATTGTCTACGAGACAATATTCGTGTTAAAACTCTCATCTTATGTTTTTTCGTATTTTACACGACAGTTGTATAATTAAGTTTGTATTTGAATCCTGTGTCATGTATTTGACAACTCAGAATGGGTTGTGTATACCTATTTTGAGGGCTTCACAGTATTGGTATAATCATGACCTTTAATGTTACATATAAAGACTTGTGATGAAAGTTCTCTTGGGCCCGTAGTGCAAAGAAGAACTGTTGATTGATATTTTTGGTCATATTGCAAAGATGAACTGTTGATTGATGAATATCTTTGGCTCGTAGTGCAAAGATGAATTGTTGATTGGTATGATTATGACCTGAAACTTTGTATTAGTATAATCACGACCTTTAATGTTAAAGATAAAGACTTGTGATGTGCAAAGAAGAACTGCTGATTGATATCTTTGGCCCGTAGTGCAAATATGGACATGTGTTTGACATGATCATGACCACTGATGATATAAATGAGTATCTTTGGCACGTAGTGCAAAGATAGACTATTATTTAGCATGATCATTGGCTTTATAGTTGAACATCTTTGGCCCGTAGTTTAAAGATAGACAATTGATTGGTATGATCATGACCATTGATATTACAGTTGAATATCTTTGGCCCGTAGTGCAAAGATAAACAATTGATTGGTATGATCATAACTATTGTTGTTACATTTGAATGTCTTTGGTGTTGGGTGTAAAGAGGATATGATTATTGAGTGTCTTTAGCTTTTGTGGCAAGGACATTGAGTGAAAGTTCTATTAAGCCTTTATGGCAAGGAGAAACTGTTGATTTACATTATTATAAACATGAATTGTGAATTTAACTATAATATTTGGTGGTTCAAGTGAAGACATGTGATGAAGTTCTCTTTGTCTTGGGTGCAATAAAGAACTGTTGATGGGTATTACATGAATGAAATATTAATGATGGACTTTAATTTGGAGGAGATAGTAGACATTATGTTCTACTTGACTCTTCTAATGGATTGTTGATTCCGCTGCAATTATGGTTGAAAACTTTTATCATCTACCATATGTTCTAAATATCTAATTATTACTGATGAAGGCTATTGATAATTTAACTATCTTTAGTCATAATATTCTTTACTAGGCTATTTATGCTCACCCTTTTGCTTCACAATTCCTTTCAGATAATAAAAGTGTAGTTGGGTCGAGCAGGGATAACAAGGGAATAGAGTGATGGTCTATGACTGTTAAAGTTTCTCAATACATTATAAAATAGCATGATAATATATGATTGTATTGATGACTTAAAATGTGTGTGTCGTATTTTATACGTCATTTAATAGTTAATTTTGGTGAACAACAATAGGGTGATGAGAATCCGACTTTGGAAGCGTCAAAAATGCACCCCATTAAAATGAGGAGGACAAAATTGTACTGGGAGCTTAAAGTGTGTGTTTCCACTATCATACATGATGTCTAACCATATACAAATTTATGTTATCATAAGATATGGTTGTACGCATCCACTTGCTGACTATATCTATGAGCATTATCTATATAATCTTAGAGTATGGTCGGAATATAATCCTCAGTTAGAGATAATGGAAATAATTATATGGCAAGAAGATACACACCATTGGAATGAACATGATAGTAATCTTCTCGATCTTCTTTGGGGTCTATTGAGTCAACCAAGGTTAATTCTTAAGTCCAATGATATCTATTATAACTTAGATGCATGACCTCCAATGTATGAAGTATCATTGGTTTGGAGTGCCCGTGAATGTAAAGTATCATTGGTTTGGAGTGTGAGTACTATTATTTGTATTAAAAGTCACAGCTTATGTGTTGTCGTATTTTGCACGACAGTTTAATAGTTATAAATAGGAAGATTTGGATTTAGTAGTGTATATTTGGCGACTCAAAATAGGTTGTGTGGACCTATTTTGGGGGCGTCACATGGTTTCTCTTATGTAGTCACCACAATTTTCCCACTGTCTATCTGATCTTGAATTTTATGCTTTAGAGACCAACAATCATGGGTATCACAGCCGGGAGCTCCAAAATGTAAGCACATTTCTTATTTGTGTCAAAATTCGTTCCACTTGGATTAACTGGGTGAATGAGTTGAAAAATCTTCTTTTGTGCTGTCAGAAGTTTCAGTATATTTTTTAATGAGTCCCCTAAAGGTGTGAAAACTCTTCGACATTTGACATCTCTAACTTTTTGCAATGGAGGATTTGAGGATTGTGCAGATGCTTGAAAAGGGGAATAATTTTTCCTTTGAATGTGCAAGTTTTGATTGCCTCTCTGAGTTTGTCCTTGTAGTACTAAGGATATATCTTCTTCTTTCTTTTTATGAACCTTTCAAGGGTTATTCCCATAATTTCCAACTTGAATGTGCTCAGCCATGGCTTCTAAAGTAGTAAGGTCTTTAATCTTTCTAAACTTCAACCCCATTTCAGCCATTTCTTCGTGATTAATCATTTTTGAGAATGGTTTTCCTATGCCTTCCAGGACTCTCTCATTGAACAGAGATTCTTGTATGTCAATGAATGTCATTACCATCTCAGTTTCTGTCATTGACGGACTGACTTGAGCAGCCAATGGTCTCCACCGTTGGGCATATTCACGGAAAGATTCATTGCTGTGATACTTAACCTTGGTAATTTGATATCTGTCTGGAGCCATTTGTGATTAGAAACTGTATTGATTTAGGAAAACATGGGCTAGTTCATTTCAGCTATGAATTTTGGAATTGTCAAGTCTGGCATACCAGGCTCTGGCCTCTTCAGTCATACTCTTCTGAAGCAACTGCACCCTTAGTTTCTCATCTTCGGCATAAGACTCAAGTTCTCAAATGAACACTTTTAAATGAGTGTAAGGATCTCCTAATCCGTCATATTTCTCAAAATTCAGAGTTTTAAACTTGTTTGGATAGCGGGGCCCTGGAAAGATATAGAGGTCTGAGTAAGTCACACTCCCATACACTCCAGTCCCTTTGATTGACCGGAGGGTTTCTTCCATTTGCTAAACTTTCTTTCGAATATCATCAGTTTCTCGATCTTCTTTAAGATTAGTGATTTCAGGGGTTTTGTTGGATTTTTCATGGATTCGAGGTTCAGGTATCTGCGCTTCCTTTTCTTTCTTGTTAGTACCCTGGCTTCCTCATTGTGTAGAGGTTTCTGTTTGAGTGTGTATTTGTTGACCATGAGTCTTTTTGTTCTGTTCTTTCAAAAAGACAGTTAATTCTGCTATCTGGTTTCTTAGTCCCTCGAAATCCTCTCGAGAAACAGAGGTAGATTCAGATTGGGCACTTGCAGCCATGTCTGAAGATGGGCTTAATGTGACACCCCCAAATCCAGATACTCGAATTTCCCATAGATTTGGTGTTCACTCACCAAAATAAATAATATCTATTTACCCATAATAAAGATAACAATAAAACTGAAATAGAAATCCTCCCAATAAAAGGTTACAACAACTTAAACAATCAATCCCAGGTAATCTAACCTTAATACATCAATGCAGAATCATTATAAACAAATAAGTCTTAAACACAACATCATAAGTCTTAACAATATAATTCTCAAATAATAATAAACAAGTCTTCATCACTTACTTGCTTTGCCTTTGCCCTCACTAGTAGATAGCTCTTCAACTCTTTCAACCTTAGCTGCAATGTTATTATGCAAGAGTGAGCATCAATTGCCCACAAGTTTAACAATAGTAATAATAATAACATGCGAGTAAACAATGGATACTGAACAAAAGAAAGCTCGGCTTTTGAATCAAGATTAGAACATGAATCAAAAGTACATCCGAGGGTCACTAAACCATGAACTATGTCCCGGGCTTTCAAGTATTTCTACTTTAAACCTTTAACAGTCGTAAGACTATATGGACCTTACTTCTCGTACGTAGGGGGATCAGCCCTTAGTACCATGTATGTGCACAACATCTTAACACTATTGTGTAATATAATCCCCTGTAGCAGGGTTGTTCATCTCAACTTTGACTTTAAAGTCCGCACCAAAGAAAGTTTGGTTTGGATTGATCTCAAGGGTAATTTAGAATTCAATAATCATCAACTAAGGATTAGTTGAATCAATAAGGTTTCACTATCTATTCAAGTTTTCGATACAATAATGAAATCAATATTCAAATTAAAGATTGACTCTCAACTCTATACAATTGAATGACCACTGTATAATAAAAGTAATACTTCAAAAGAGAACATTTCATTTGGAATCATGAACTTGAATGATTAAGCTCTGAACAATTCGAAATAAGAATACGAAGCTTGCTCAACAATAATAAAGTTTAAGAACTTATTCAATGGAAGTTTAGAACTAGAAAACTTGCTCAATCACAACATAATATAGAATAAGAACTTGCTCAATGTAAGATTAGGGTCTGGAAAATTGCTCAAAGAAAGTTTAGGGTTAGAAAACTTGCATAACCGTAATCAAGACAGGGTAAGGAACTTGATCAACATAAGAGTAAGGTTCAGAAACTTGACTCGTGCATAGATTACACGTTTAATATTCACATTCCTCAATTTAATCCTACATACCATTTACATTCACAATACCAGTTAATTATAACATAACCGGCATCATAAGTACATCCTCTTTTGTCTAAACTCTGATTATGATTATATTAATCAAATCACAATATTAGTTTTCACACATTATTAGACTTCATGAACGATGAGTTAACTACACATTCGACATATCAATTAAACACGTAAGAACATCATTGACATGTTACGAATCTGTTTTAACATCACATTATATGTTTAATACATTTTTGTGTTCATTACATTGGGTTTAAATCACATTTTCTGGGCTTGAACACATAAATAAAATTTTATGGGCAATTCTGCTAAGTGGCACTGCAGCGCTGCCCATAGCTCAGGAACTTGCGCTATAGCGAGACCCTGGCGTTGCAGCTCTGCTATTAAGCCTATGGCTAGGCGCTGCAGCTCAGTCTCGGCTCTGAAGCATGCCATTTATATTGGAGACAGGCGCTGTGGCGCAACAGCGCGCAGACAAGCCTGCTAAGCGGCGCTGCAGCGCTGCGATGCAGTTTCTGTTTCTGCAGTTCGCGAAGAATACAGAACATGGCCAAATTAGGCCAACACTTCGCTCAAAAAACGAATTCAATCTTACCCATAAGTTATAAACTTAACAGAAACATTTTATTACATTCTTAACATGCTTTTAACAACTTAAGTCACATAAACAACAAAATTTAAAGCCATAATTTCAATATTTTTGTGAAAAACTCCATTTTTGACATTTTTAACGAAATCTACTAGTACGAACTCGTTTTTCAACCAAATCAGTCCATACAAGTTTCGTTCTTTTCATTTTTACATGTATAGACATAATCACCCATTAATTTACCATTTATCATACAATTAAGGCACCAATTTTTGTACTTATAGGACATATTCAAATATTATCTCTCTATAAACTTCAAAACTCAAATTTAAACATAATTTCATGGATTAATTACTCTAAAACCATTTATAAACATCATATAGTGGATTATACATGCATATTAACCATAACAAATAATTTCTCAACAATTTGATCATAAAAACTCAATTACAGGGAACTAAAAATAATATTTTCACTGTAAACTCAATACTCCAATCTAAAGCATGATTTCATGGATTTGATTATTCTAAATCTCATACAAGTCATGTAAAACATGTTATATACATATATAACATTATACATTCAACAATCATCCATAAAAATTCAATTATAGAGAGTTAAAAACCAATTTCCATGAAGAACCTTTAAGAACTTAAATTAAAATTTGAATATAAGAGATTACCCTTGATTTCTCTGTTATGATTAAGCAAGATGATAGGAACTCTTTAATTCTCCAAACTTCTTTTTCTTCAATCTCACTAACTCTCAATTCTCTCTCTTTTCTCTCTGTGTTATGTTCTCCAGACTTGACAGAACGAAGACGTAATACTGATATAACGTATATAATATAACTGATGCGGATGCGGATAGCAGTTAAGCGCAGTATGGCCTTAACTGCTCCCACATTCTCAAGGCCATGCTTGGATAACTTATTTTATTCTCTTTCTAATTTATTTTAATTAACTTATTTATTATATAGTTTATTCGTCATACTTTAATTAATCAAATTTTAATATTTAAATTCAATTAAATTAAAGCCAATATTACCCATTAAATCACATCATCACATAATTAAAATTCTCATTTATTAAATATAACACATAATTTATATTCTCATTTATTATTTATAACCAATCAATAAATCTCTAATTATTTATTTAATTAATTAAAAAAATATTAAAATTATTTAACAACTCATTTAATTTAATTATCCTAATTAAATTCATACTTTGAACTATAAAATTATTCCACATTAATTTAATCAATGTAACACATTTAATTAAATTAATCGGCCACAATTCCATCAAATAATTATTTAACTCAATAAATAAATCAACAAGATATATATTTAATTCAATAAATATTTAAAAATTAATTACAAAAGTCTCGTTCGTCACATCTTTCCCCCTTTAAAAGGATTATGTCCATAGATTCACGATTCACTTAGTTCGTCCCGTTACATTCTCTCCCCCTTATAAAGATTTTGTCCCTAGAATTGCTACACATATATTATACAAATAAATAAGGATAATCTTTCATCATTTGTTCTTCGAGTTCCCACGTAGCTTCTTCAGCGTTGTGGTTCCTCCAAATCACCTAAACAGAAGGTATTACTTTATTTTTGAGTACTTGTTCCTTCCCGTCGACTATCTGAACAAGAACTTCTTCATATGATAAATCTTTCTCAAATTGCAGGGGTTCATATTCTATAACGTGCTTATAATCGGGTTTATACGGTCATAACACAGAAACATGAAAAACATTATGGACATGTTCTATGGTCGAAGGTAAAGCTACCTCATATGCGACTTCATCAATTCTCCTCAATACTTCAAAGGGTCCAATAAACCTCGGGTTCAATTTTTCCTTCTTACCAAATCATATCTTTCCCTTCCAGGGAGACACTTTCAAGAAAACGTAGCTACCAGATTCAAATTCTCGATTTTGTCGATGTTGATCAGCATATTTCTCCTGTTTGTCCTGAGCAGCTATCAATCTTGTCCTGATCACCTTAATAATCTTGGCGGTTTGTTACACTAATTCTGGTCCTAGTAGTTGACGTTCACTAACTTCATCCTAGCATAATGAAGTTCTGTACTTTCTACCTTAAAACGCTTCTTTCAATATTTGTAAGGAATATTATCTTCGTTCAATATTCATAAGGAATATTATTCTTGTTCAATATTCGTCAGGGATATTATTTTCGTTCAATATTCGTAAGAAATATTATTTTCTTCCATACTCTATAGTATGTAAGTAATATTATTTCGTTTTATATTCCTAAATCTACACTTATTTTGATAAATATTGCTTCTATTTGTTATGAATAGTACCCCGGGTGAATAGTATTTGAGTGAATAGTATCCTGTGAATAGTACTTCGGGAATAGTACCCCGGAATGAAAAGATTAAAAATTATCAAGAATGTTCAGAATAATATTTTCGTGAAAAGATACTAGATGAAGATCAAATTTCAATGATATTCTACTAATTTCAAGGAGTATAGAGATAATACTTAACAAAATGAGTGTAGAATTCAAAATCTGAAACGAAATAATATTACTTACATACTACAGAGTATGGAAGAAAATATTATTTCGTACGAATATTGAACAAAAATAATATCCCTTACCTTAAAAGGAGAGTATTTCTGACTGGTAGGGAGGATATATTCTTGAAGAAAACTTATACAATTTTCTACGCTCAAAGCTTCCTTAAACTCAAAAGAAATACACTCAATATTATAGAAGAAGAATTCTCTAATTTTGGTGTGATTTTCAATTCTAAACTAAGCATCTTATTTATAGGAGAATGACATGATACTATTTGAAAAGAAAAATCACTGACGCACAGTAATAGAAATTCACGAGCGCTTCTTCGCCTGAAAATTTTGATTTACTATGTAGCACTATGCAATAAAATATAATATATTTTATTTTTCATAAAAAATAAAACTTATTACAATATATATATATATATATATATATATATATATATATATATATATATATAAATAATAATTATAATAATCATAACTCCCTCCTGACCAAGTAATCCCCCACCCCCCGTGAACTTTGATATATATATATATATATATATATATATATATATATAAACTGAGATAACTTTCTACCGATAATTTAGAAAAATGGGTAAGTGGGGGGTCCTCCAATGATTGTGCCGTCATACGAATATTTCCTGACCAAACGAATATTATATGACAACTTGCTTACTTTGCAAAATTTATAAATATTATCTATAACTATAACATTATATCAAATCCACACCATAATATTCAAAATTATATTTAGAGAAAATTATTCTTTATTCATAAAAGTTGGGGTCTTACAACCTCCCTTTCTTATGAAATTTCATCCTCGAAATTGGTGTACGTACCTGGTATGTCGAAGAGGTGAGGATACCTTGATTTCATTTCAGATTATAACTCCTAGGTCATTTCCTCAACATCGTGATTTCTCCACAAAACTTTGACTTGAGGTATAACCTTGGAGCGTAGAATATGTTCCTTCTTATCCAAGATTTTAATAGGTACCTCTTCATACGTAAAATCTTCTGCTATCTCGTTTACTTCTAATTCAATAATGTGGTTCGGGTCTTTCACATATTTACGTAACATAAATATGTGAAAAACGTTATGAACACGAGACATACTTAGCGGTAAGGTGAGTCTATAGGCCACAGTTCCTACTCGATCAAGAATTTTAAATGGGCCAATGAATTGAGGATTGAGCTTTCCTCTCTTTCTAAATCTTGTAACTCCTTTCCATGGAGCAACACGTAACAACACATGCTCTCTAACATTGAATTTCACGTCCCTTCGATGAAGATCAGCATAACTCTTTTGTCGATCTTGTGAGGTTTTTATACGTTGTCGGATCATTTGAATCTTTTTCGTTGTCATGCGTACCAATTCTGGTCCCAACGACGTTGCTTCACCCACCTCGTCCCATCATACTGGAGAATGACACTTGCGTCCATACAACGCCTCGAATGGAGCCATGTCTATACTTACTTGATAGCTGTTGTTGTAGGAGAATTTCACCAATGCAAGAACTTGTCCCAACATCCTTTGAAGTCAAGGACACAGAGTCTGAATAGATCTTCAAGAGTTTGAATAGTCCTCTCCGACTGCCCATCCGTCTGAGGATGATATGCAGAGCTAAATCGTAAATTCGTGCCCATAGATTTCTGCAAACTAACCCAAAATCGTGAAGTGAATCTTGGGTCTCTATAAAAACTATGGATACTGGCATACCATGCAGTCTTACAATCTTATTTATGTATATACGAGGAAGACGTTCAAGTGAATAAATTTCTCGTATAGGTAAGAAATGAGCAGACTTGGTTAATCTATCAACAATGACCCAAATTGCATCTATGCCTTGAGAAACCTTGGGAAGACCAGTAACGAAATTCATGGTAATGTGCTCCCATTTCCATTCTGGAATTTTAAGTGGTTGCAATGGACCTTTTGACACTTAATGCTCCGCCTTGACACTTTAACAAGTTAGACACCTTGAGATAAACTCTGCTATCTCTCTCTTCATATTGCTCCACCAAAATGTATGTCGAAGATCATGATATATTTTGGTACTTCCAGGATGGATTGCAAATGGTGTGTTATGCGCCTCCATCATGATTTTATACTTCAAATCAGAGTTGTTAGGAACACAAAGTCTGGAGTTGACTCGAAGTATTCATTCTTAATCAATTTTTACTTCTAGAATAACACCTTCTTATACTTTCTTCTTCATATGCATCAGCTCCAAGTCCGTAGTTTGAGCAGCTTTAACTTTATCGATTAAAGTCGGTTCTGCTCGTATATTTGACATCATCATGTAGGTCCCTGGAGTCTTTAACTCTATCTCCATCATTTGTAAGTCATACCAAATGGGCCTTTGCGTTGACAATATCGCACTCGTACCCATATACGATCTTCTACTCAACGCGTCAGTTACCACGTTCGCTTTTCCAGGATGGTATTGAATGGTATGATCGTAATCTTTCAACAACTCGAGCCAACATCGTTGTCGCATGTTGAGTTCCTTTTGGGTGAAGAAATATTTAAGGCTTTTATGATCTGTATAGATCTCCACTTTCTCCCCATACAGGTAATGCCTCTAAATTTTAAGCGCAAAAACAACAGCTGCCAACTTTAGATCAAGAGTAGGATAATTCTTCTCATATTCTTTGAGTTGTCGCGAGACATAGGCTATGACTTTCCCATGTTGCATGAGAACACATCCTAACCCTTTGCCTGAAGTATCACTGTAGATGACAAATCCCTTCGAACCAGATGGTATTATCAGAACAGGTGCTGAAATGAGTCTCCTCTTGAGTTCTTGAAAAATCTTCTCACATTCCTTGCTCCAACTGAATTTTGTATCTTTTTGAGTTAGCTGAGTTAATGGAGTAGCGATTCGAGAAAATCCTTCCATGAATCTCCGATAATAACCAGCTAAGCCCATAAAGCTACGTACTTTAGTCACCGACTTAGGTTGCTCCCAGCTTTGTATTGCTTCAATCTTCGCTGGGTTAACAGATATTTCGTGATTTGATATCACGTGCCTAAGGAATGCTACTTCCTCAAGCCAGAACTCACATTTCTTTAACTTAGGCATACAACTTGTTTTTACGAAGCATTTGGAGTATCAGCCTCAAGTGTTGCTCATGATCTTCACGACTTTTGGAGTATATGAGGAGGTCATCAATAAAGACGACCATAAAATGATCCAAATATTCCTCGAATACTTGGTTCATCATATCCATGAAGGAAGCAGGAGCATTAGTCAATCCAAAAGACATGACTAGGAATTCGTAATACCCGTACCGAGTTATGAAAGCAGTCTTTGGATTGTCATCAGTTTTAATCTTAAACTGATGATATCCGAAACGAAGATCGATCTTTGAAAAGAATTTAGCGCCTTGCAACTGGTCAAATAGGTCATCAATGCGAGGCAACGAGTACCTATTTTTGACGGTGACATGATTCAACTCCCGATAATCAATACAAAGTCGAATACTCCCATCTTTCTTCTTTACGAATAGAATAGGAGCACCCCAAGGAGACGTACTAGGACAAATGACACTCCTGCAGTTTTGTTTTTAACTCCTGAAGTTCAATAAGAGCCATTCGATATTGGACTTTGGTAATGGATTTTGTGCCGGGTTCAAGGTCAATACAAAACTCGATTTCACGCTCCGGGGGTAGACCAAGAAGTTCTTAAGGGAATACGTCACGAAATTTATTAACAATAGAAATATCATTCAAATCTGACTTATTTTTATTTAAATCTATGACATGGGCAAAGAAAGCTTGGCATCTATTTTTTAATAAAAAATAGCTTTATAGCTTGATATGACAGTGATTGACTTTAGTTGTTTGGTTGCTTGAATTCGCATAATAGGTTGGTTAGGAATACGAAAGCTAACAACCTTACAAAAATAATCAATTTTAGCATGATGATTAGTTAACCAATCAATCCCTAAAATCACATCAAATGCAAGTATTTTCAAAGAGATAAGATTGACAGGTAATGTGAGGGTGCCGATTTGAATCAAATAAGATTTATAAACAGTGGATGTAATGAAGGTTTCTCCCAATGGAGTTTCAACTGATAAGTCAAAGTCTAATTTCTCCGGAGTTAAATTTAAACGTTGAGCGCGAGTAGGAGAAATAAAAGAATGGGTAGAACCGGTATCAAATAAGGTATAGACTTCGCAAGAGTTTATGATTAGCTTACCTGTGATAACCTCGTTGGGGTTCCTCATTTTTTTGGGAGGTCACGACAAACGCTCTCCCTTGAACTACAAATTTTGACTTGTCTAGGACGGCATTTGGTGTCACCACCCCAATTTTGTCTTTACTACACGACAAAATCGCGCTAGGTGGCCTTCTCTTCCGCAATTATAACACGCTTTGGACTGATGTGTGCAGTTTGGACTGATGTGTCCATCCCCTCCGCATTTGCAACATACGACCGGTGGTCGTTCTCCTTCCTTAACAACGGGTGCTGGTGCTGACATCTTTCCATCATTATTGAATCTCCTCTTCTTGAAATTTCCACTTCCATTATCTTGGCCAGAATTACCACCTAAGTGATTACCATTTCTGGCATGTTGATTTTCTCCACGTTTGTTGTCACTGCTTCGATGACTGCTACTACTGGTATTGTCATTTTGCCAGCTGCTCTCTCTTGGTTGGGTTGACTCATTATCGCGTTCCAATAACTGAGCCATATTCACAACATCTGAATACAAGCAAAGTTTGTGAGAAATGAGATATTGACGTATTTCGGGTTTCAAACCTCGCAGAAACATTCGCGTCATTCTCTCCTCATTATCAATCAAATGGGATGCAAACCGGGATAACTCCGCAAACTTAGCCTCGTACTGTGATACGGTCATATTGTTTTGCTCCAGCTTGACGAACTCCACCTCCTTCATGTGACGAATACTTTCGGGAAAGTACTTGTCGTTGAACAGTTCTTGGAACTTCTTCCAAGACATCTTCAGTGCGGCAGGTTGAGTACGCTTTACATATTCCCACCAATAATCTACCTATCCTCGCAACATGAAGGTGGCAAAGGAAACTTTTTGCTCCTCGGAGCATCCCAAGACATCAAATATCTTGGTGATCTACTTTATCCACGTTTCTGCCTTAAGTGCTTCTGGCTTTCCCAAAACCTCCGGTGGACCCAACTCCTTGAAATGCTTAGCGGTGACCGTCCGAGAGTTGCCAGTGTTTTTACCTGTATTTTGAACAGGGGTCTCTCTTACCTGATGTTGCACAAATTGCAGAAAGCTCCTAAATATTCCGTCGTTCATCATTTGGCCGGTGTTGTTGTGTACATGAGGATTATTGTCTTCCTGATGCACATTATCCTAGTTATTGATCATCGGTGACTCAACGGTCTCATGTGCTCTATTGCTTATCTCAAAATTCTCAGATGTCATTTTCAAACACTGCCACAAAATAAGGGTTAATTGACATGTCACATATTATCACTATATTCTGACCGACCAATTAAATAATAATTAAGATTAGGTAGGTCATAATAGCAAAGGATTTACCCGTCTCTCCCCTCCTAGTTCTAGCCTCAAGTCTCACCTAGGGATCATATCCCTAAGATTTGATAATAACTGTGATGCCCCCAAAATAGGTATACATCACCCATTCTGAGTCGCCAAATACATGGTACAGAATTCAAATATAACTTAATTATACAACTATTGTGTAAAATACGGCAAAACATAGCTGAGAGTTTTAACACGAATATTGTTTCATAGACAATATACAAACTCAAATAGAGTCCTCATTACAATTATTATCACACTATTTCATAGAATAGTGAGGACTACTATAGCCACCATCTCGAACCATCACTCCGTTCCCCGACTAGTTCTAGCTATATTCTCGTTTCCTGAAGAGAACAATAAAAGCAAAGGGTGAGCTCAACTAGCCCAGTAAAGAATATTATGACTAAGATAATGCAGAATAAATTATCGTTAGGCTTAAATAGTGTTAAACTGATAAAATATAATAGATAACAAGTTTAACTGCAGCGAAACAAACAATCTATTAGATGAGTTAAGTAGAGCATAATATCTACTATCTTCTATGATTTAAAAGTTTATCATCAATTTTATAGCTGAGACTCAGCTCAATAAATAATCCACATCATTGAATTATCCATGCACTACGAGCCAATGATATTCATTATTATCACATCCACGAATCATCCATGCACTACGAGCTAAGGATATTCATTATTATCACCAATGGTCATGATCATGCCAACAACTGTCCATCAATGCACTACGGGCTAATAAGGACTTTTATCACATCATTTGTAATATTACGGGTAATGATTATACCGATAGATAGTTATAATCATACCAATCAACAGTCCATTTATGCACTACGGGCCAAAGATGACTTTTATCATAATATAAGCATAAGGATGATGACAATGATATAAGAATTCAATTAAATGAGAGCAAGGATAAATTTTAAAGATTTATAATTTAATTTATCCAGAATTTAATAATGTCCAAATTGTCAACATGATACTGCTTTGTGGAGTAAAATTCAAGAACAATATTGTATCAAAAATGATTTGGACAAAAAAAAATTAATTTTTGTCATGAATAGCACCCCGGGTAAATAGTACCCGAGTGAATAGTATCCCGTGAATAGTACTTCAGGAATATTACCCCGACATGAAAAGATTAAAAATTATCAAGAATGTTCAGAATAATATTTTCGTGAAAAGATACTAGATGAAACGCAAATTTCAATGATATTCTATTAATTTCAAGAAGTATAGAAACAATACTTAACAAAATGAGTGTAGAATTTGAAATCTGAAACGAAATAATATTACTTACATACTACAGAGTATGGAAAAAAATATTATTTCATACGAATATTGAACAAAAATAATATCCCTTACCTTAAAAGGAGAGTATTTCTGATTGGTAGGGGGAGGATATTCTTGAAGAAAACTTATACTGTTTTCTACGTTCAAAGCTTCCTTAAACTCATAAAGAAATATGTTCAATATTATAGAAGAAGAATTCTCGAATTCTGGTGTGATTTTTAATTTTAAACTAAGCATCCTATTTATAAGAGAATGGCAGGATACTATTTGAAAAAAAAAAATCACGGACGCATAGTTATAGAAATTCACGGGCACTTCTTCGGCTGAAAATTTTGATTTACTATGCAGCACTATGCAATAAAATATAATATATTCTATTTTTCATAAAAAACTAAACTTATTACCAAGTAATCCCCCCCCCCACCTCGTGAACTTTGAATATATATATATATATATATATATATATATATATAACAAAACTGAGATAACTTTCTACCGACAGTTTTGAAAAATGGGTAAGTGGGGGGTCCACCAATCATTGTGACGTCGTACGAATATTCCCCGACCAAACGAATATTTTATGACAACTTGCTTACTTTGTAAAATTTATAAATATTACACACAACTACAACATTATATCAAATCCACACCATAATATTCAAAATGATATTTCGAGAAAATTATTCTTTATTCATAAAAGTTGGGGTCTTACATTATTATTCATTGTTATTCCAATGAACATTTATTTTGCTCACTCTTGCATAAAACAAAACATTATAGGTAAAGTGGAAATGTGACACCCCCAAATCCGAGTACTGCAAGCCTATATATTTGGTGTTCACTATCCAAATAAAACATAACAGTCGTTAGACTATATAGACCTTCCTTCTCGTACTTAGGGGGATCAGCTCTTCATACCATATATTGTGCACAAACATCTTAACGATATCGCGTAATATAATCCCCTAAAATAGGGTTGTTCATCTCAGGTTTGACATTAGAGTACGCACCAAAGAAAGTTTGGTTTGGATTAGCTTCAAGGGTAATTTCGAGTTCAAAATGTTCATCAACTAAGGATTAGTTAAAACATAAAAGGGTCACTAACTGTTTAACAATTTGATATCATTATAAATTCGAACAATGATTTATAATCAAGGTTTAGACAACAATAATTCGTTATTGAATAACAATGTATATCAAGGTAAAGCTTCCGAAAAATAGAAAGCTTTATTTGAAGTCAAAGACTAAAATAGTTCAAACTTTGATTAGCAAGAAACAAGAATTAGAAATCTTACTCATTAACGATTAGAGTTAACTAATTTGAACAAGTAAGGATAGAAACTTGCTGAATTGTAAACAAGGTAGGGTAAGAATCTTGCTTAATATAAGAGTAGGGTTCAGAAACTTGCCTTGCATCTAAGCTAAACAGTTATAACTTGATTCCCAAATATCCTACGCACATGTCACCGTAACATAATTAGTTACCACCTGATCACGTTACATAATTAAATATTTATTTCACTTACAACTTTTAATCTTAGGTTTAATCATATGGTCAAACCACACTTCTAATTTTTATCAACATCAATCTCAATTGTCATATAACTCGTTAATTACTAATTATAATCCTCATATTTGATATTATAACAACACCACAATTTGTTCTTTCATCATATAACATGATTAATCACATTTCATAATCATAAGATCATGTTATATTAGCATTTACAGGATTATATATTAAAAATCACATTTCTGGGCCAAATTGCTAACAGGCACTACAGCGCCCCAGTTTGTACTGAGGACCGGTGCTACAACGCTAGTCTGGAGCTACCACTCTCCACACAAGCCCTGGACAGGCGTTGTCGCTTAGTGCCAGTGCTGTAGCGCTGGAACTGTGCTCTGGACAGGCACTATAGTGCCTCGGCACAGTTCCAGGCCGTTCCAGTTCGCGAAGAACACATAACAAAGCCAAATAGGCCTAAAAACTTCGTTTAAACAACAAATTTAACTTACTCAAGTTTTATAAACTTTACAGAAATAATAACTAATGTTTCTAACATGTTTCTAACCATATAAACAACATAAACAGCAAATTAAAACCTTTAAATTTCATTATTTTTGCTATTTCTTTACTTTTAAACATTCTTAACGAAATTAATCATTGTGAATTCGTTTTTCAACCAAAATAATTCGTTTAAAACACATTATTTTCGTTTCTTCACGTATTTACACAATCAACAATCAATTTACACATTAAAATATGAATTGACCACTAACTTTAGTACTAACAAGCCATATACATAAATATGTCACTGTATACAAAAATAGTTTATATATACAAATTAACTTATACAAACCATATAATCAACAATTAATCATCAATATAAATTTTACAGAGAACTTTTTAAACAAAAAGAGAACTAAAACTTAAAAGCTAAAATTATACTTTTGATTGCTTGCTTAGCTTTGTTAGATAATAAAGATTAGTTTGTTAATACTCTTCCACCCTCTCCTCAATCTCTCAAAAGTACAGAGAATTTCTTCTCTTCTTTCCTCTCTCTTTTTCTCTCTGTTTTCTCTTCTTTTAAACTTAACGTAAAACATATAAACTGATATACATATAATATATAATATAAATGCATATCATATATTTATTAAGTAATATAACTGATAAAACATAAATCATCCCCTTTTAAAATATATAAGTTATGTTTTTTTTTAAATTCAAAAGTCACTAAGACTTGTTTGGAAAAATTAAATTAAAAATAAGGATTAAAAAGCCTTAAGCCTTATTTGGTAAAACCAAATTAAATCTCTTTTAATTTATTTTAATAACTCATTTACTATATAGTTTAATTATCACACTCTATTTAATTAAATTTCCATATTCAAATTCAATTAAATGAAAGTAACATTAACTTATTAAATCAAAATGTCACATAATCAAATTGCTACAAAATCATAATTTTTATTATAAATTATAATTTTATTTAATAAATTAGTAAATCTCTAATTTAATTATTAAATTAAATTAGAATTCCATTATAGTTATTCAACAATTCATTTAATTTAATTAACTGATTAAATTAACTTCAAAGCACAAAATTACCAAATATTAACTTAATTAATATATTACACTTAATAAAGTTAATTCCCCATAACAACTCATGAATTATTTATTTAACTAACAAATAATCAAATCAATCAAATATTTATTTAACAATAAACACGTCAACTAAAATATTTATTTAAATCAATAAATATTTTAAATTACAAATAAAAATTCTGGATCGTTACATCCTTCCCTCCTTACAAGGATTCTGTCCCCAGAATCGAAGACACGGATTAAACAAATAAGTCAAGATATCTTTTCATCATCTTGTCTTCGAGTTCCCACGTAGCCTCCTCGACATTGTGGTTCCTCCATATTACCTTCACAAAAAGTATCACTTTATTCTTGAGCACTTGTTCTTTTTTGTTAACTATCTTGATAGGATTTTTCTCATAAGATAAATCTTTATTTATTTGTAATGGTCCGTACTCAATCACATGCTTGTAGTCGGCTTTGTACGGTCGTAACACCGAAATATGGAAAACATTGTGAATGTACAATAACTCTGGAGGTAAAGCTACCACATATGTCACTTCACCAATTCTTCGCAGCACCTCAAAGAGTCTAATAAACCTTGGGCTTAGCTTCCTTTTTTACCAAATCAAAATTTCCCCTTCCAGGGAGAAACTTATAGGAAAACAAAATTTCCAACATCAAATTCTCGATTATGTCGATGTTGATCGGCATACTTCTTTTGTCTGTTTTGAGCAGCTATCAATTTTGACAATTTCGGCGGTCTGCTGTACCAGTTCTGGGCCTAATAGTTGACGTTCACCAACTTCATCCCAACGCAGTGTTGTTCTAGACTTTCTACCGTACAACGCTTTGTAAGGCGACATGCCAATACTCGCGTGATAACTGTTATTATAGGCGAATTCAGCCAATGGTAAATGATCATCCCAGTTTCCTTTGAAGTCCATAATGCACGCTCTCAGCATATCTTCAAACGTCTAAATTGTTCGTTCGCTTTGGTCGTCTGTTTGAGGATGATATGTCATACTCATTCTTAACTGTGTTCCCATGCACTTCGCAACACACTCAACAACATCTCTTTTCATATCCGGCCACCAAAAATGTTATCGTAGATCCTGATACATCTTCGTACTGTAAGATTTTGTGAAGATCAAAGTAGCAATGAAATTGCAAAAATTAGCAAAAGCAAAGTAAAATCAGATTTTAAAATTTTCACAAACCAATTACCCGGATCATCCTTTATGCATATTATTAATTAAAACGAAGAAAAAGAAGTTATGAAATCATACCCTTGTAGATACTAGCTTTCGCAGGTACGAGAGTAACTCCTACTTCTTCGCGATCTCCTTGAATCTCCGGGTAGATTCTTTCTTTTGATCAATGTTAGCCACCCAAGTGTATGGCCTCTATAGGTGATCCACCAAGGAAGAAGAATTTTTAAGAAGAAGGGTGTATTGGCTCAAACCCTAATTTTCCCTATCTCTATAAAAAAGGGGGCGTACTCTATATAAGACTCTTATAAAGATATCAGCTAACCCTATTTAATATAATAAGGTATTATTTATTTAATTAAACTCCTTTAATTAATTGGGCTCCCTAATCTTATTGAGAATAATTAATTAAACTCCTTTAACTAATTTTGCCTCCTAATCCTATTAGGAATAAATGAGAGTACTTATATTAAATTAATTCCTAAACTCTTTTAGAAATTAAAAATAATAATAATTGTAATAATATTAATAAAACTCCTCTTATTAATTTATAATTAATATTTCCAAAATATTAAATAATAAATATTAAGCTATTTAATTTATTATATCACCATAGATTAAATTAAATATACTTAACATATTATTATGATTATGTCATTAACTTCTTAAATAATTATTCTTCCTTTTATGGTGTGACCCTTTAGGTTCTCCATATTAAACCGGTTGTTTATAAATCAATTAGAACAATTCTAATCTTATTTAAATAAATAAATTAAACTATTAATTTATTTAAATAAATAATATTTATTCTACAATAGGAATAAGCCTCTCTAGTGATCAACGACTCTCCAGATAATATAGATTTTAACATTAATCATAAAAGAACTTTTGAGTAAATAGTTACTGTACAATTTAATCATTCCACAATACAATGTCCCAATTAAATATAAGACATGAAATTACTGATATGTTTTATTTTATTTAATTATATGTATTTCAATTCCTAAATGCACAACTACTAATTAATGCAAATTAGAAATTACTTTCTAATTTTATTCTACCTTTGCCAATGATTCCTGAGTTGTCATTTATCGAATCACATAGGACATTTCTTTTCTTTTACTAGAAGTGGTAGATTCATTATTGATCATTCATTATCTCTATATATATCTTATTACACCCAAGCAGACCCTTTGATATACTCTAAGAGTCTTAAGGAATAAGTTAAAGTGTAATTCATTATATATAAGATACTATGATGATCTCAAGTCTAAGGATCATTTGTACTACTATCACTACAAAAATTTCTATTGACAGACAAGTAAAACTCTATTAGGTATTCCTTAGCGAGTCACATTTAGTGAATTTATTCTCCAATAAGCACCTACATATTTGTTTTAGTGTCTCCACACAAATGATCATGAGATCAATCATTCTCATCCAATAAGCAAGCAACGTATGTATTAATCTATCCGGATTCATTAATCCACTTTTTAGTAATCCATTGATTGAGAACATTTTAGTTTTAAGCTATCTAAGAATTTAGATATCATTAGCATGATCTCATCATGATTCTAAAAGCATTGCTTAAAACTATAGATTTATCACATATTGTTAAAATAGCACCATGTAGATAATAAATGCCTTTAATAAATAATTCTTTTATTAATAAATAAATAAGATTGATTACAAAGTATATGCTTTATTATCATACATGATTGGCTTGTATGCATACTACTTTCATGTACTCCCCGGGTGAATTGAATATCTTAAATTATGAGCTTTAGTAAAAATTTTGTCTTTAACCTCGGGTACTGGCGAAACCCAAATTCTTCCCTCGAACCTCAGTAATCCTTCGGTATCGACCTTAAATTTTAACTTACTACCTTCAGACACTCTTTCCTTGATTTTCTCGCATCCTTCATCTTGAAGTTGGGCGTTCTTTACCTTGTCCACTAAATTTGAACTGGCTTCCATCTAGAACAATCTTTCATCTGATTCCTTCAAAAATTTTATTTCCAACTCCAGTTTTGCCATTGCTGAAAGGAGCTCCTCCTAAGCAGTTAACAACATCAACTTCTCCTGACCCTTTCTACTCGAGGCATTGACAACCACATTTGCTTTACCTGGAAGATAAAAGATTTCACAATCATAATCTTTTATCAGTTCTAACCATCGTCTCTGACGCATGTTCAGATCCTTTGGTGTGAAAATATATTTCAGACTCTTCTGGTCCGTATATATCTCACACTTCTCCCCATAAAGATAGTGTCTCCATATCTTTAGAGCAAATACTATTGCAGCCAACTCCAAGTCATGAGTCGGGTATCCTTTTTCACAGTCCTTTAGTTATCTTGAGGCATACGCAATGACTTTGTTGTTCTGCATAAGCACACAACCTAGTCCTTTATGTGATGCGTCACTATACACTACAAAGTTTCCTGTATTATCTGGCATCTTTAGTGCGGCAGGCTGAGTACGTTTTACATATTCCCACCAATGATATGCCTCTCCTCGCAATATGAAGGTGGCAAAGGGAACCTTTTACTCCTCGGAGCATCCCAAGATATCAAATATCTTGGTGATCTGCTTAATCCACGTCTCTGCCTTAAGTGGTTCTGGCTTTCCCAAAAGTCCAGTGGTCCCAACTCCTTGAATTGCTTAGCGGTGACCATCCGTGAGTTGACAGGGTTTCCACCTGCATGTTGCATGAATTGCAGAAAGCTTCTGAACACCCCGTCGTTCATCATTTGGTTGGTGTTATTGTTTACCTGAGGATTATTGCCTTCCTGATGCACATTATCCTAGTTATTGATCATTAATGACTCAACGGTCTCATGTGCTCCATTGTATATTTCAACATTTTCATATGCCATTTTTAAAAACTATCACAAAACAAAGGTTAATTGACATGCCACATATTATCCCTATATTTTGATCTACCAATTAAATAACAAATAAGCTTAGGTAGGTTATACTAGCGAAAGATTTACTCGTCTCTCCCCTCCTAGTTCTAGCCTCACATCTCAGCCAGGGATCATATCCCTAAGCTTTGATACCAACTGCGACACCCCCAAAATAGGTATACACCACCCATTTTGAGTCGCTAAATACATGGTACAAAATTCAAATACAAACTTAATTTATACAATACGACAAAAACGTAGCTGAGAGTTTTAACATGAATATTATCTCGTAGACAATATCCAAACTCAAATAGAGTCCTCATTATAATTATTATCATACTATTTCATAGAATAGTGAGGACTACTATAACCACCATCTCGGACCATCACTCCGTTCTCCGACTAGTCCCAATTATATTCTCATTTCCTGAAGAGATCAATGAAAGTAAAGGGTGAGCTCAACTAGCCCAATAAGAAATATTATGACTAAGATAATGTAGAATAAATTATCGTTAGCCTTCAATAGTGTAAAACTAATAGAGTATAATAAATAACAAGTTTAACTTCAGCGGAACAAGCAATCCATTAGAAGAGTCAAGTAGAGCATGATATCTACTATCTTCTATGATTTAAAAGTTCATCATCAATATTTTATTGCTGTAACACAGCTCAATAAATAATCCACATCATCGAATTATCCATGCACTACGGGCCAAGGATATTTGTTAGTATCACATCCATGAAGTATCCATGCACTACGGGCTAAGGATATTCATTATTATCACATCCACGAATTATCCATGTACTACGGGCCAAGGATATTCGTTAGTTTCACCAGTGATCATGATCATGCCAACAACTGTCTATCAATGCACTACGGGCCAAAGATGACTTTCATCGCAATATAAGCATGAGGATAATGACAATGATATAAGTATCAATCAAACGAAATCAAGGATAAATATTTAAGATTTTTAATTTAATCAGAGTTTTAAAATGTCCAAATTGTTAACATGATAACTGCTTTGTGGAGTAAAATTCAAGAATAATATTCATGTATCAAACATAATTTGGACAGAAAAGATATTAATTTTTATCGTAAATAGTACCCCGGGTGAATAGTAACTGAGTGAATAGTACCCCGTGAATAGTACTTCGTGAATAGTACTCCGTAAATAGTACTTTGTGAATAGTACCCTAGCATGAAAAGATCACAATTTAACAGGAATCTTCAGAAAAATATTCTTTTGAAACGATACTAGATGAAGCGCAAATTTCAAGGATATTCTACTAATTTCAAGGAGTATATAAGTAATACTTAACAAAGTGAGTGTAGATTTAGGAATATGAAATGAAATAATATTACTTATATACTACAGAGTATGGAAGAAAATATTATTTCTTACGAATATTGAACAAAAATAATATCCCTTACCTTAAAAGGAGAGTATTTCTGACTGGTAGGGCGGGGATATTCTTGAAAAAAATTTATACTATTTTCTACGCTCAAAACTTCCTTAAACTCAAAAGAAATACGCTCAATCTTATAGAAGAAGAATTCTCTGATTCTGGTGTGATTTTCAATTCTAAACTAAGCATCCTATTTATAGGAGAATGGCATGATACTATTTGAAAGCACAGTAAGGAAAAAAAATCACGGGCAAACAGTAATAGTTCATGGGAGCGAATTCGCTGAATTCGTTGAAAAATTTTAATTTTACTATGCAACACTATGCACACACTATGCAGTACTATGCAACACTATGCAGTACTATGCAAATAAAATATAATATATTCTATTTTATATAAAAAATAAAACTTATATAATATATTGATGAGTGAGTTTTATACCCATAATTGAGTGCGTTTGAGCTTAATCTTTTTGATATTTTTAAGTATTTGTGTCTATTCATGCACGTTTTATGTTGTTTCATAAGAATTAGGACAACAGTTACTTGGATCGACGTTTGAGATTGCTAGATTCATATTTTCAGCTTGCCATTTACATAGCAGCCATTTCAGGGCCAATTTCAGCATTGTTCCAGCTCTTATTTCGAAAAACTCATAGAATAAAAGTTGTAGATCTACGTCTCCTCTTTTCGAAACATCTTGAATCATCAAAATTAGTGTTCGGACGAAGAAGTTATGGCTATTTTCCCAAAGGATGTCAGAATAAAAAAATCCAAAAAAAACTCCCAGTGCCGGGGCGCCTAAACCTAGGCCATTTCCAGCGCTGGGGCGCTAGGAGGCAGAATTCCAGCGCCGTGAGTAGCGCCGAGGTGCTGGGGTCAGGCCTGATCAAGTTGGGACGCGTTTTGAGGTGAATTTTGATACTTTTTTAACTCTAAATTGGATTAGGTTTGCTCCTAAGCTAGAAATTGGACTTGTAGCCTATAAATACATGATGTAAGGCATAGAAAAATGGGGATTAAATAGATTAGATTAAAAAAATAATCCATTAGATTAGAACCTAAACCCTAGTTTATATTGAATTGTTGGAGATTGAAACAACTTGGAGATCATTGAAGATTAAGAGCAGGAGCAAGAGGCGAGCATCAGATTTGCAGACAAAATATTTTATTCTCTACTCTAATTCTATTCTTGTCTTTTAATGTTTATTTAGTTGTGGATTCTTAATTTTAATTCAATAACAATGAATAAAATTCTTATTTAAGATTGTAACGGATCTTATTGCATAGCTAATTTTAGTATGCTTCTTTGTTATTTACTGTGATCTATTCTATGGATTGTCTACTATGATTTGTGCATAATTGTTTAATTGTCTAGAGGGTGTAATAATCAGAGTGATACTTAAAGTGAAGTCGTAAGCCTAATTCTCCATTATTTGCTTGAAATTACAGTTTTTTGAGTTTGTTGATTGCTTAGTATTTTTATATTTTTAGTTGTTAATAATTATAATCATTGAATTGGATAGTTTAATAAAATTGGGATTAATATAAAGCTGGTAATTATTAGGATTAATTTCATACTACTCTCTGTGGGAACGATACTTGACTTATCATTATATTACTTGTTGACCACGTACACTTGCGTGTGAGCGTATATAGATTTTACCCAACACAGAACATGTTCGTCCTCAAGGCGGCGAACAGGCATGTTAGGAGATTCAGTTGGATCTATTCGTCCTAAAGATGGTGAATTGGATTGTTGATGATCTATTTCACACTTCAGTAATGAATAAATATTATTATTATTACCTGATTTTATTTGAAGTGTTGAGTTCAGATTATATTATTACTTGCTTTTATTTATAGTTCAGATTGCTTGGTTATTTACTAACAGACTCAAGCTAGATTTAAAAGGAGTAATAAGGGAAGAAGCTGATAGCATTTCATTAAAATAAAAGAAGTAATTACAAAATGATAATGAATTTTCATAAAGTTCTAAAAGCAAAAGTTGAGGAAGGTCGTCTTCAGACGTAATCCTCGTCTTCGTCTTCAGGAGAATTGAGGAGGGTTGGATTCAGAGAGGCGGCAGTGAGATTCACCATGCCTTTGCTTCGGGCAGTTTCATAACCCTCAGCATACATCTGAATTATTTCGTTATTCAATTCAGGTGATTTGTGGTATTCAATTTGAATTTCTTTGTGAAGTTCTTCAGTAAGTGGAGGGCCGAGGGCTTTGAGCTCTCGAAGTTCATTTTCAATTTTACACAGAAGATCAAGGTGTCGTTCTTCAGAGACTTTGGCGTTGTTAATTTCTTTCACCAAGCTTTGGTTGGATTTTGCAAGAGCTTCGTTCTTTCGAACTAGATCTAGATTTACTTCAACACTAGTTCGATGAAGAGCTTCGGTTGTTGATAGTTATTCTTTAACTTTGGCGAGATCTTTACTGAGGCATTCATTATTAAAGAGAGCAGTCCCATGTTGACTTCTTTCATTTGCCAGAGCAGACTTCAAAATTTCGTTTTCTTTTTGGGCAGGATCCTCTTCGGCTTCAACTTCTTTATACCTCTGATGGAGTCGCCCGAAGATTCCATTTACCTGCAGTTGATCAAAGTTAGCAAAATATTTTAAGAAATTATTTGAGAATACAAAAAGTTGGGTAAAAATCAACTTACTTTGGCTTGATGAGTCATGCCAGCTTCAATCAAGTCCATAATGGAGCTGTTACAGAAGCAATGATCATCAGTGTCAAGCACGGAGGAATTGTAGAGGTGTAGAGGAAAGTTTTCATTGAGCTTTGGCTATAGAGTGGGTGAGTGTATAGCTTGAGGCGTTGTGGAAGAAGATGGACGTTCTGGAGATGGTATGGGGTGTTCAGCTGGAGGTGGATTGTAGGATGTTGAAGGTTCATGAGGTGGAATTGATTGGTCGTCTGAAGTGAATTTTCTTTTTCGGATGAGGGGAGAGTTAGGCTCAACAGGTTCTTCGCGTTCTTCAGATTCCACTTCAGGTTCGTTAATTTCTATTGGAAAGACTGGTGGAAGGTTGACTTTGGTAAGAGGTACTCTGAGTTCTTCGGCATAAAGAGGAGTTATTTTGGTTCTTCTCTTTTTGGTATTAAGAATTTGGGTGCGTTCGGTAATAGGCATGTCAAGGAGACTTTCAGTAAGTATGGGTATAGGAACATGTTTTGGTTTTTTGACAGCTCTTTTCTTCCTACGAGGATGGCTTATTTCTTTAGTGGGAGTTGGTTCAGTGGTTTGAGGTTCAGTGGTTTGTGGTTCAGAGGTTTGGGGTTCAGTAGTTGGTGGTTCAGAGGTTTAAGATTCAGTAGGTTAGGGATCAACAGGGGTTTGAGTCGATTTGGCAGTAAGAAATTTTTCTAATTCCATTCGATCGATGGAGGTAGGCTTGATAAGAGATACTAGAGAAGATGAAGACATTATTTCAGAATAATTACAAAGGAAAACTTAAAAAATACACAACTATTGAGTTCGGGACTTTCATTTGTGGTCATATAACCACGTTTGCTTGCTTAAGAGTCCGAAGCTCCATTCCTTCATAGAAAGCTTCTCCAGAAGCTTTGTCATCTCTTTCACACGCTCCTCTGAGATGTCGCCGAAGTCAGCAGAGATACGATTGGCAGTAGTCCAGTCTTGTATGGAAGAGAATTCAGGTTCTTTAACGAAAAAACACTCTTTATGTCATCCTTTGTTGCTCGAAGGGGTGTCCATCAAGGAGCGTTTCTTGAACCTATCATTGGGTTTGGGGGATTGCTTGCTTAGCATTTTGAAGCACCATTCCCGAGATTTACCAGCTGAGTAGAGAGTGAAGAAGAAATCAAGAGTGGGTGTGATCTCTATCTCGTGGCAGAAAACGATGAAGGCGAGGATGTTAATATAGGAATTAAGGACTAATTGGGCAAATCCAACACTCACAAACCCTAAAAGGGTAACGATGAAAGCATGGAGGGGAAAGAGAATCCCTTTCTCTAGGAGGGTCAGAGGCATAGCAGTCCATCCTTTGGGACGCTGGTACATTTGCTCAGTAGGAGCAGGCATTCACACGAGGTGAGTGTCTGGTATCTGGTACCGTGTTCGAATGCTCTAGAGGTCAACCTCGATAAGTATGGAAGGAGTATTGGCATGGGGGGACTGTTCTTCATTTTTGAAAAATAGAGAAGGGTTTGGAATGGGTTTAGGTGGGGGATTTTTACTGGCAGAAGGGGTCGATTTGGGGTTTGTTTCTGAAGTTACATTGGTGGGATTTTGAGTAGGAGGGATGGAGTAAATGGGTGTTACAGAAATTAGTATAGCGTTGTCTGGATTCTGAGAAGCCATTGATAGCAATGTGTAGAGAAGAGAGAAATCGAGAGGAAGAAGAAAGCAAAAGCACCAAGGATTCAAAATGAGCAAGTAAAACTGTCAAAAATTGGGTGAAATTGGTTTTTACAGTGGTTGTCTTTTCAGTTGTTTTCGGAACTCGAGTGCGGCTCATTTAATGACAACAATGATGATGAATTTGAAGAGTTATCCTTTGAATTTGGGTTTTCTACCGATTGGGCCTCGGTCAGTCTCATTTAGGCCTGGTTCGGTCTTATCCGAATTCCTTTATTGTTTGGGTCAATTTTTTGTATACTCTTCCATCAAACATTCTGTTTGATAAAAGACTGGGGGAAAATGTTAGGCCATGAATATTTAGACCTATTGGGCCATACTTGATTGGGCCTTTGGAGTATTGGGCGTTAATTAAATGAGGATATATTTGGCCGTGGGCTAAAGATTATTAATGGACAGGTGTTGGAGTGTGAGCCCAACTATAAGCATCCCCAAATTCGGGTTCCAAATCACCACGGATCAGGTATACTATATCCATAACTATTATGGAAGATATAAACATAAATTATTTATACATTAAACTTTACACATAATCCCCAAAGTCGAGTAACCTTAACTTATATCCAATTCATTATCCTATCTGACATACAAAGTTATTATCATACATTACTGTTACAATTATAGCTACACATTTAGCTCCCAAGCTGGTCTTGTCTTTAACTTTTCCTTGTATCCGACGTATTCGTCTTAATATGCAATGTTTATCATGATATAGCAAGGGTGAGCAACAAATTTGTCCATCAAGTTTAAGTTTAATAAATTACGGATATATCATGATGGAAAGATTTTGAATAATAGCTGGCTAACATTCAACAATATAATTGTGAACTAGCATGGACAAATTTTCATAGCTGAACGAACATTGAACATGAACATATCAATTATATCTGGACTGAATGGTAATGAAGGTGATCAGCCTTTCATACCTGATGAATACATGCAATATGCACTAAGTACGATTCAACAATTCATAGACATGGTAATCAGTAATGATTATCCATAAGCATATTTGAATAAACAACTCGAAGTTGAATTAAGGAAAACTTGCATGTTCCGTTGATTATCGTCACGCAACTTATTTAGCTGTGTCTAAAAACCTAATATAAATAATACTGATCTCCAAATATTAGAATAATATCATCACAGTATAATACTATTATATATTATCATAGAATAACCTAAACACATAACCATATCAGTCTATACAGCACATAAGACCTAGTATCAAGTCAGACTATTACAGTCTGAGTTGAATCCAGCACAATTCTGACATCCCGACGTCCTAGTCGGATAATTTTCGAGCCTAAAATTACTAAGACTTGGCCTAACTGGTTAACAAAATATCTTAAATAATTTACTATCAGTCAAAATATTTTTCATAAGCTCGTAATAATTTTCAGATAATTATTACCATTTATCATGAGTTTTCAATCATTAATATAATATTTATATAATTTAAATACCATATAATTTCTTTATCATTAATAGTTATTTAATATTAAATATTAATAAAAATCATAACATAATTTTATAATATGTTTATAATATATCAAAGTATTTTTAATACCTTAAAATCATATTTATATGATTTTTAAACAGTTAAATCTATTATCCAATAATTGCTATTAATATTAAATATTAATGTTTCTCATGCCAAAATATCAAAAGTTATATTTTATAACTTAAAATATTTTTACAATACTTAAATCATTTTTATATAATTTTTAAATCATTAATTCTATTTTTCCATAATTTACTTAATACATTTATTAAATAAATTAATTACCATTAATATTAATTAATTAATAAAATTTATCACATAATATTAAAAGTCATTAAAAATAACTTAAAATATTTTCTTATACCATAATATAATTTTTCATAATTTTTCAAGTATTAAAACCATTTTTAAGTAATTTATTTAATATTATAATTAAATAAATTAAATACCATTAATATTCCAAAAGCATTAAATATTAATGAAATATAGTCAAAATTATTAAAAACTAATTTTTAGGCTTCAAAATAATTTTTAAGAATTTATTTTGAATTTTTAATAATTAAAAACTAATTTTCTCTATTTATTTAGTAAAATAATTAATTTTCAAAAATTAAGTGTCACTAAAGTGTCCTATAGCGACAGAACCGTCGCTATAGGTGTTCTTGAGTGTTCTCAAACCTGCCCAGAACCTTCATGTCAGTTATCAAGATGGTAGGTTTGACCACATGTAGATTTTTGGTCATAAGGATTCTGGACTTGTAATTTTGTTAGGATTATAGTACTAATGTAATACTATAATCACCAGCTGGTTTCATGTCCATACAACATCATATCAGAAAGATCTTGACCTCCAAAATCGTTGTCAGAACTGTTCTTCATTTTTTGAGTTTTCCAAAAATGAAGAACAGTCGAGGTACCTATTTTCCAAGCCTTGAATTATACGTTCTGGGCTAGCTATGTATGTTCTAATGGTTTACACTTATAGTGTACATGTCAAGGAACAATTATACTATATTAGATCAACATAACATCACCAAATATAATAGATCAAAGCCAGTCAAAGTAGTGGTTAGAATCTGCCTTTGAAGATTTCTAGGTTACCTAGAATCTTCATCCGGCAGTTTCATTTACCCTACTTCGACCATCTTTATTTTCGATCCTGATCATGATATGGGTAACCCAATGGTATGGATGTGTAGTTCACACACCAGTCTACAAGATCAAAACAACAACCTAGCCAAACTATCAAACAACAGCAAAATCTAAGGCTCAGAAAAGCATGTCAGACCATTTCTTGGTTTCTGGGCTGCCCAGAAATAGTTTGGTCATGGTCGGTCAACCATGTTTGACTGCTTTTATCTGGAGATCTAGACATGGTATGACCGTGATTCCAGTTCCAGATTACAGTCCACGTGGCAAAGAACAGATCTATAACTTAAAACACAACAAATCAAAAAAGTGAAGGATCTAAGGCCTCTGACATTAGGCTGTCAGACAACTTTTTAGGGTTCATCAGTCAGTTTCAAAAATGCTATTTTCTTGCATCTAAGTGTTATGGATCTATGATCCAACAACCCAGATCACTAAATAACACTCTAATACATAACTTAACACAACAAATCATAACATCTATCATAAAACACAAAATTTTGAAGTTTTAGAGTTTATACCTCTTTGATGCCCCATTTTTTATTCTAATCCTACTGATTTGATCTTGGCTTGCTAAGTAATGATATTAGCTTGACTTAACACTCCCTTTCTCTTTCCATTTTTGAAATCTTAGAGAGAGAAAGTTTTGGTTCATATGAAAAGTAAAGTTAGCTTTTTCTCTCTCTTTAATCTATATATATAATATGATGCAATGTATTTTGGCAGATAAAATGGCTGATTGTTGTGAGATATAAGTCACATGCTAGGGCTAGGGTTGGTGAACAACCAAAATAGGGCAAGATCTATACTCCATCTAATAAAGAATTGCAAAAAGGGTACTTTACTCATTATGTCCAACATTTTAATGGCATAATGGTCATTTGATCAAACCATTAGGGTTTGACCCTTAGGGTTTAAACCTAAGATTTTTTTAAAAAATAATTCTAGGATTTCCATATTAAGATTTTAAAAATGGAAAATTAAGTTTTCTAATTTATAATTAGTGTTTCCTAATTAGATTAGGGTTTCCTAATTATTTAGACATGAACATTAGGATTAATGATTCCTAATTTAGCAATTAGGATTCCTAATTTAGCAATTAGGGTTTCCAATTGAAAATTAGGATTTTTAATTATTAGGGTTCTAATTAACCGTTAGGATTTTTCCTAATTAGGTTATAATTATTAACACTTAAGCCTTATACTTAACATTTGAATTCCCAAATTAGGGTTTTAGTATTCCGAATTAGGGTTTTGGATTTCGGTACTTAAATTAAGGTTTCCAAAGCCGATTTTAGGGTTTCTTATCGATTGCTAGGGTTTTCTAACTGAACGTTGACGTTCTAAATATATACTTAGGGTTTGTCACAAATATAGTTTATCTGGTCAACCCTTGACCCATATTCACATACTGCACACATATACGACCACATACACAGAACATATACACTTACACCCTTAATCCTGAATAATTCTCCAGAAAAATTTAAAATCCACAAAATTCCTTCCAGAAAATATCAAATCCATTCACTTATTTTCTGTCTAGGTTTATTATTTAACCTTAATTCAATCTTTTAAGATTTTATTAAATTATCCAAATTCTCGGGTCGTCACATTCACCCCTTCTTCTAAGAATTTCGTCCCCGAAATTCAACTTACACCTTATACCTTTCATACTCATCACCACATGCTACCCACAACATCACTCACAAGAGTTAAATTATTCAAATCATACTGAGGAATCATATAGACTACGAACTTTCATTTTTGAAAAGGTTTTATAGAAATTCATCCGCAAACCGCTCTGGTCTTATGGACATAGTGGGTAATTAGCCCGTTATGCCCGGTACTTATTAAATACTGCTGGTCTAATCTGTTTCTCGTTACTGCCATAGGCACAAAAATTGTACCTCAGTCTTATCGAATTCCTCACCAAAACAATTCGGTTCGGGAAAATTTTCAAAGAACGCTTAGGATTTTATAAATGTTGGTCTAGCTGAATTAAATAGCATAAACTCATACCAATAATTCAATTCAATCGAAATATTTAGGTATAGCCAAACCCCGTTGGCAAATTAAAATTTTTAAAAATAGTTTAAAAATGACGTCATGATGTCGTACTGTATTAACAGCCCGTTTGAGGATGCCGTCATCGAGTGACTTTGTCCTAACACATCATACAATAGTGGAACAACGATTTTAGATCAAATTAAACACTAAGTATTCCTGTATTTACAACTCTATCAACTTTTTATCATCTCTGCACCACGTTACATGGTATATAAGTGATAAATAAGAATATATTTTGATATTTCAAATCATTATCGTCTAGCCGAAACAAGTAGCATAGACTATACTTTAAACCGTTCAAAAATCGTTGCAATTCAGTTTTATTATCTCAACAGGTAACGATGTGTCGGTGGCCCGAAGTCCACACATACACAATGGTCAGCAAAAGTTGAGAATAAAAATTTATTTTCAAAAGCACATAGTGCGTATTTAGCTTAACGTCAAAGATTTCGAAGTCTAGCATAGCTAGCAGATTTGAAAAACTTAATGTCTCCACTAATGATCAATTTCTTAGTAATCTATCTATTCCTATAATCCTTAATACTCCATTCACACTTAGTTCTACCCAGTTCGTCAAACATACCACACTTATGAGTTCAGGAACTTTCCACAATCATATGAGTTTAAGAACTTGTCCTAGACAGACCTTTGGCGTCCATTCGATGAGGGGTTCATAAATATTTTATATAATTATGAGTCACGAACGTACCATATGTTAGGTTTGTAATATTCATGAACGCAATCAAATTGCACAAAGTAAGCAGAAACGTAGAAAATCAGAGTTTTAAAATTTTATAAACCATAAATCTGGATCACCCTTTATGCAAAATTATTAATTAAACGAAAAAGAAATAACAAGAATCATACCTTTGAAGATTCGAGCTTCCTCAGGTACAAGTTCACCTCCAATCCTTTTCGCGTTCAACTTGAATCCACCGGGTTTGGTTCTTTTCTTTGATCAACGTTAGCCACCCAAGTGTTTGGCCTCTAGAGGTGATCCACCAAGGAAGAAGAAGGATTCAAGAAGATGGGTATTTGGCTCAAACCCTAGTTTTCTATCTCTATAGAAAAGAACGTACTCTCCTAACTATTGGAATTACGTCTGTTATTAAAAAATCAGCAACCACTTCACCCATAATAAGACTCCTCTTATTTATAGATGTGGGCAACCTTCCTTAACAATTAAGGAATTGGATTTTATTTTAATTAATTAAATTCTTTTAATTAATTAAGCTCCCTAATCTTATTATGGATAATTAATTAAACTCTTTTAATTAATTTACCTCCTAATCCTATTAGCATATTTGAGAGTACTTTTATTAATTAATTTTCAAACTCCTTTAGAAATTAAATAATAATAATAATAATAGTAATAATAATAATAAGACTCGTCTTATTAATTTATATTTAATATTTCCAAAATATTAAATAATAAATATTAAGCTATTTAATTTATTCTATCACCATAGATTAAATTAAATATACTTAATTTATTATTACGATTATGCCATTAACTTCTTAAATAATTATTCTTCCTTTTATGGTTTGACCCTTTAGGTTCTCCATATTAAACCGGTTGTGAATAAATCAATTAGAACAATTCTAATCTTATTTAAATAAATAAATTAAACTAATAATTTATT
Organism: Panax notoginseng; assembly: GCA_016801055.1. Taxonomy (NCBI): domain Eukaryota; kingdom Viridiplantae; phylum Streptophyta; class Magnoliopsida; order Apiales; family Araliaceae; genus Panax; species Panax notoginseng. Next base: position 121,171,371 of record CM029021.1, on the reverse strand, counting down.
TAAATAAATAATATTTATTCTACAATAGGGATAAGTCTCCCTAGCGATCAACGACTTTCTAGATAATATAAATTTTAACATTAATCATAAAAGAATCAGCCACCCTAGCGATCAACGACTTTCTAGATAATATAAATTTTAACATTAATCATAAAAGAACCTTTGAGTAAATAGTTACCGTACAATTCAATCCTTCCACCATACAATGTTCCAATTAAATATAAGACATGGAGTTTCTGTCAAGTCTTATTTTATTTAATTATATATATTTCGACTTTTAAATGCACAACACCAAATAATGCAGATTAGAAACTCCTTTCTAATTTCATTCTGCCTTGGCCAAGGACTACTGGATTGTCATTTATCTAATCACATAGGACATTTCTCTTCTTTTACTATAAGTGGTAGATTTTTTATTGATCATACATTATCTCCATGTACAACTTATTATACCCAAGCATACCTTTTGATATACCCTAAGGGTCTTAAGGAATAAGTCAAAGTATAACTCATCATACACAAGATACTATGATGATCTCAAGTCCAAGGATCACTTGTACTACTATCACTACAGGAATTTCTATTGACAGACAAGTAAAACTCCATTAGGTATTCCTTAGCCAGCCATGTTCAGTGAACTTATTCTCTAATAAACACCTATATACTTGCTTTAGTGTCTCCACACAAATGATCATGAGATTAATCATCCTCATCCAATGAGCAAGCAACGTATGTACCAATCTATTCGGATTCACTAATCCCCAATTTAGTAATCCAACGATTGGAAACTATTTTAGTCTTAAGCTTTCTAAGAATTTAGATCTCATTAGAATGATCATCATCATTATTCTAAAAGCATTGCTAAAAACTATGAGTTTATCACATATTATAAAATAGCACCATGTAGATAATTAAAAACCTTTAATAAATTAATACTTTTTATTAATAAATGAATAAGATTGTTACAAAGTATATGCTTTATCATCAAACATGATTGGCTTGTGTGCAACTACTTTCAATCTCCCACTTGCACTAAAACCAATCGCCATGGTATCTCATACCCTTCTTCTCTAAGTGGCGATTATCCTGCTGTTGGATAAGCTTTAGTAAATGGATATGTAATGTTGTTCTTATAGTGATTTCTTATCTTTCAATGATTCCTATAATCAAATAAAAGTGCCACAACACGTGTTTAGATCCAAGATGAGACTTAGAACTATTCCTAGTTCTGTAATGAACTTATCATCCAAACAATTAACTTGCAGCTTCATTTACAGCTATATACTTTGTCTTTATTACTAAACTAGCAACTCTTTGCTATTTGAAACATTTTCAATTCACTGCACCACCGTTCAAGGTAACACTTAACCTTAAAGTGGATTTTCTATCGTCTTGGTCTGTCTGAAAAACTAAAGTCTGTTAAGCCCTCTAGTTTTAATTTAGACCCACCATGAATATAATCACATCCTTAGTGCCGGTTAAGTACTTTAAGATATTTTTTACTGTCTGATAGTGATCTTCTCCAGAATATGACCGATCACCATCAGGTCTCGTATATTTCATTGTATACATGATTGTCACTCATGCGATCCCTCTTTTTAGGAGTCTATGGGAACTATTAAGAGAGATACAGTCCATGGCTTATCAACATGAGACATCTCTTGGAGTTTGTCATGCTAAACGACTTTAGCATCAAATGAATATACGTTCATTGGGTTAAGTCGAACATCATTTTAAATCTATCTATATAGATTTTATCCCCAATTACGATGCTCTTCCTAAATCATTCGTGGAGGAATGTTTAGACAACTTTATCTTTACTAATTGTAGCATTGGTATGTCATTCTTTATCCATAGTATATTAACATATAATACTATGAATGTCACGACGCTCCCACTGACCCCTTTTGTACACACTAGAACTCTTACCTCATCGTATGTAACTCTGGATCATCATCTTCTATGATGCGTACCTCATCATCATCATCCATGATGAATCCATACCTCCTAGGTATCTTCGGTACTATTCCAGATTTACGATTCGGTTGTGGTACAATAGGTCTATCTATAGGTTCCTCTTATTTGACTTATAGTATTTGTGGTTCTTGAATTCTTCAAGATCTATTATCCTCCCACTAGCCCCTTTAATGATAAACACCTTTATCTTAGAAGGCAACGTGTTTCATAACAAACACCTTTTGCTAAGTTGAATTATAGAACATATGCCCTAAACTTACTTTAGGATGTCCCACAAATCTGTACTTGTCAAATTTTGTCCCAAGCTTATCCTTTGAAACTTTTTCACATAAGTTGGACAACCCCTAATCTTAACATACTTAAGATTAGGAATCCTCCCTGTCCATAACTTTTTATGGAGTCTTGGGGCCGAATTTTGAGGTTACCTTTTCGTAGATATGAAGCTATTTCTAGGACATGATCCTAGAAGGATACTGGAGTGTCAGTAAAATCATTATGGACAGCACCATGTCCAACAAGGTACGATTTTTCTTTTCAGATACATCAATCAATTATTGTGTATTAGGAGACGTCCATTATAAGAAAATCATTTGAGATGATCTTGAAACTTATTGCACAAGTCTTTATTCCTTGATCTAATCAAAGAATCTTAATACTTTGCCAATTTGTTTCACTTTTGAATTTTTTGAACCTTTCAAATAATTCACACTTGTATTTCAGCAAATACATACATTCAACTCTTTGAATGATCATCTCCTTTTCTTATACTAGTTTGTTCAATTTGCAAAATAATTTTTCACGCAAGTCAAGTATACAAAATCCATAAAGTAATATTTCAGTTTTATATAAAATATTATTATTATAAATAGAACAACAATTGTTCTTAATTATAATACCAAATTTTATTGTCCAACAACAAAATAAAAATAATGTTTCTAACGAGAACTAGAATACAATAACAACTTATTGACTTAATAGATTTGCCCGTAGGCTATGCTAAACTATAAGTTTCTATGGCTAATATAGCAACCTTTGCTTCATTTCCACACATAGTGTAAGACCCAAATTTTTTTTTTTTAATAAAATAGAATTTCCTTTATTTATTATTTTGAAATAGTAAGGGTTAAATTGATTAATGAGGTTAGTTATGGGTAAAATGCGCAAATATTTCAAAAAAATAGGTGGTTATAAAATATTCATTGTTGTCAGGGAATATTCGTTTGGTCATGGAATATTCTTGCTGTCGGGGAATATTCGTACGACGGCGCAGTCTTTTGTGGGCCCATAACGGAAAGCGATTGGATGAAGAAAACGACAAGTATAAGTTGTTTATAAATAACGGCGTAGTTGTTACCGTTAATACTGTTGGAATATCCGGTGGTTAAAACACAGTAATACGCGTTGTTGCATAGTAGCACACAGTATTGTACCAATTATTGATTCTTACGTAAGAAGGCACTACTCAATAATTGTTATAGTAATTACTGTTCAATATTTTATTTTTTTGATTCAATAATTATTACGTTGATATTTTATATTATTGTTGTTTCAATAATTGTCACTACACAGTATTTTTCATTATCGGAGCAATAATTCATATTATCTGAATAATATTATTAGATAACATTATTGGCAATATCTAGAAAATTTTGTCTAAGGTGAGGTTTGGTCACCTAATTGGGCGCTAGTAAGGAGAAATTCTTATTGGAAAGCCCCCTCTTTCCTAAGAACGGCCTAGTTGTCAGTATTGTGATTCTGTAATATTATTTGTGAATAATTAATTATTGATGATAAGAAAATTATTGATTTTATGTGGATATAGATGGAAAAAAATTTTAAAGTGACAATTGTTGAAAATTGATATTTTATTATTTCTGATAAAATAATTTATTATTATATTTTAATAATATAATAATGGTGATATTTTTACAATTAATGTGGTATATATGAGTATATGAGGAGAAAGAGTATTTTTGTTGCAATAAATGTTTAACATATGTTTTGTGTATCGGTGGACCCCATTTCTTGACTAAAATTTGATTATAGACTGTAAAATTATCCGTATGTGGATTTCGGTCAATTTATATTTGGAATTTGGAAAAACTTTGTTCTGCAAAGTTGTAGATAATTGAATTTTCTATAAAAACTCGCGAGATTCGAATTTTTTGAAAAAAGGGCTATTTATTATGAATTATTGAAGCTCTAAAGTTCCGAAATAAGTGATTTTTAGAAGTTTTAATTATTTTTTTAAAGAAAAACGTTTTTGGTGAGTGTCCCACATGTGATAAATGTGTTATGTTGCTGAATTCAGATCTAGGAAGGTTGGCGTAGAAATTATAATAATTATATTAATATTTTATTAAATTTTCTGCTTTGGTGTTCTAAGTATTTTCCTATAAATAGGGTACTTAGGTTAGAATTGAAAATCACACCAGAAACTAAAATTTTCTCTCTCTCTCTATATATCGAGCGTATTTTGTGAGTATTTTTATACTTTGAGTGTTGCTATACGGTGCAAGTTCCTTCAGCACTATATCTGATATTTCAATCAGAAGTACTGTCTTTTCGAGGTAAGGGATGTTATTTTATTCGAAAATGATATTATTTCTTCAATATCATTATGCCAAAATATTAGTTGGAAATTTTTATCAAATTTAAAACTTTTTCATGTCGGGGTTACTATTCATGAGTTACTATTCACGAGTTACTATTCACGAGTCCTATTCACAAAGCATGATGATATTTTTTTGTGAAATTTCTATCTTTTAGTGTCGGAGTTACTATTCACGTATACGGCACTATTCGCGTATACGTCACTATTCGCGTATACGGCACTATTCACAGAAAAATTTAATTTTCTTTTCTGTGTCCAAGATTGTCTGTTATAGTTCATATCTTTGATTGAATCTATGTTTTGGTCTTAAATCTTGAATTTTACTCCACTCTGGTTATTTATGAAGTATTTTTGAACTTGGATTGTTTAAAATACGAATCCTTAATATTTATTCTTTTGTTTCACTGCATTCGTTTTCTTTAAAATATTTTTCATCATCCTCAGTCCTAAATGATGATATAACTGAATATCTTTACCCTGTAGTGCAAAGATGAATGATTTCTGATGAATATCTTTAGCCTGTAGTGCAAAGATGAACAGGTGTTTAGATGAACATGACCAACTGATGAATATCTTTGACATGTAGTGCAAAGATGAATATTTGATTCCAGATATATATTGATTGATGTTACAGGGATAAAATGTTGATGATGAGCTTTTAAATTCATATATAGAAGATAGTAGATTTCATTCTCTACTTAACTCTTCTAATGAATTATTATTTCCGCTACGAATGTTGATTTAAAACTTGTTGTCTATTGTATTCTATTATATTTTTCCCTGTTGAGGACTAACGATAATTTGTTCTATATTATCTTAGTCATAATGTTCTTTACTGGGCTAGTTGAGCTCACCCTTTTCCTTGTTGTTCCATTTTTCTTCTCAGGAGGCGAGAATGTAGCGGGTACTAGTCGGGGTATGGAATGAAAGTTCAAGATAGTTATTTTAGTAGTCCTCACTATTTTGTAAGATAGTGTATCAATAAGTATAATGAGAACTTATTTGAGTATGAATACTGTCTAGATGACAATATTTGTATTTAAACTCACAGTATATGTGTTGTCGTATTTTGCACGATAATTGTAATAATAAAGTTGTAGTTATTTTCTGTATCATGTATTTGGCGACTCAGAATGGGTTGGGTGGATTGGACTTATTTTGGGGGCGTCACAGTTGGTATCAGAGCTTAGGGATATGATCTCTGGCGGAGATCGGGGAATAGAACTAGGAGGGGAGAGACGAGTAATCCTTCGCTAGTGTGTCCTACCTAAGCTTATTTGTTAATCGGTCATAATTTAGGGGTATTATGTGATATGTTAATTTGTTAAATTAACCCTTGTTTTATGCAGTATTTGAGAATGTCGACTGAGAATGTTAACAGTGGAGTAAATGAGACGGTGGAGACGCCTGTACTCACCAACGAGGAGAACGTGCAACAGGCTGGCAATGTCCCTCCTGTAAACAACACCACTGAGCAGACGATGAACGACGGGAAGTTTAGGAGCTTTTTGCAGTTCATACAAAACCAGACGAGGGAGACTCGTGTACAAAATACGGGTGGAAATGATAGCAACGCGCGGCTTGTCACGACCAAGTAGTTCAAGGAGTTAGGACCACCAGAATTTCAGGGAAAGCCGGATCCGATCAAGGCGAAAACGTGGGTCAAGCAAATTACCAAGATATTCGATGTCTTGGGATGCACGGAGGAACAGAAGGTTCCATTCGCCACCTTTATGTTCCGTGGAGAGGTAGACTACTGGTGGGAGTCTGTGAAGCGTACTCATCCAGCCGCACTCAGCATGTCTTGGGAGACATTTTAGAAACTGTTCAATGACAAGTACTTTCCTGAAAGTATTCGTCATATGAAGGAGGTAGAGTTTATTAGACTGGAGCAGAATAACATGACGGTGTCCCAGTACGAGACGAAGTTTGCAGAGTTGTCCAGGTTTGCACCTCATTTGGTGGAGAATGAGGAACGTATGACGCGGATGTTTCTGAGAGGTTTGAAACCCGGCATACATCAATATCTCATTTCTCATAAATTTTCTCTATATTCAAATGTTGTGAATAGGGCTCAGTTATTGGAGCGCAATAATGAGTCAGCTCAATCGAAGAATAACGACCTACAACTCGATGATAATCGTACCGATGGCAACGGTCATCAGAACAAGGATAACAATCGTGGAGGAAATTATCATGCCAGAAATGGTAACCACTTCGGTGGTAATCATGGCCAAGATAATAGAAGAAATAACTCAAGTGAAAATTTCAAGAAGAGAAGATTTAACGATGACGGGAAGATGTCGGCAGCAGCACCAGCACCAGCAACGAATTTTAGAGGAGGAGAAAGACCGCCAGTTAGATGCTACAGATGCGGAGAAGAGGGACACATAAGTCCAAATTGTTCACAACCTTCTAAGGTATGTTTTAGTCATGGAAAGGACGGTCATATAGCTCGAGATTGTCTTGTAGCGAAACCAAGTCCAGCAGGGATGGTGACTCCAAAGGTTGTCCCAGACAAGTCAAAGTCAACGGTTCCTAGAAGAGCATTTGTCGTGGCTGGTCAGAATGCGAGGAACCCGAACGAAGTTAGCACGGGTTAGTTAATTATAAATTCTTACGAAGTTTATACCTAATTAGATACCGGTTCTACCCATTCATTTATCTCTCCTGCTTATACTCAACGTTTAAACTTGACTCCAGAGAAAATTAGACTTTGACTTATCTGTTGAAACTCTGTTATGAGAAACTTTCATTACATCCACTATTTATAAATCTTGTTTGATCCAAGTTGGCATCATCACATTACCTGTTGACCTTATTTCTTTAAAGATACTTGCTTTTGATGTGATTTTAGGGATTGATTGATTGATTAACTACTCATCATGCCAAAATTGATTACTTTCGTAAGGTTGTTAGTTTTCATATTCCTAAGCAATCTGTTATTCGAATTCAAGCAACCAAACCACTTAAGTCAATCATTGTCATATCAAGCCATAAAGCCATTCGTTTATTGAAAAACGGATGTCAAGCTTTCTTACCCATGTCATGGACTTTAATACGTCATATTTGAATAATATTTTGTTTCCTGACGTATTTTCTAAAGAATTTCTTGGCTTACTCCCAAAGTGTGATATTAAATTTTGTATCGACTTTGAACCCGGTACAAAACTCATTTCTAAAATCTCATATCGAATGGCTCCTATTGAACTTCAGGAGTTAAAAATTCAACTATAGAATTTGGTACCCGAGCTGTATCTGGTGACTTCCTTTGTGGAATACATCGAAGCCAGACTCTCTGTAGGGGACGCCATATTTGTGTGGTAGTAAAATGATAGGTGTCATTGTGACGTGCTATCCAAGATTGGGATATGAGTCACAGTTGAGAGCAACCTAAGTCAGTAATCGAAATACGTAGCTTTCCATGCTTAGTTGGTTATTATCGAAGATTTTGTGAAAAGATTTTCTCGAATCGCTACTCTATTAACTCAGTTGACTCGTAAGGATACAAAATTTGAATGGAGCGAGGAATGTGAGAAGAGCTTCCAAGAACTCAACATGCGACAACGACGTTGGCTCGAGCTGTTGAAAGATTACGATCATACCATCCAATACCATCCTGGAAAAGCAAACGCGGCAGCTGACGTGTTGAGTAGAAGATCGTATGCGGGTACGAGTGCGATATTGTCGAACACAAAGACTCATTTCAAAAGATGGAGATAGAGTTAAAAATTCCAAGAATCTGCGTGAAGATAACGAATATACGATTAGAATCGACTTTAATCGATAAAGTTAAAACCGCTCAAGCTACACACTGGAGCTAATGCATATACAGAAGAAGGTGCAAGAAGGCGTTATTCTAAAAGTAAGAGTCAATGAAGAGAAGATATCTCAACCTTTGATTTATTTGTCCATTTGAAATCCTCGATTGAATAGGAACTATGGCCTATAGACTCGCTTTACAGCCAAGTATGACGCGTGTTCATAACATTTTTCGCGTATCGATGTTACGTAAATGTGTGGATGACTCGAACCACATTATTGAGTTAGAACCAAACGAGATAGCAGAAGATTTAACGTACGAGGAGATATCTGTCAAGATTTTGGATAGGAAGGAGCATGTCCTACGCACAAAGGTCATACCCCAAGTCAAAGTTTTGTGGAGGAACCATGCTATTAAAGAAATGACCTGGGAGTTGGAAACGGAAATGAAAGCGATGTATCCTCACCTTTTCGAAACACCAAGTACGTACATCAATTTCGAGGACGAAATTTCACAAGGAGTGGAGGTTGTAAGACCCCAAATTTTTTTTTTAATAAAATAGAATTTTTTTTATTTATTATTTTGAAATAGTAAGGGTTGAATTGATTAATGAGGTTAGTTATGGGTAAAATGCGCAAATATTTTAAAAAAATAGGTGGTTATAAAATATTCATTGTTGTCGGGGAATATTCGTTTGGTCGTGGAATATTATTGCTGTCGGAGAATATTCGTACGACGGCACAGTCTTTTGTGGGCCCATAACGGAAAGCGATTGGATGAAAAAAATGACAAGTATAAGTTGTTTATAAATAACGGGGTAGTTGTTACCGTTAATACTGTTGGAATATCCGGTGGTTAAAACACAGTAATACGCGTTGTTGCACAGTAGCACACGGTATTGCACCAATTATTGATTCTTACGTAAGAAAACACTACTCAATAATTGTTATAGTAATTACTGTTTAGTATTTTATTTTATTGATTCAATATTTGCTACGTTGATATTTTATATTATTGTTGTTTCAATAATTGTCGCTACACAATATTTTTTATTATCGGAGCAATAATTCATATTATCTGAATAATATTATTAGATAATATTATTGGCAATGTCTAGAAAATTCTGTCTAAGGAGAGGTTTGGTCACCTAATTGCGCGCCAGTAAGGAGAAATCCTTATTGAAAAGCCCCCTCTTTCCTGGGAACAGACTGGTTGTCAGTATTGTGATTCTGTAATATTATTTGTGAATAATTAATTATTGATGATGAGAAAAATATTGATTTTATGTGGATATAGATGGAGAAAATTTTTTAAAGTAACAATTGTTGAAAATTGATATTTTATCTTTTCTAATAAAATAATTTATTATTATATTTTAATAATATAATAATGGTGATATTTTTATAATTAATGTGGTATATATGAGTATATGAGGAGGAAGAGTATTTTTGTTGTAATAAATGTTTAACATATGTTTTGTGTGTCGGTGGACCCTATTTCTTGACTGAAATTTGATTATAGACTGTAAAATCGTCCGTATGTGAATTTCGGTCAATTTATGTTTGGAATTTGGAAAAACTTTATTCTGCAAATTTGTAGAGAATTGAATTTCCTATAAAAAGTCACGAGATTCGAATTTTCTGAAAAAAGGGCTATTTATTATGAATTATTGAAGTTCTAAAGTTTCGAAATAATTAATTTTTGGAAGTTTTAATTATTTTTTTTAAAGAAAAACGTTTTTGGTGAGTGTCCCACATGTGATAAATGTGTTAAGTTGCTGAATTCAGATCTAGGAAGGTTGGCATAGAAATTATAATAATTATATTAATATTTTATTAAATTTTCTACTTTAATGTTCTAAGCATTTTTCTATAAATAGAGTGCTTAGGTTAGAATTGAAAATTACACCAGAAACTGAATTTTTCTCTCTCTTTCTCTCTCTATATATAGAGCGTATTTTGTGAGTATTTTTATACTTTGAGTGTTGCTATACGGTACAAGTTCCTTCAGCACTATATCTGATATTCCAATCAGAAGTACTGTCTTTTCGAGGTAAGGAATGTTATTTTATTCGAAAATGATATTATTTCTTCAATATCATTATGCCGAAATATTGGTTGAAAATTTTTATCAAATTTGGAACTTTTTCATGTCGAGGTTACTATTCACGAGTTACTATTCACGAGTTACTATTCACGAGTACTTTTCATAAAGCATGATGATATTTTTTTGTGAAATTTCTATCTTTTAGTGTCGGAGTTACTATTCACGTATACGGCACTATTCACGTATACAGCACTATTCACGAATACGACACTATTCACAGAAAAATTTAATTTTCTTTTCTGTGTCCAAGATTGTCTGTTATAGTTCATATCTTTGATTGAATCTATGTTTTGGTCTTAAATCTTGAATTTTACTCCACTCAGGTTATTTATGAAGTATTTTTGAACTTGGATTGTTTAAAGTACGAATCCTTAATATTTATTCTTTTGTTTCACTGGATTCGTTTTCTTTAAAATATTTTTCATCATCCTCAGTCCTAAATGATGATATAACTGAATATCTTTGGCCTGTAGTGCAAAGATGAATGATTTCTGATGAATATCTTTGACCCGTAGTGCAAAGATGAACAGGTGTTTAGATAAACATGACCAACTGATGAATATCTTTGACATGTAGTGCAAAGATGAATATTTGATTCCAGATATACATTGATTGATGTTACAGGGATAAAATGTTGACGATGAGCTTTTAAATTCATATATAGAAGATAGTAGATTTCATTCTCTACTTAACTCTTCTAATGAATTATTATTTCCACTGCGAATGTTGATTTAAAACTTGTTGTCTATTGTATTCTATTATATTTTTCCCTGTTGAGGACTAACGATAATTTGTTTTATATTATCTTAGTCATAATGTTCTTTACTGGGCTAGTTGAGCTCACTCTTTTCCTTGTTGTTCCATTTTTCTTCTCAGGAGGCGAGAATGTAGCGGGTACTAGTCGTGGTATGGAATGAAGGTTCAAGATAGTTATTTTAGTAGTCCTCACTATTTTGTAAGATAGTGTATCAATAAGTATAATGAGGACTTATTTGAGTATGAATACTGTCTAGATGACAATATTTGTATTTAAACTCACAGTATATGTGTTGCCATATTTTGCACGACAATTGTAATAATAAAGTTGTAGTTATTTTCTGTACCATGTATTTGGCGACTCAGAATGGGTTGGGTGGATTGGACCTATTTTGGGGGCGTCACACATAGGATTACTTATCTATGTTCAGCTTTCCACTTCTGTTTGGTCCCTTCATAAATCTATATTTATGATAACCAAAGTCGGTATCTAATACCCAAGTAGAACCTTGACTTAAAGAAAAATTTATTTCAATCATGAACAAAATTGTATTTGTAACCAAAACTTCACTAAGCTTCTTCTGGTTAGCTCTGCAAGATACTTCTCGCAGTTTCTTTCCAGTGTCCAGGCTTATTGTAGTGGAAGCAAACTCCTTTGTTATCCGTATCAGTTTTGTTCTTACTATCCTTTGTTTTTTCCTTTCTATTTACCTTCTTTGAATCGTTCTTCTTTTCAGAAGATCCTTTGGCCCCTACCAGTAAGACATGGTCTTTCTTGGTTGGAAAGTGACTCTCATCATTTTTTAACATGTTAAGCAAATCAGCGAGGCTAATAGCTAGCTTGTTCATATGAAAAATTCACAACAATTGTGAAAGGAGTCCGCGAGTGAGTGCAAGATCAAATCTTGGCTCAACTCTCCATCCATAACAAAACTCGTTGTCCTAATTGATCAATCAAATTAATCATGTTTAGGACATGTGTCTGTACTGTAGTGTCATTGGTCGTTCTAGATCGGAAGAGCTCCTTAGATATCTGATATCTATCAGTCCTACTTTCCTTACCATCAACTACTTGATGTGCAGGAGTATAGTAGAAGCATCCATAGTTTCATGCTGACGCTGAAGCTCGTTACTCATGGATGCGAGAATGATGCATTGAGCCAACTGTGCATCATCTTGTCACTTTCTAAAAGTAACAATCTCTTCCTCAGAGGTATTATCTGCAACCATTACAGGGATAGGCGTATTAAGGACATAAGATAGCTTTTCAGCCATGAGAACTTTTCTCAATTTCCTTAACCAGTCCGTTTAATTCGGTCCGATTAAATAGCATCAAATATGCTTCGCAGTGATAGTAATTTAGACATTGTAAAATTCTGTAAATGAATTTGTAATTAACAACATTTTAGCATACATTCTTTTATTAATTACCAAAATAAATTAGGTCTTATTTTAAATTGGTATCTCCCACTATTTTCTTCAAACTATATTACCCTCACTTATATAGTTCGGCAAAATCTAATTAAAGATTTGCTAGTGATAATAAGGATCCCATTTTAAATGTATATAGCCTTGTGATGACACAACAAACTATATATAAATAAATAGGTAGACAACTCTTGTCAATTACATCAACTATGTAACTCCTTGTATTTTGCCTCTTAAATCATAATGGTCAAGTGTGTGCACATCCGAACTAAAATGATTCAAGTTAAGTCCAACATAGCACTCCATATATTCAAAAAAGAAAAATATTGTCCTTATGGTGACACAACAAAATAATATTGTTCAGTCTATTTATAAGCATTAAATGTGATAAAACACCATCTTAAATATTTAATACTTGCCTTGTGTGTGCACAACAAACTCATATTAAATATTTAATACTCTATTATTTTACCATGCTAGAAGGCTACGTTCGATATTCTAAATATCTTTGAACTTTACAACTTAATATAAAATATTTGAGGAGTTTATTATTAATTTGTCTCATCTTGTTTAGCGCGCATGCACATATATATATAAAATACGCGTCATATTAATGAACACGCGAAGCATGTTTGCATAATATAATATATATATATATATATATTGTGACGCCCCCAAAATTAGGTATACATCACCCATCTTGGGTCGTCAGATACATAGTATAGAATACAAATACAACTTACTAATACAACTGTCGTGTACAATACGACAAAACATAAACTGTGAGTTTGAATACAAATATTATCTTCTAGAGAGTATTCATACTCAAAAGGAGTCCTCATTACATTTATTAACACACTATTACATAGAATAGTGAGGACTACTAACTAATACTATCATTCAGACCATCAATCCGTTCCCCGACTTGCCCCAGCTACGTTCTCATTTCCTGAAGAGAACAGTAAAAGAAAGGGTGAACTCAACTAGCCCAGTAAGAAATATTATGACTAAGATAATGCAAAATAAATTATCATTAGCCTTCAACAATGTTAAACTGATAAAATATAATAGACATCAAGTTTAACTGCAGCGAAACAAGCAATCCATTAAAAGAGTCAAGTAGAAAATAAACTCTACTATCTTTCATGATTTAAAAGGTTTTTCAACATTGTGATCGCTGGGACTCAGCTTAATAAAATAATCCACATCATCGAATCACCCCTGCACTACGGCCAAGGATATTCGTGTATTCATTAATGGTCATGATCATGCCAACAACTGTCCATCAATGCACTACGGGCCAATGAGGACTTTTACCACATCATTTGTAACATTACGGTCATGATTATACCGAATAATCCCTGGTCATAATCATACCAAGACCATCTATGCACTACAGGCCACAGATGACTTTCAACATTTTATAAACATTAGGATGATGACAATGATATAAGAATTCAATAAAATAAGTTCAAGAATTAATTTATCCAAGAATTAACAACGTCCAAATTGTCAACATGATACTGTTTTGTGGAGTAAAATTCAAGAATGCTTAGAAGAATATTTTCATGAAAAGATACTGGATGAACCGCAATTATCAAAGATATTCCACAAATTTCATGGAGTATAGAAGTCAAAACTTAACCAATTGAGTATAATAAAGAATAGAATAACAAAAGAAATCACCCGGCATGCGATAGACCGCACAGACAGGTTATTCCAACAGAATAATAAATAATAGAACCAGGTCCGGCGTAAACGCACAGACAGGATATTCCGACAGAATAATAAATAATGGAACCAGGTCCGGCGTAAACACACAGACAAGATATTCCAACAGAATAATAATAAAGACGGAACCAGGTCCGGTGTAAAACACACAGGCAGGATGTTCCAACAGAATAATAATAAAGACGGAACCAGGTCCGGTGTAAAACACACAGATAGGATGTTCCAACAGAATAATAATAAAAACGGAACCAAGTCCGGTGTAAAACACACAGACAGGATGTTCCAACAGAATAATAGAAGAATGTCACCAAGTATAGGGTAGACCGCGTATACAGGTTATTCCAACAGAATAATAAGAAATTGAATAACAACAGTTCTCTTCATGAATAAGAAAGAATAACACCCCTTACCGTTTTAAAGAAGAGCTGAAATAAGGAAGTAGTTAAGTAGTAGAATACTCTTCTTCTCTCTCTCTATAGTTTCTCTCTATAGTTTCTCTCTCTAGAGTTCAGTGAATTCGTAAGAAATAATGAAGGAATAAGCTGCTATTTATAGAAAAATAGAATGCATAGTAACTAATCCATGAACGGTCCAGATTGATTACTTTAATCTGACGGTCCATATTTAAAGAAAAATATTTTAAATAAAATTTAATATATTCTATTTATAGAATAACTTTAATAAAGTATTTTGTTTTATATAAAAAGATGTTTCTGTTTTATTACGTTAATAATACGAATAAAATAAAACGTCATTATCGCTAAATAATTCATATTATTAACTGACAATAATTGAATCAAACTGAGTGACTTCTCACATAAGCATTAATAATCAATACCGTGTGCTACTATGCAACCACACGTATTACTGTACTTTTACTACCGAGTAGTTCAACAGTATCAATGGTAAAACTTCCGCCGTTATTTTTAATAAAATATTTTTGTCGTTTTCTCAATCCGACAATAATTCCGTTGTGGGGTCCACCAATGATTGTGCCGTTGTACGAATATTCCCTGTTAAAACGAATATTCTCCGACCAATTGAATATTATATAACAACTTGCGTACTTTGCAAAATTTATAAATATTACCCACAACTATAACATTATATCAAATTAACTCTATAATATTCAAAAATGATATTTATAGAAAATTCATCTTTATTTATAAAAGTTGGGGTCTTACAACCTCCCCTTCTTATGAAATTTCGCCCTCGAAATTAGGGTACGTACCTGGTATGTCGAAGAGGTAAGGATACCTTGATTTCATTTCAGATTCTAACTCCCAAGTCATTTCCTCAACATCGTGGTTTCTCCACAAAACTTTGACTTGAGGTATAACCTTGGAGCGTAGAATATGTTCCTTCTTATCCAAGATTTGAACAGGAACTTCTTCATACGTCGAATCCTCCGCTATTTCGTCCGGTTCTAACTCAATAAAGTGGTTCGGGTCTTCCACATATTTGCGTAACATGGATATGTAAAAAACGTTATGAACACGAGACATACTTGGCGGTAAAGCGAGTCTATAAGCCACAGTTCCTACTCGATCGAGGATTAAAAATGGACCGATGAATCGAGGATTGAGCTTTCCTCTTTTTCCAAATCTCGTAACTCCTTTCCATGGAGCAACACGTAAGAACACTTTATCTCCTATATCAAATTCCACGTCCTTTCGATGAAGATCAGCATAACTCTTTTGTCGATCTTGTGAGGTTTTTATACGTTGTCGGATCGTTTGAATCTTTTCTGTAGTCATACGTACCAACTCTGGTCCCAACAACGTTGCTTCACCCACCTCATCCCAGCATACTGGAGAACGACATTTTCTTCCATACAATGCTTCGAATGGAGCCATGCCAATACTTGCTTGATAACTGTTGTTGTAGGAAAACTCCACCAATGGTAAGAATTTGTCCCAACTTCCCTTGAAGTCAAGGACACAGAGTCTTAATAAATCTTCTAGAGTTTGAATAGTCCTCTCTGATTGTCCGTCCGTCTGAGGATGATATGCCAAACTAAATCGTAAATCTGTGCCCATAACTTTTTGTAAACTAACCCAAAATCGTGAAGTGAATCTTGGGTCTCGATCAGAAACTATGGATACTGGCATACCATGCAGTCTTACAATCTCGTTTATGTACATACGAGCAAGATGTTCAAGTGTATAAGTTTCTCGTATCGGTAAGAAATGAGCAGACTTGGTCAATCTATCAACAATGACCCAAATTGCATCAATACCTTGAGAAACCCTAGGAAGACCGGTAACGAAATCCATGGTAATGTGCTCCCACTTCCATTTTGGAATTTCAAGTGGTTGCAATGGACCTTTTGGTACTTGATGCTCCGCTTTGACTCATTGACAAGTTAAACACCTTGAGATAAACAGCGCTATCTCTCTCTTCATATTGCTCAACCAAAATGTATGACGAAGATCATGATACATTTTGGTACTTCCAGGATGGATTGCAAACGGTGTGTTGTGCACCTCCATCATGATTTCATACTTTAAATCAGGGTTGTTAGGAACACAAAGTCTAGAGTTGACTCGAAGTATTCCTTCTTCATCGATTCTTGCTTCCGACATAGCACCTTCTTGCACTTTCTTCCTCATACGCATCAGCTCCAGGTCTGTAGCTTGAGCAACTTTAACTTTATCGATTAAAGTTGGTTCTACTCGTATATTCGTTATCATCACATGGGTCCCTGGATTCTTTAACTCTATCTCCATCCTTTGTAAGTCACACAAAATGGACCTTTGTGTTGACAATATCGCACTCGTACTTGCATATGATCTTCTACTCAATGCGTCAGCTATCACGTTCGCTTTTCCAGGATGGTATTGAATGGTATGATCATAATCTTTCAACAGTTCAACCCAACGTCGTTGTCGCATGTTGAGTTCCTTTTGAGTGAAGAAATATTTGAGGCTTTTATGATCCGTAAAGATCTCCACCTTCTCCCCATACAAGTAATGCCTCCAAATTTTAAGTGCAAAGACAACAGCTGCCAACTCTAGATCATGAGTAGGATAATTCCTCTCATATTCCTTGAGTTGTCTTGATGCATAGGCTATGACTTTTCCATGTTGCATGAGAACGCATCCCAACCCTTTGCTCGAAACATCACTGTAGATGATAAATCCCTCCGAGCCAGATGGTATTGTTAGAACAGGTGCTGAAATGAGTCTCCTCTTGAGTTCTTGAAAACTCTTCTCACATTCTTTGCTCTAACCGAACTTTGTATCTTTTCGAGTCAGCTGAGTTAATGGAGTAACGATTCGAGAAAATCCTTCCACGAATCTCCGATAATAACCAGCTAAACCAAGAAAGCTACGTACTTCGGTCACTTATTTAGGTTGCTCCCAGCTTTGAATAGCTTCAATCTTTGCCGGGTCAACCGATATTCCACGACTTGATACTACGTGCCTAAGGAATGCTACATCCTCCAACCAGAACTCGCATTTCTTCAACTTGGCATAAAGCTTGTATTCACGAAGCTTTTGGAGTACCAGCCTCAAGTGTTGCTCATGATCTTCACAGCTTTTGGAATAAATAAGGATGTCATCAATAAAGACGACCACAAAGTGATCCAAATATTCCTTGAATACCCGGTTCATCATATCCATGAAGGCAGCAGGAGCATTAGTCAATCCAAAGGACATGACTAGGAATTCATAATGCCCGTACCGAGTTCTAAAAGCCGTCTTTGAAATATCCTCAGTTCTAACATTCAGCTGATGATATCCAGAACGAAGATCGATCTTTGAAAAGAATTGTGCTCTTTGCAACTGGTCAAACAGGTCATCAATACGTGGTAATGGGTACCTGTTTTTGATGGTGACATGATTCAACTCCCGATAATCAATACAAAGTCGCATACTTCCATCTTTCTTCTTCACGAATAGCACAGGAGCACCCCAAGGAGAAGTACTAGGATGAATAAAGCCAATGTCTAACAATTCCTGCAGTTGGATCTTTAACTCCTGAAGTTCAATAGGAGCCATTCGATATGGGGCTTTGGAAATGGGTTTTGTACCGGGTTCAAGGTCGATACAAAATTCAATTTCACGCTCTGGGGGTAGGCCAGGAAGTTCTTCAGGGAATACGTCAGGGAATTTATTAACAATAGAAATATCATTCAAAATTGACGTATTTTTGTTTAGATCCGTGACATGAGCTAAGAAAGCTTGACTTCCGTTTTTCAATAAACGAATAGCTTTATGGCTTGAGATGATAGCAATTGATTTTAATGGTTTGGTTGCTTGAATTTGCATAATAGGTCGATTAGGAATATGAAGCTAACAACCTTACGAAAACAATCAATTTTTGCATGATGAGTAGTTAACCAATCAATCCTTAGAATCACGTCAAATGCAAGTATTTTTAATGAAATCAGATCGACAGGTAATGTGTGGGTACCAACTTGAACCAAACAAGACTTATAAACCGTGGATGTAATGAAGGTTTCTCCCAATGGAGTTTCAACAGATAAATCAAAGTCTAATTTCTCCGGAGTCAAATTTAATCGATGAACGCAAGTAGGAGAAATAAAAGAATGGGTAGAACCGGTATCAAATAAAGTATAGACTTCGTTAGAGTTTATGATAAGCTTACCCGTGATGACCTCATTCGGGTTCCTTGCTTTCTGGGAGGTCACAACAAACGCTCTCCCTTGCACTACCGGTTTTGACTTTTCTGGGACGGCCTTTGGTGTCTCCGTCTTGGCTGAACTTATTTTTGGTAAACGACAAAATCGAGTTAAATGAACTTCTCTTCCACAATTATAACATGCTTTAGACGGCATCGCACAGTTTGGACTGATGTGCCCCTCCCCTCCGCACTTGAAACATATGATAGGTGGTCGTTCTCCTTCCTTAACAACGGGTGATGGTGCTGACGTCTTTCCATCATTGTTGAATCTCCTCTTCTTAAAATGACCATTCTTATTATTTTGGCCCTGATTACCACCGAAGTGGTTACCATTTCTGGCCTGTTGATTCCCTCCACACTTGTTGTCATCGCTTCGATGACTGCTCTCACTGGTATTATCATTTTGTCGACTGCTCTTTTTTGGTTGCGTTGACTCGTTATCGCGCTCCACTAACTGAGCCCTATTCACAACATCTGAAAACAAACACAGTTTATGAGAAATAAGATGTTGACGTATCTCAGGTTTCAAACCTCGCAAAAATATTCGCGTCATTCGCTCTTCATTATTCACCAAGTGGCACGCAAACCGGGATAACTCAGCAAATTTAGCCTCATACTGCGACACGGTCATATTATTCTGCTCCAATTTGATGAACCTCCTTCATGTGACGAACACTTTCGGGAAAGTATTTGTCATTGAACAGCTCTTGGAACTTCTCCCAAGACATCTTCAATGCGGCAGGTTGAGTACGATTAATCGATTCCCACCAGTAATCTGCCTCTCCTCGCAACATAAAGGCGGCAAAGGGAACCTTTTGCTCCTCGGAGCATCCCAAGACATCAAATATCTTGGTAATCTGCTTTATCCATGTTTCCGCTATAAGCGGTTTTGGCTCTCCCTTAAACTTTGATGGTCCCAGCTCCTTGAACTGTTTAGCGGTGACCGTCCGAGAGTTTTCAGTGTTTCCACCTATATTTTGGACAGGAGCCGCTCTCGCCTGCTGTTGCATGAGCTGCATAAAGTTTCTGAACATTCCATCATTCATCATATGGTCAGTGTTGTTGTTTGCATGAGGATTGTCACCTTCCTGATGCACATTATCCTGATTATTGATATGTGGTGAATCAACAGTTGCCTGTGCTCCATTGCTATTCTCAACATTCTCAGATGTCATTTTCAGATACTGCAACAAAATAAAAGTTAATTGATATGTCATATATTATCCTTATATTATGACCGACCAATTAAATACCATGCAAATAAACTTAGGTAGGTCATACTAGCGAAGGAATTTCCCGTCTCTCCCCTCCTAGTTCTATTCTCACATCTTAGCCAGGGATCATATCCCTAAGCTCTGATACCAACCGTGACGCCCCCAAAATTAGGTATAAATCACCCATCTTGGGTCGTCAGATACATAGTATAGAATACAAATACAACTTACTAATACAACTGTCGTGTACAATACGATAAAACATAAACTGTGAGTTTGAATACAAATATTATCTTCTAGAGAGTATTCATACTCAAAAGGAGTCCTCATTACATTTATTAACACACTATTACATAGAATAGTGAGGACTACTAACTAATACTATCATTCGGACCATCAATCCGTTCCCCGACTTGCCCCAGCTACGTTCTCATTTCCTGAAGTGAACAGTAAAAGAAAGGGTGAACTCAACTAGCCCAGTAAGAAATATTATGACTAAGATAATGCAAAATAAATTATCATTAGCCTTCAACAATGTTAAACTGATAAAATATAATAGACATCAAGTTTAACTGCAGCGAAACAAGCAATCCATTAAAAGAGTCAAGTAGAAAATAAACTCTACTATCTTTTATGATTTAAAAGGTTTTTCAACATTGTGATCGCTGGGACTCAGCTTAATAAAATAATCCACATCATCGAATCACCCCTGCACTACGGCCAAGGATATTCGTGTATTCATTAATGGTCATGATCATGCCAACAACTGTCCATCAATGCACTACGGGCCAATGAGGACTTTTACCACATCATTTGTAACATTACGATCATGATTATACCGAATAATCCCTGGTCATAATCACACCAAGTCCATCTATGCACTACAGGCCACAGATGACTTTCAACATTTTATAAACATGAGGATGATGACAATGATATAAGAATTCAATAAAACAAGTTCAAGAATTAATTTATCCAAGAATTAACAACGTCCAAATTATCAACATGATACTGTTTTGTGGAGTAAAATTCAAGAATGCTTAGAAGAATATTTTCATGAAAAGATACTGGATGAACCGCAATTATCAAGGATATTCCATTAATTTCATGGAGTATAGAAATCAAAACTTAACCAACTGAGTATAATAAAGAATGGAATAACAAAAGAAATCACCCGGCATGCGATAGACCGCACAGACAGGTTATTCCAACAGAATAATAAATAATAGAACCAGATCCGACGTAAACGCACAGACAGAATATTTCGACAGAATAATAAATAATGGAACCAGGTCCGGCGTAAACACACAGACAGGATATTCCAACAGAATAATAATAAAGACGGAACCAGGTCCGGTGTAAAACACACAGAC
This sequence comes from Panax notoginseng, assembly GCA_016801055.1. Lineage (NCBI taxonomy): Eukaryota > Viridiplantae > Streptophyta > Magnoliopsida > Apiales > Araliaceae > Panax > Panax notoginseng. The sequence goes on along the minus strand of CM029021.1, from coordinate 121,149,759 downwards.
AGGATGTTCCAACAGAATAATAATAAAGACGAAACCAGGTCCGGTATAAAACACACAGACAGGATGTTCCAACAGAATAATAATAAAAACGAAACCAGGTCCGGTGTAAAACACACAGACAGGATGTTCCAACAGAATAATAGAAGAATGTCACCAAGTATAGGGTAGACCGCGTATACAGGTTATTCCAACAGAATAATAAGAAATTGAATAACAACAGTTCTCTTCATGAATAAGAAAGAATAACACCCCTTACCGTTTTAAAGAAGAGCTGAAATAAGGAAGTAGTTAAGTAGTAGAATACTCTTCTTCTCTCTCTCTATAGTTTCTCTCTATAGTTTCTCTCTCTAGAGTTCAGTGAATTCGTAAGAAATAATGAAGGAATAAGCTGTTATTTATAGAAAAATAGAATGCATAGTAACTAATCCATGAAAGGTCCAGATTGATTACTTTAATCTGACGGTCCATATTTAAAGAAAAATATTTTAAATAAAATTTAATATATTCTATTTATAGAATAACTTTAATAAAGTATTTTGTTTTATATAAAAAGATGTTTCTGTTTTATTACGTTAATAATACGAATAAAACAAAACGTCATTATCGCTAAATAATTCATATTATTAACTGACAATAATTGAATCAAACTGAGTGACTTCTCACATAAGCATTAATAATCAATACCATGTGCTACTATGCAACCACACGTATTACTGTACTTTTACTACCGAGTAGTTCAACAGTATCAATGGTAAAACTTCCGCCGTTATTTTTAATAAAATATATTTGTCGTTTTCTCAATCCGACAATAATTCCGTTGTGGGGTCCACCAATGATTGTGCCGTTGTACGAATATTCCCTGTTAAAACGAATATTTCCCGACCAATTGAATATTATATAACAACTTGTGTACTTTACAAAATTTATAAATATTACCCACAACTATAACATTATATCAAATTAACTCCATAATATTCAAAAATGATATTTATAGAAAATTCATCTTTATTTATAAAAGTTGGGGTCTTACATATATATATATATATATATATATATATATATATATATATATATATATATATATATATATAGTATAAGCATGCACATATAGAATACTATATTCTACCCGTATTGATTATGGACTTTTATTCTAGTTTGGTTCACTAGAGCCACTAAGTGAACTAAAAAGTCAAACCCTAGGGGTGCAAGAATTAATATTTAAATATAACTATTATATTTAAACTCGGGCTCCATTACAAATGGGTTTCACGCGCTCCTTGCTCCTTGATCTCCAATTCTTCAAAATTAATTCTAACTATTCATATTACAAAACTATTTAAAATAAATAGAAACCTTGATCAGCAGTCAAGGAAAAATACATAGGAGGGAGTTAGAATTTACATTAAGAAAAAATTAGAGAAGACGATGTACGCAGACCCCATTAAATAAAATCCATACATTCATGCATCCAACTAAAATAAAATTCAATCACATTGGTCAATAGTCCATAATCAATTCTATTTATTATCATACACATCACCATATGCATCAATAAATAACATTCATCTCATGAATAATAAACATTCAATATATATATTGTTATCATTTAATGGGCAAATTTAGTTAGTATAAAATCTAATTTTGAATCAAAATAAACTCCTTTATTTTAATCCAAATTTAAATCAAAATAAACCTCTTTTATTTTAATTTATCCTATTTTGAATAAAATAAACTATTTTATTTTAATCAAATTCTTTAATCAAAATAAACTCCTTTATTTTAATTAATTATGGAATCCAATTCAAAAAAAAACTCCTTTATTAAAGGAAACACAGATTCTCTTTCCTATTCACAAATAAACTCATTTATTTTGAATAATATGAATTTTCTTTTCTATTCACAAATAAAGTCTTTTATTTTGAATAATATGAAATCTTATTTCATATCTAAATAAACTTCTTTATTTAAGAAAGCATGGAATCCAATTTCAACTCCAAATCCAATTCCAACTCTAACTAAATTAGTTAGCATGAAATCTAATTTTAAAATTAAAATAAACTTTTTATTTTAATTATAAAATTATTAAGAATATTATATATATATATATAACCACGTGAATTAGGGAGATTCCCTTATTACTCCATCCGCGAGTACAATTAATATATATTATATATATAATTTACACCTTGCATGTCTAGGTTCATGTTGAGTACTATATATATATATATATATATATATATATATATATATATATATAACTTATCTTATATAATTACATGTGATCTTGCTTTCAGACGAATTAGATCATGCATAATAATATATCTATATATACATGTTAACCGAAGGAAGAATCAATTGGTCCAAGTTTTGATAACGAAATCAATGGTCAAATCAAATTCCACAGAACGGTTACACTGTATGGTTTTTTTTTATTATTATTATTAAATAAATTTTATACAACAAAAGTATGCCCAATTAAATTGTTATAAACACATATCAATATACATATCAAATCTGAACAATTAATAATTTGCATAAAGGTTTGGCTCTAATGCCACTGTTAAGTTTGTAATATTCATGAACGCAATCAAACTGCACAAAGTAAGCAGAAACGTAGAAAATCAGAGTTTTAAAATTTTACAAACCATAAACTCGGATCACCCTTTATGCACAATTATTAATTAAACGAAAAAGAAAGAACAAGAATCATACCCTTAAAGATTCGAGCTTCCTCAGGTACAAGTTCACCTCCAATCCTTTTCGCGTTCAACTTGAATCCACCGGATTTGGTTCCTTCCTTTGATCAACGTTAGCCACTCAAGTGTTTGGCCTCTAGAGGTGATCCACCAAGGAAGAAGAAGGATTCAAGAAGATGGGTATTTAGCTCAAACCCTAGTTTTCTATCTCTATAGAAAAGAACGTACTCTCCCAACTATTGGAATTACGTCTGTTGTTAAAAAATTAACAACCACTTCACCCATAATAAGACTCCTCTTATTTATAGATTTGGGCAACCCTCCTTAACAATTAAGAAATTAGGTTTTATTTTAATTAATTAAGCTCCCTAATCTTATTAGGGATAATTAATTAAACTCTTTTAATTAATTTGCCTCTTAATCCTATTAGGATATTTGAGAGTACTTTTATTAATTAATTTTCAAACTCCTTTAGGAATTAAATAATAATAATAGTAATAATAATAATAAGACTCCTCTTATTAATTTATATTTAATATTTCTAAAATATTAAATAATAAATATTAAGCTATTTAATTTATTCTATCACCATAGATTAAATTAAATATACTTAACTTATTATTACGATTATGCCATTAACTTCTAAATAATTATTCTTCCTTTTATGGTGTAACCCTTTAGGTTCTCCATATTAAACCGGTTGTGAATAAATCAATTAGAACAATTCTAATCTTATTTAAATAAATAAATTAAACTAATAATTTATTTAAATAAATAATATTTATTCTACGATAGGGATAAACCTCCCTAGCGATCAACGACTTTCTAGATAATATAGATTTCAACATTAATCATAAAAGAACCTTTGAGTAAATAGTTACCGTACAATTTAATCCTTCCACCATACAATGTCCCAATTAAATATAAGACATGAAATTTCTGTCAAGTCTTATTTTATTTAATTATATGTATTTCGACTCTTAAATGCACAACACCAAATAATGCAAATTAGAAACTCCTTTCTAATTTCATTCTGCCTTGGCCAAGGACTACTGGGTTGTCATTTATCGAATCACATAGGACATTTCTCCTCTTTTACTAGAAGTGGTAGATTCTTTATTGATCATACATTATCTCCATGTACAACTTATTATACCCAAGCATACCCTTTGATATACCCTAAGGGTCTTAAGGAATAAGTCAAAGTATAACTCATCATACACAAGATACTATGATGATCTCAAGTCCAAGGATCACTTGTACTACTATCACTACAGGAAATTCTATTGACAGGCAAGTAAAACTCCATTAGGTATTCCTTAGCGAGCCTTGTTCAGTGAACTTATTCTCTAATAAACACCTACATACTTGCTTTAGTGTCTCCACACAAATGATCATGAGATCAATCATCCTTATCTAATGAGCAAGCAACGTATGTACCAATCTATTCGGATTCACTAATCTCCAATTTAGTAATCCAACGATTAGAAACTATTTTAGTTTTAAGCTTTCTAAGAATTTAGATCTCATTAGAATGATCATCATCATTATTCTAAAAGCATTACTTAAAACTATAGGTTTATCACATATTATAAAACAGCATCATGTAGATAATTAAAAACCTTTAATAAATTAATACTTTTTATTAATAAATGAATAAGATTGTTACAAAGTATATGATTTATCATCAAACCTGATTGGCTTGTGTGCATACTACTTTCATCATAAGTATGAGTTTTAAGAACTCGTACTTAACCTTATATTCTCTACCTATATTCTATCTATCTGTTATACACATGAGAAAAGAATCACCTTCTCAACATATATAGCAAATAGCGCGACACAAATATTTCAATTATCAGTACCAGAAACTAATTAAGTGGTTTTTACACCAAGTACAATTCCCCGCCTATAATAAGGAATCATACAACTCAGCTGCTGACATGAGTCCTCAATTGAAATTCCCACCTAATCTTAACTCCATTCTTAATACGAATTTTATTTAATCTGTATTCATAATCATTTCCTGAATTCGTACCAATTCATAGTACAACTGACACACAGCAATCTTGCTGTAAACTTTTCAATCATTTGATTGATCCTTCTCACTACTATAACCTTATGAGATCACGGGGTGATCTCATCGTATATATTACGATTTATTTCTATACTATGATCGTTTTGTTTTACGATCTCCTATCACTGTACTTTTAGTCTTTTAGACTCTATCTATTCATCACTACAATTCGTCTTTACTATCAGAGTTAGGAAACTCTGTATCATTATAACCCGCTGAGATTCGTCTTTGAATCTTAGCGACACACTAACTCTATTTGAGTTAGTCCTTATCCTAATTACTGTAGTTATTAGTCTAAGGTATCACTACCCTAGGTTTATAACCTACAGCTTTGATACCAACTGTAAGCATCCCCAAATTCGGGTCCCAAATCACCACGGATCTGGTATACTATATCTATAATTATTGCGAAAGATATAAACATAAATTATTTATACATTAAACTTTACACATAATCCCCAAGGTCGAGTAACCTTAACTTGTACACAATTCATTATCCTATCTGACATACAAAGTTGTTATCATACATTACTGTTACAATTATAGCTGCACATTTAGTTCCCAAGCTGGTCTTGTCTTTAACTTTTCCTTGTATCCGACGTATTCGTCTTAATCTACAATGTTTATCATGATATAGCAAGGGTGAGCAACAAGTTTGTCCAGCAAGTTTAAGTTTAATAAATTACGGATATATCATGATGGAAAGATTTTGAATAATAGCTTGCTAACATTCAACAATATAATTGTGAACTAGCATGGACAAATTTTCATAGCTGAACGAACATTGAATATGAACATATCAATTATATATTGACCGAATGGTAATAGAGGTGATCAGCCTTTCATACCTAATGAATACATGCAATGTGCACTGAGTACGATTCAACAATTCATAGACATGGTAATTAGTAATGATTATCCATAAGCATATTTGAATAAACAACTCGAAGTTGAATTAAGGAAAACTTGCATGTTCCGTTGATTATCGTTACGCAACTTATTTAGCTTTGTCTGAAAACCTAATATAAATAATACTGATCTCCATATATTAGAATAATATCATCACAGTATAATACTATTATATATTATCATAGAATAACCTAAACACATAACCATATCAGTCTATACAGCATATAAGACCTAGTATCAAGTCAGACTATTGTAGTCTGAGTTGAATTCGGCACAATTCTGACATCCCGACATCCTAGTCGGACAATTCTCGAGCTTAAAATTGCTAAGACTCGGTCTAAACTGGTTCACAAAATATCTTAAATAATTTTACTATCAGTCAAAATATTTTTCATAAGCTCGTAATAATTTTCAGATAATTATTACCATTTATCATGATTTTTCAATCATTAATATCGTATTTATATAATTTAAATACCATATAATTCCTTTATCATTAATACTTATTTAATATTAAATATTAATAAAAATCATAACATAATTTTATAATATGTTTATAATATATCAAAGTATTTTTAATACCTTAAAATCATGTTTATTTAATTTTTAAACAGTTAAATCTATTATCCAATAATTGTTATTAATATTAAATATTAATGTTTCTCATGCCAAAACATCAAAAGTTATATTTTATAACTTAAAATATTTTTATAATACTTAAATCATTTTTATATGATTTTTAAATTATTAATTCTATTTTCCCATAATTTAATTAATATATTTATTAAATAAATTAATTACCATTAATATTAATTAATTAATAAAATTCATCACATAATATTAAAAGTCATTAAAAATAGCTTACATAATTTTCTTATACCATAATATAATTTTTCAAGAATTAAAACTATTTTTAAGTAATTTATTTAATATTATAATTAAATAAATTAAATACCATTTATATTTCAAAAATATTAAATATTAATGAAATATATTCAAAATTATTAAAAACTAATTTTTAGGCTTTAAAATAATTTTTAAGAATTTATTTTGAATTTTTAATAATTAAAAACTAATTTTCTCTATTTATTTAATAAAATAATTAATTTTCAAAAATTAAGTGTCACTAAAGTGCCCTATAACGACAGAACCGTCGCTATAGGTGTTCTTGAGTGTTCTTGAACCTGCCCAGAACCTTCATGTCAATAATCAAGATGGTAGGTTTGACCACATGTAGATTTTTGGTCATAAGGATTCTGGACTTGTAATTTTGTTAGGATTATAGTACTAATGTAATACTATAATCACCAACTGGTTTCATGTCCATACAACATCATATCAGAAAGATCTTGACCTCCAAAATCGTTGTCAGAACTGTTCTTCATTTTCTGGGTTTTCCAAAAATGAAGAACAGTCGAGGTACCTATTTTCCAAGCCTTGAATCATACGTTCTGGGCTTGCTATGTATGTTCTAATGGTTTACACTTATAGTGTACATGTCAAGGAACAGTTATACTATATTAGAACAACCTAACATCACCAAATATAAGAGATCCAAGCCGGTCAAAGTAGTGGTCAGAATCTGCCTTTGAAGATTTCTAGGTTACCTAGAATCTTCATCCGGCAATTTCATCTACCCTACTTTGACCATCTTTATATTCGATCCTGATCATGATATGGGTAACCCAATGGTATGGATGTGTAGTTCATACACCAGTCTACAAGATCAAAACAACAACTTAGCCAAACTATCAAATAACAGCAAGATCTAAGGCTCAGAAAAGCATGTCAGACCATTTCTGGGTTTCTGGGCTGCCCAGAAATAGTTTGGTCATGGTCGGTCAACCATGTTTTACTGCTTTTATCTGGAGATCTAGACATGGTATGACCGTGATTCCAGTTCCAGATTACAGTCTACATAGCAAATAACAGATCTATAACTTAAAACACAACAAATAAAAAACAGGGAAGGATCTAAGGCCTCTGACATTAGGTTGTCAGACAACTTTTTAGGGTTCACCAGTCAGTTCCAAAAATGCTATTTTCTTGCATCCAAGTGTTATGGATCTATGATCCAACAACCCATATCACTAAATAACACTCTAATATATAACTTAACACAACAAATCATAACATCTATCATAAAACATAAAATTTTGAAATTTTAGAGTTTATACCTCTTTGATTCCCCAGTTTTGATTCTGATCCTACTGATTTGATCTTGGCTTGCTAAGTAATGATATTAGCTTGACTTAACACTCCTTTTCTCTTTCCATTTTCAAAATCTTAGAGAGATAATGTTTTGGTTCATATGAAAAGTAAAGTTAGCATTTTCTCTCTCTTTAATCTATATATATATATAATATGATGCAATGTATTTTGGTTGATAAAATGGCTGATTGCTGTGAGATATAAGTCACATGCTAGGGTTAGGGTTGGTGAACAACCAAAATAGGACAAGATCTATACTCCACCTAATAAATAATTGCAAAAAGGGTACTTTAGTTATTATGTCCAATATTTTAATGGCATAATGGTCATTTGATCAAACTCTTAGGGTTTAACCCTTAGGGTTTAAACTTAAGGTTTTTTTAAAAAATAATTCTAGGATTTCTAAATTAAGATTTTAAAAATGGAAAATTAAGTTTTCTAATTTATAATTAGTGTTTCCTAATTAGATTAGGGTTTCCTAATTACTTAGACATGAACATTAGGATTAATGATTCCTAATTTAGCAATTAGGGTTCCTAATTTAGCAATTATGATTTCCAATTAAAAATTAGGGTTTTTAATTATTAGGGTTCCAATTAACCGTTAGGATTTTCCCTAATTAGGTAATAATTAATAACACTTAAGCCTTATACTTAACATTTGAATTCCCAAATTAGGGTTTTAGCATTCTAAATTAGGGTTTCGGATTTCTAGAACTGAAATTAGGGTTTCTAGAGCCGATTTTAGAGTTTCTTATCCATTGCTAGGGTTTTTTAACTGAACGTTGATGTTCTTAATATATACTTAGGATTTGTCACAGATATAGTTTATCTGATCAACCCTTGACCCATATTTACATACTGCACACATATATAACCACATACACAGAACATATACACTTGTACCCTTAATCTTGAATAATTCTCCAGAAAAATTTTAAATCCACAAAATTCATTCCAGAAAATATCAAATTCATTCACTTATTTTCTGTCTAGGTTTATTATTTAACCTTAATTCAATCTTTTAAGATTTTATTAAATTGTCCAAATTCTCGGATCGTCACACCAACACCTTAATTCATGAGGATTTGGCTTAATCTTGGTTAGTGGGGGACACGGATGTGACTAGCAAGTGGTTTTGCATGCAATTAGCTGAGATCACTTTGAGTGGGCTGCATGCAAGGCGGTGGATGAGTATTTGAGGACGGACACTTCACAAAGAAAGGTAATATGCAAATTTTACACCCAACACTAGAGCACGCATACCTCCATTGTTAACCTTGTGTCGGCCTGTGTTGATTCTCACACCAGAGCTATCCCCCGACAGCCCAAGCTGTCAAGCTTTCGGTGTTGATTCTGTTTTCTGTGCAGGGTTGGACGCGCTTTTCGGTGATTGAGGCGCATAGAAAGATCTTGCCGTTAACAGTTTGTAAGAAAAAAAAATGTTCCAACGCCATTTCAAATGGCGTCCAAAATTGTTTTGTAAAAAAAAAATTTGTTCCAAAGCCATTTGACATTGCGTTCATTTGTTTCATAATTTTTTTTTAATTTGTTCCAAAGTCAAGCTGACAATTCGCTTTATAAAAAAAATTGTTCTAAACATTACTACCTCTGTCTCATAGTATGTGATTTTTTTAGCTTAAATCACACATACCAATACACAAATTAAAATAGCAAAAATACCCTTAATATATTTTCTTTGAAGTTCAAGAGTTAATGAGTGTCTTTTAATTATAGTGATTGCATGACGCAATAAATATCATTGACTGCATAAGGGCATATATGAAAAAATATTATAAAAATTGTATTGAAATTCTTACACATTACTTATTTTGAAAAAAAATATTAAGTCTAAAAAATCACTTATTAAAGAACTAAGGTCGTATAAACTACGTAAAAGTACTAATAATTCCTTACTAGACAAGTAAGATTCCTTACTTCTATTTGACTCTGTTCTAAAGTGCAAACAAACAAACAAATGCTATGTTGGTCAGATTTACTAGATTTTAGTACTCCCACACAATTTTACTGTTGTAAATGCACACCTAAAATTAGTAAAACTGACAACTTTAAAAAATTTGTTTCGAATTTTTCTTTAGTGAAAAAAATTTGTTCGTTTGTAAGAAAAAAAATATGTTCCAACGCCATTTCAAATGGCGTCCAAAATTATTTTATAAATTTTTTAAAAAAAAAAATTGTTCCAAAGCCATTTGAAATGGCTTTCATTTGTTTTATAAAAAAAATTGGTCCAAAGCCGAGCTGACAATCCACTTTATATAATAAAAAATTGTTCCAAAGCCATTTGACATTGGCTTTCAAGCTTTATATAAAAAAATTATTCCAACGTCATTTCAAGTATATAATTTTTTTCTTTTAAAATTTGTTTTTTTAAAAAAAATAAAAATTATCAAATTTGTTTTTTTTTTAATTAAAAAAAAAGAAGAAGACAATTTTCTGACACCAACATTCCAAAGCCACTTGGAGTAGCGTTGAATATTCATTTTAGTTTTTAAACGCCACTTCAATTAACTTTTGCGTTATTAGTTGAATATTTTGACTGTAATTCAAAAAGTTGGTTGTGAATTTGGGCTACTATTGAAAAATACTCTTCAGTATACCATTTGGTAACTTAAGATTAATTCAAAAATAAAAAAGTGCTGTGATAACCTACTAGCCTAGTGGTAAGCCCCCTTTTACTGTGCAATGTTACAGATTTGAGATTTGAGATTTGAGTCTACCCCTCAATAAAAGTTAAATCAATCTGTGCTACAAAAATTTATCACTAAAATTGAATTTTAATAATATAAATTCTCAAAAAGATGAAAAAAAGATATAAAGTACTTGTAGGTATTAAACTAATATAATAAATACCAAAGTTCAATCCCATGTAATATGATTGCAAACATATAACCGTAATCTTTTTTGTAAACTGTTAACTTTAGGATGTGGGGTAATATAATAATATTAAGGAGGGGTGGTATTAAATAGTCTTTTGACATTTTGAAGAAGTACTCCTTCTATTCTACGTAAAGAGTCGTATTTAAAGAATATATATATAGTTTCACAAAAGAATTTTCTTTACCGATGATATAATCATAATATTTTAAGTTGGTTTATGTAGGAATAAATATCAAAATATAATTATATTTTTCAAATTTATAATTTTTTGCAAATTAGACTATTTTTTAGGGTGGGAAGTATCAATAATGTACAGACTACGGTTACAGAAAGACTCATTATTGGACTCCTTTTTTAATGAACTCCTTAACTAATCAGATCCATTCAACTGAAGTTTGAGATATGTGTATGGCAATCATTGGCACATGCATGAACATCTAAAAAACACAAACAACGCTGGGGAGCCTAGCTGGAGATTCTTGGTTAACGGACCACGCAAAAGTATAACAATCTCTTTTGTTATCTATGACGACATCTTTAGCACAATTATAAATGAACCATGATGCTTGCAAGCAACTAAACCCGACTAGGTTCAAACTCATTAAACGTGTCTAGCTCAAACTAACTCCTTTGTCTATTTAATTAAACGAATCGAACTATGAAGTGTCCAACTCGAGCTCGGCTCGTTTAAACCCAACTCAAATAAGCCCGACACGTTTAGCATTTAATTAATTACTATTTCTTATTTTTATAATAAAAGCTTGACTAGGCTCGAGTTGGACTCATTTACTAAACAAAACCGAGTTCATAAATCTCAATCTCATTTAATGACCAGCTCAACTCGCCTCATTTAACTTTTAAACAAGTTGCAAGCCAAAGCATATTACTGCTGTTTGTTTACATCTGATTGTCTCTTAATGGACTGCCTCTTATTCGCTAAGAGGCATGATACTGTTTGTTTTATTTTTTATTACCTCTGAATGCCTCTTAATCGGTAAGACAGAAAATAAAATCTTAATAATTAAGAGGTACCTCTTAATGAAATTTTTTTGATAATTTTTTTATATAAATATATTCAACAATATTATGCACTCATTTTTATTAAATTGAATATTTAAAATTATTAAATAAAATTTTACCCTTTAAAATGGTAAAATAACATCATTAAGAGACAATTTACTTTTTTGTTATCAAATAATTTTTTAGATTCAGACCTCATAACTATTCACATGATCTAATTTATTAAGATATCATAATTATTCGGATCTTAATTCCCAGGTTTATCAAACACAACCTAAGTTGAGTTATAAAGTAACATAGATGAATTGAATAAACTCGTATAATTACAAGATAAATTGCTTGCCCAGCATTGTTGAGTAAACTGAACATTAGGTTCCAGCCTAACAGACCATATTATTTACTAGACTTTGCTATCCCGGACTAGAACCCTGAATCTTAAGGGCTAGGAGTTCAATCAAGGCATGGGAGATTTCTTATCATTCTGTTGATAGAAGGATTCATAAGCTTCTACTCTTGGCTTCGATTCAGGTTGCTCCAATTCTTCAGCAAAACCCATGGTCATCTTCACGAAATCTTTCATGTGTAATCGTTTCCATTCCTATGGCAAAAACAAGCACAAAAGGATAAGAAGAAATTACTTTGGAGGGGAAATGGCAAACGGAAGCAGCAGGGAAGTAATAACTATCTCAAGAACAGAAAATAATCAAATGGAAAATGAGCTGATATTATAATTTTAGAACACCAGTGCCTAAAACTCAAAAATATTATATTGCAGTAAAACTACAGTAATACTCGGACAAGGCTTCCAAAATTTGAAGTTTTTCCAACACATCTTGAAACTTTACTGGCAAGCAAGGATAAGCTCTCCCCCTTGCGAAGAAACTCGTGTTCCGATTTCATAAGCAATTTCAATAATGTTTAAGAAATACCTTTTGACTAAATTTACAATGATTTGTGAAAGTCCGACAAAGCTGGAAGAAAACTTCTCTAAACTTCTCGGGAGAACTCTTAAGGAATGCAATGAAAATATCAGAAGATTTTATACAAAATTCACTACAGTTTTTTGAGATTCCTGGGGAACTGGAAGAAGACTTTGTAAACATCCTATACTAGTTCTGTTAAGGTCCTTCGTTAGTTTACGATAAGCTTTCAGTTGATTTGGATTTCCAAATCTTTTTCCTGGCTTATGGCTAACGTTTCCATTGTATCCCTAGAGAAGAGTTTAACGCTTGGTGCGAGGATATCAAAATATCAACAATGAGATAACGCCACATGTCGCCCTCGGCAGTTCAAATATTCCGCCTCATGTAAGGGAACTTTGGATATTTCACCACCTGATAATCCTTATAAAATATAAATAGAGGTACACATTCCATAATCAAGTAAGTCCTCTCATTTGAAACTATTGCATATTAGACACTAGAGATAGAAACCATAGAAAGCCCGATAAGAGCCCGCATGTGGGGGGGGGGGGTATTGATGCACTAATCCCACATTGAACAAGTGCAACTTTTTAGACTTCATATAAAAATTAAAACGGAAAAGGATTCAAGGATGAATAAAGAAAAGAAAAATACTCTTCCTCAAAAATCATACTTTCACATCACGAAAGAACCATATAATATTAAGGAGCCTCCATATAGAGAGAGATTAGACCAGCCCTATTCCCTGTAATAGAATGAATGCTGGAATAAGTGTAGCCAAAATGTGGATGTTAGGTAGGCGTATGGAAAGATGGGTATGAAAAACTCAGAAGTAAATGGTCTCTTGAAACAAAGCTCCAAATGGGTGGAAACTGAATGAAAATACACCAGGCCTATAAAGAAGCCAGTGAATAGATGTGTCACTAGTATCCCGTAATGCTAAAGGAACAGAAAGACCAAAATTAACTCGAATGGAGATGATAAAAATGAAAAGAAAACAGCATTCGTACAATCAGTTGCAAGTAGATAGGACAATGCTTTTGCTGACTTGAGTTATATCATCTTTAAAAGAAGCAGAATCATATTCATTTCACATTCTTAAATAAAGAAAAAAATGCAATAATTTAGTAACAAGCTTTGCTTTCAACCAAAACTAAAGGTGAGGTGATACTGAATTTCCTCTTCAATCCATTCCAAAGAGATAACAAGCAACCCAATGCCATCAACCATGTCTTGTACAGTCACACCTATATAGTGACTAAAAGTTTGAGGGAAGGGGAGAAAGCAACTCCTTGTGTGATACCAATGGCGAAACTAACATTGTTTGGCAATGACTAAACGATATCCTATTTTTATATTAGACATTCTAGGAGTTACCAACCTAAATTGCAAAGAAATGGAAAATATAGCACAACTAGTATGCGAGTGATACTGTCATACTTCCTTCTAATTTCCAAAGAAATATGAGGGGAGAACAAGGATTCACAAATAAAAGAAATGCAACCACTGAATCTAATGCTATTCTTCTTACTGTGATAATCAAACAGGTCTTATACAATAATACAGTACTCGCAAATAACTTTTGGGGTGGGGCCGGGGGTGGCAAAGGGGATAGGGGGTTAAGCAGCTCGATGTTACAACTATTTTTATTTCATTTGAATCGGTCTATGACACAAAGTTACTAACTACTGGTAATTGACTAATTTTCCCTTCCAATTTCTAAGTGGAATGTGAAGTCAGCAAGAGGATAAGAAAGACAAATTAATGCAACCTTTAAATCTATTTGCTTATGTTATGAATGATACTCACCAAATGAATAATTTTATAACAAAGCTCCAGCTTTCGACTGACACATATTTTTAGTTTCTTGGCTGACCTCTGTCATGCAGATCACTTGGTCTCGGAATCCAAGAAAACGACACAAAATCATTAATATATTCCTTTTCACCGTCACATTTTCACGACATGATCCCAACTCAAAGCTAGCAAAGATATACAAGTAAGACCTATCTCCCGACCCCTTGTGTATGCATGTGCATGTATGACCATGCAATGAAATGACTTTGGGTCCCGTTCCAAGCTCACCAAAAATAAAATTAGAATTAAAAATATATAAAAAAAGATACGGGGTTGTGGAGATAGAACTTGTTTGTGTGCTGATGAGTGAGTTTTATACCTATAAATTGGGTATTTGTAGAACCTAAACAGTTGCTATTTCATGTTGTTTTAGTATTGTTTTACGTGTTGTTATGTGTTCGTATTGCAGGAGTGGAAGTGGATGGAAAGCAAGAGGAACAGGACAAAAGTGTCAAAATGCAGCTAGCACACCCGCCAGGGCAGCAATTATCAAGCCATTATACCCGCCGGGGCGGGGATCACACGTGTCAGCTTCCTTAGTTTAAAACACCCGCCGGGGCGAGCGTTCCTCAGCGTAAAATACCCGCCGGGGCGGCCTACGCGTCTGTTACCTTGAAGTTTCCTGGTTTGGTTCTAACTCTTGAGATTTTTTGCTGGTGGATTCAGGACGCGATTAGGAGAGTATTAAAGGCATATACAGGGGCAGAGAGGGCATAGAAGATCATCATTAACAGAACCCTAACTCTTGGATCACGATTTGGAGGATTGAAGCAACGATTTGGAGCACAAAGAATACAAGGGGATTGAAGAAGAATAGCTTTTAATTTTTCATATTCATCTTTGTATTCAAAATGCTAGTATCTTTGTAGATTTCAATTTTTTATTCATTCATCATGAACTAATTTACTTTTTAAGTCTACAATGGATCTTTTTGTGTAACAAAGATTGACATGCTTTTATTTTAATTCATTGAGACTATTTCTAGATTTGTCTATTATGATTTATGTATAATTAATGAATTGCTTGATCACCAATTCCTTGTGACCCCATATGAACTCGAGAGATGAAATATGGGTTTAGACCTAATCATAGTGGCATGTGATTGTGAATTCTGCATATTGTTGGGATTCAAAATTTATGTCTAGGATAGAGATATACCTATACATCACACATAATCTTATAAGAACTTATGATTAAACCTTCTTTAATTATAATTCACATAGAGATAGAGTGAATTAGTTAATTAGAATGTTCTTAATTCTATCAATTGTGAATTTAAGTTGATATGAGTATAATGCATCGAGAGATGGTTATATCTACTGTTGTGTTCTTGATTAACGAACTGGAATAGTTAATGTGAATTAAAAGGAAGTGTGTCAGTCTAAGTAAAGCATCAAGTGAAATTGTAGGCTTAATTCTCCAATATCAGATTAAAGCTTGTCGTAGTTAGTTAATTTTTCCTCAATTAGTAGTTTTTCATAAATATCATACTTAATCATTAGTTTAATAAAATTGAGATAATATAAAATTGGTAATTGTTAGGATAAAATTCAGTTATTTCTCTGTGGGAACGATACTCAACTCATCACTTTATTACTTGTTGACCACGTATACTTGCGTGTTGTGCGTAATTAGATTTTACACCAACAAATTTTTGGCGCCGTTGCCGGGGAACATAATTGTGTTTATTACTTTCAATAACAGTTTAATTATATCAGTTTTAGTTAAATACTTTTCTTTTTATTTTTGTTATATTTCTTGTTTCAGGTTCTCTTGAATAATGCATGCAAACTCGATCAAAGAAGCCAGAATTAGTACCTTACGAGGACGATATCGAGAGAAAGTTTCAGCGGTTGAGTAAGTGGATAAAGGAGACCCGAAAGAACTTAGAACAAAAGAAAATGGCTGCAGATGATCAGAAAACATTGTGGGATTATGCCACACTGAGGGTTACTGAGATTCAGTCGAGTATTACCAAACCTGCTATTACTGCTAATAATTTTGAGATAAAGCCTGGTATAATACAGATGATTCAGAATTCAGTGCAGTTTGGGGGTTTAGCTAACGACGACCCGAATGAGCATCTTGTGAGCTTTCCAGAAATATGTGATACCTTTAAGTATAATGGTGTATTGGATGGTGCAGTGAGGCTTCAGTTATTTCCATTCACACTGAGAGATAAGACGAAAAGTTGGCTCCATTCATTACCAGCAGGTTCAATTACTACTTGGGACGACCTGGCTCAGAAGTTCTTAGCGAAATTCTTCCCATCGACAAAAACAGCAAAAATGAGGAATGAGATTACTACTTTTGAACAACATGGGGAGTCACTGTATGAAGCTTGGGAGAGGTATAAAGAATTATTGAGGAGATGTCCACATCACGGATTACCCAAGTGGTTGCAGATGAACACATTTTATAATGGGTTGAACAGTAATCTTCGGACAAGCATAGACGCAGCATAGACGCAGCGTCACGAGGAGCATTTATGGCTAAGAGGTTTGAGGAGAAATACGATTTGATAGAGATTATGGCAGCTAATAACTACTAGTGGCCAACAGCGAGGATGACTCCACCTAAGGCAGCTGGAGTGTTAGAAGTGGATGGCGTTACAGCTTTAGCAGCTCAAATATCTGCACTATCGAAAAAAATGGATGCCCTTACGGGAGTACAGGTTCAGCAGGTAGCATATGTATGTGAGTTATATGCGGGGGAACATCCGACAGATCAATGTGCAATAAATCCGGCATCTGTACAGTTTGTGGGTAGTTACAATCGGCCACCAAACCCCTATCAGAACATCTACAATCCAAGGACATAGAGCAACAATCAGAATCAATAGCAAGCTCCACGACCATCAGACCCCCCCCCCCCCCGGTTTTCAAAATCAGCACCAACAGTCAGCTCCGCAACATGAGAAGAAGTCAGATTTTGACTACTTCTAAAATACATAACAGGTAATAAGGCGGCAATGAAAACTCAGGCGACTGTAATTAAAAATCTGGAAGATCAAATGGGACAACTTGCAATTGCTTTGAACAATAGACCTCAAGGGTCTTTGCCGAGCGACACCGAAAAGAATCCCAGGGGAGGTCAAGAGTAATGTCAAGCTATTACACTTCGGAGTGGAAAACAGTTAGTTGGGCAAAGTGCGGAAAATTCAACGCCAAGGGAAGCTGCTTAGGAAAGAAACCAAAAAATTGTTGAACAGAAAAAGGATGAAGAAAGACCAGTGGCTAAGGAACAGGCAGTTGTTGTACCAGTTGTCTACCCACCACCATCTTTTCAACAACAGGTCCAAAAACAGAAGTTAGATAAACAGTTCTCCAAATTCCTGAAAATCTTCAAGAAGCTAAAAATAAACATTCCATTTGCAGAAACCCTAGAACAGATGCCGAATTATGCTAAGTTTATGAAGGGTATTTTGTCAAGAAAGAAAAAATTGGAAGATTTCGAGATAGTAGCACTGACAGAGGAGTGTAGCGCGGTTTTGCAAAGGAAATTGCATCCGAAGTTAAAAGATCAGGGTAGCTTCACCATTCCTTGTAGTATTGGAAGCATGGCCTTCAACAAATATTTGTGTGATTTGGGTGTAAGTGTTAATCTCATGCCGTTATCAATTTACACTCAGTCGGGTTTGCCGGCACCAAAACCAACGAACATCTCGTTACAGCTTGCGGATAGGTCAGTTACGTACCCGAGGGGAATTGTGGAAGATATACTTGTGAAAGTAGACAAGTTCATATTTCCAGTTAACTTCATCATCCTTGATTACGAAGAAGACAAGGATATTCCGATTATTTTAGGGAGACCATTCTTAGCAACTGGGAGGACTCATCGATGTGCAAAAAGGAGAATTGACTATGAGAGTTCAAGACCAAGAGGTCACGTTTAATGTATTTAAAGCTATGAAATTCCCTACAGATGAGGAGGAATGTTTTAGGATGGATGTGGTTGAGAAAATGGTGAGTGAAGATTTGATGCGAGGCATGAATAGAGACCCGCTGAAAAACACATTGCTAGGAGATGTTGACCTGGACGATCCCGAGTTGATTGAGTATTTGCACATGTTGGATGCGTTACCTAGAGTGAGCAGATTCAAGATTCCGTTTGAACCATTAGAAACTGCAGAAAAATCATCGGTACGAATGAAACCTTCACTAGAGGAACCACCCACACTTGAACTCAAACCTCTTCCTACCTCATGTATGCATTTTTGGGTAATTCATCTACTTTACATGTTATTATTGCATCTGCACTTATCGACTTGCAGGAAAATAAGCTACTGATGGTTCTTCGAGAATACAAATCTGTTATTGGATGGACCATTGTCGATATCAAGGGAATAAGCCCATCATTTTGTATGCATAAGATCCTCTTGGAAGATAATGCAAAATCCACAGTAGAACAACAACGGAGGCTCAACCCAATCATGAAAGAGGTAGTGAAGAAGGAAATTCTGAAATGGCTTGATGCTGGAATAATTTATCCTATCTTAGAAAGCTCATGGGCGAGCCCAGTATAGTGTGTCCCAAAGAAAGGAGGTATGACGGTCGTGACTAATGAAGTCAATGAGCTGATACCGACACGGACAGTGACCGGTTGGAGGGTGTACATGGATTACAGGAAACTTAACAAGGCAACCCGAAAGGATCACTTCCCCTTACCTTCCATTGAACAGATGTTAGATAGATTGGCGGGACATGATTACTATTGTTTGTTAGATGGGTAGTCGGGTTACAATCAGATTGTAATTGCACCGGAAGACCAAGAGAAGACAACGTTCACATGCCCATATGGCACCTTTGCCTTTAAGAGGATGTCATTTGGACTTTGTAACGCACCAGTAACTTTTCAGAGATGCATGATGGCAATATTTTCAAATATGGTGGAATGCAATGTAGAGGTATTCATGGATGACTTTTCAGTGTATGGGGATTCCTTTGACAGTTGTTTAGAGAATCTGGTCATGGTACATAAAAGATGCGTTGAAACCAATCTGGTGCTTAATTGGGAAAAGTGTCACTTCATGGTTGAAGAAGGAATCATCCTTGGGCATAAAATATCAGCAAAGGGGTTGGAAGTGGGTCGTGCCAAATTAGGAGCAATTGAAAATCTTCCACTACCGACATCAGTAAAGGGGATTCACAGTTATCTCGGACATGTTGGATTCTACCGCTGGTTCATAAAGGACTTCTCCAAGATCTCAAAACCATTATGCGGTTTATTGGAAAAAGATGTACTTTTTAGATTCGATGAAGAGTGTTTATCGGCGTTTGAGCAGCTAAAGAAGAAATTGACAACACCTGTAATCGTAGCACCGGACTGGACCATGCCATTTGAACTGATGTGTGATGCTAGTGATTATGCGGTAGGGGCTGTTTTGGGACAACGCTGAGATAAAAAATTTCACGCAATCTACTACGCGAGTAAAACACTGACAGATGGCTCAACTGAATTACATAACCGAGAACGAATTACTGGCGGTGGTGTATGCTTTTGATAAATTTCGCTCGTATTTGATTAGAACAAAGGTTGTAGTTTACACCGACCATTCGATTATAAGGTACTTAATTTCCAAGAAAGACGCAAAGCCTAGACTGATTCGCTAGATTCTACTCCTTTAAGAGTTTGACTTAGAAATCAAAGATAGGAAGGGGACAGAAAATCAGGTGGCTGACCACCTGTCGAGATTGGAGAATCCGGACCAAGACAAGGCAGATAAAGTGTTGATCAATGAATTGTTTCCTGATGAACAGTTGTTTGGGGTTATTTCCGAATTTTCATGGTATGTAGATTTTGCCAACTATTTGGTGAGCAATATCCTTCCTCCAGACTTGACACGTCAGTAAAAGAAGAAATTCCTACATGATGTAAAATGGTATATGTGGGATGAGCCGTTTTTGTTTAGACAGTGTGCAGATAAGATGATTCGTCGGTGCGTGCCACAAAGCGAAGTGGACAGTATCTTGCACGCATGTCATGCATCCTTATACGGGGGACACTATGGAAGTGAAAGAACGGCCGCCAAAGTACTTCAAGCAGGATTTTATTGGCCCACCTTATTCAAAGATGCACATCAGTTTGTGAAAAATTGTGATCGATATCAAAGGATGGACAACATTTCCAAACGTAATGAGATACCACTCAACATGATTCTGGAAGTGGAAGTTTTTGATTTGTGGGGGATCGATTTTATGGGACCTTTTTCGCCTTCATACAACAATTTGTATACCTTGTTGGCAATAGACTACGTCTAAGTGGGTTGAGGCTGTAACGTTCCTGACGAATGATGCCAAAGTCGTCTTGAAATTTCTGTAAAATAATATCTTCACAAGATTTGGCACCCCAAGAGCAATTATCAGTGATGAGGGAAGTCATTTCTGCAATAAATATTTCACAGCTCTCTTGGCTAAATATGGGGTCAACCATAGAATTGCTACTCCTTATCACCCCCAAACTAGTGGCCAAGCAGAAATATCGAATAGAGAGGTGAAGAGGATTTTGGAGAAAATAGTGAACCTGAACCGAAAAGATTGGTCTCTGAAACTGGATGACGCTCTATGGGCCTATCACACAGCATACAAGACACCGATTGGTATGTCTCCGTATCAGCTCGTCTATGTAAAAGCGCGTCACCTCCCAGTCAAACTTGAGCATAAAGTCTATTGGGCCATGCAGAAGCTAAATTTTGATCTCACAGCAGCGGGGGAGAAAAGACTTTTACTACTCAATGAGTTAGATGAATTTTGCCTGCAAGCATACGAAAACTCAGAATTGTATAAGGAAAAACTCAAGAAGTGGCACGACCAGAAAATTGTGAACAGGAAGTTCGAACCGAACCAAGCAGTGCTATTATTCAACTCTCGACTGAGACTTTTCCCCGAGAAACTTAAATCCAGATGGTCGGGACCGTTCACAATCAAAACAGTATTTCCGCATGGCGTCGTTGAATTATTTAGCCGGAATCCGACAGAAACCTTCAAAGTAAACGGACAACGCTTAAAGCATTATTGGGGTGGTGACCTCGATCACCAGGCAACCTCAATTACTCTTGCCGATTCGCCATGAAACAGGAAGTAGTCAGGCTAAAAAACTCTAAATCAAGCTTTTAAGGGAGGCAACCCAATTATTGATGTTTTCAGTAATTAAATTCAAGTTTTGTAATAGGACGTATAGTGGTTAGATTTTAGTTAGTTAGAAGTTATTGATAAAAGTATGTCACTTGATCACCATAATGTTTGCTCTGATCATAGTTTATCGTTATCATTATAGGTATCAAGGATGTGCATTACAACGGGAAAGCATGCTAAATGTTGATTGATACAAGATAGAATGGGTGTGAATAACAAATCAAGTAATAAGTCTGCAAAGCAAAGTCAGAAACAGAAGAAAATTTTTTTGCAGAAACTTTGAGCCCGCCCCGGCGGCATCCCTAAGCTACACAACACCCACCCCGGCGGGGGTGCCCTCTGTCAAGGCCCGCCCCGATGACATTTAAAGCACAAAACATGCCCGCCCCGACGGGTATCGCGGAAATCAGTTTTTTAAAAACGCCTTCTCCAGTCGATCCCTTTCCATTCCAAACGCAAAAATAGGAGACCTAACCCACGATTTCACCCCTTCACTCCCATTATCCACCATTTTCGACCCACAATCTCTCTTCCCATTTATTAACCACTTTGGATTGCATCAAATCATCTCCAATTTGAGCATCTCTTCACAAACTAGGGTTTCAACATCTCTATCAAACACTCGAGCAAAAGGGACTGGAATAGGGTTTGCGCAAAACTTGGAAATCATCCCCAACTATCAACAACACATAATCTAAACTTGGGTAAGCATTCAAATTTGGCATTTACTATTGTCAATTGGGGTAAAAACTGAGTTTGGGGTGATTATTGGCAAGCAGTCTTCATACCCATACCAATTGTTTGATAAAACGCCTCAACGATTAAGTTTGGGGGAATTGACTGATTTGCAACACCATGGCTCCGAAAACGCCAAAGAGACAAAGGGGCGAGGGCTCATCGCCACTTTATGTAACGAAGGTTGACATGTTTTTATTTTAATTCATTGAGGTTATTTCCAGATTTGCCTATTATGGTTTATGCTTAATTAATGAATTGCTTGATCACCAATTTCTTGTGAATCCATATGAACTCGAGATGAAATATGGATTAAGACCTAATCATAGTGGTGTGTGATTGTGATTTCTACATATTGTTGATATTCATAATTTATGTCTAAGATAGAAATATACCTATACACCGCACGTAATCTTATAAGAACTTGTGATTAAACCTTCTTTAATTATAATTCACATAGAGATATAGTTAATTAGTTAATTAGGGTATTCTTCTTAATTCTATCAATTGTGGATTTAAGTTGATATGAGTATAACGCATCGAGAGATGGTTATATCTACTATTGTGTTCTTGATTAACGAACTGGAATAGTTAATGTGAATTAAAAATAAGTTTGTCAGTCTAAGTAAAACATCAAGTGAAATTGTAAGCTTATTTCTCCAATATCTGATTAAAGCTTTTTGTGGTTAGTTAATTTTTCCTTAATTAGTAGTTGTTCATAAATATCATACTTAATCATTAGTTTAATAAAATTGAGATAATATAAAATTGATAATTGTTAGGATAAAATTCAGTTATTTCTCCGTGGGAACGATACTCAACTCATCACTTTATTACTTGTTGACCACGTATACTTGCGTATTGTGCGTAATTAGATTTTACACCAACATGTGCCTTTTAAAATCAAATATGATAAAAATAATTACACTTGTAAATAAGCATAGTTCGAAATAGTTTTCTGCACAAAGGTGACCCGGGAACACCAGAACAGATTTACCCATCAAAGATTGAAACCCTTAAAAGACAACTAACTTGAAGTGATGTAGCCTAGTTCAAGGACTGAGACCAGGTTTATCTTATTTAACTACTTCTGTAAGCAAGTCAGTTATTTGCTGATGCAGAAAAAATAAAGGATAATAGGTATACCTCAAGATCCCATTCTCCATACAAGTTTGGATCAGTACTGTCTCTCCAAACATATGTGTAAGCCTGTAACTTCTCAGAATTATCCTGCAACAGCATCCAGAACCAATCCCTTTTAGCATTGTTTAAAACAAAAGGCAGTCGAGTACTAAACTTCAGTATTTTTTCCTAGTTTTACAAAACCAATTAAAAATCAACTTCTTGAAATTATTCGAGTTCTCTACATGCTGTAATATAGTACTTTGAAATTTTATAATATTTCAATTTAGTCACATACCTTCTTACCCAACTTTAAACTGATGCTAAATTACTTGGCTCCTTACCAGCGAGTTTAGCCACCTGTAGTGGAGGCTCTTGAGTAGCTATTGGGTAAGGCAGCGAAGTTCTCCATTTTTCAGGGGTTCTCAGTTTGTAGGGCGGAGCAAGCCCCTGTTTTGGTCTTTGAGATGTGTTACGATTTAACTTGAGGCGGTTTTGGGTTTGAAATTAATGTGAGGAGATTTCCATGTTCTGGTAGAGCAGGTTGATAATTCGGGGAGTTTGGCCTCTATTCTGGATTGTGTGATTGGTTCCAGTCCGACATTACTCGTGCCTGCCCATGGGTGCTCCGTACAAGTCTAAAGTCATTTGGGATACGGTGATCTAGAGGTTTGAGATTGACTTCCGGAGTAGAGAGGGATTACTTGACAAAAGGTGGTAGAATGGTGCTTAAGAGAGCTTTCTAACTTGCCAATGTACCTCGTGTCTCTTTTCCCTCTGCCCCTCTCGCAAACTCATCTCACAAAATGCTTAACAAGCTTACATGGACTTTCTTTGGAAAGAAAGTGCGGAGGAAAGACAAGTATAACTTTGTTAATTTGAAGCAGGTTCATTCCTCTATGAGACATGGAAGTTTGGGCGTTCATGACTTGAGAACTTTTAATCAAGCTTTGCTTGAAAAATGGATATGGAGACTAGAGAGACTTGATAGACGAATGGAGTGTTTGGCAAAGATTGGTCGAGAGCAGCTTTGCATTGGAGGAGGGGTAGAATATTGTTTAAAGGTTGACTCTTTTTTATTTTAATTTTTTTTTTCTTCTTTTTTTAGGGTGGGGTTGGGGGTGGATGTGAATCCACTGTGGCCAACTTTGATGAGTTCCTTAGACACACTGCTTGGGAAGTGGAGGATGGTAGCAACCACAGTTTTTGGTCAAATCGCTGGTGAGGAGAAGTGGCTCTTGGGGATTGATTCTTTAATCTTCTAAGTATTATGGTGAATCCAAGATTTTGATTTTTGCATTGCTGATATTGTTTGGAGCTGGAAGGGAGGTGGTCGTGACGGGCGTTGTTTTAGAGGAACTTCCAATTGTGAGAATTAGAGGATGTGGCAGACTTGCTGACTTTGCTCGAGGGGAGGAAGCTATGACCAGGCATTCCTAATTCAGTTCGTTGGAAGTAGCATAGCAAAGGGCCGATACAAGATTGAAAAGAATACACTGGATGGATGCCCAACATTGAGAATGATGTGTGATGTGCGATATGCAATTGTGAGAAAAAGAGTTGATAATTTGCTTTCCGTTGCAGAGCAGCGAGGAGTTTATCGACAGTAGCGTTTTCTCTTGATGGTATCCCTTGGGTGATAACTGATATGAGGTTCGATCAAATAGATGATTTATGTAACTACCTTGAACCTGGATCAAAGGCTCAATCCATTGTCCCAAAAGTAATTTGTCATCTTAACCCACCAGAAACCCACCCAAAAGTTATAATAAGTTATTGGTACTCTTGGTACTAAAGTTAAGATATTACATAGAGTTCAGTCCATCCCACGTGTTCGATGTGGGAAGTATTACAATCTCCAACACTTAATTATCTAATGTACTCGTTAAGCCATTAGGCGTAGTCATACTAACACCTTTCTGACGTGGTTCCTCAAGTGTTTACCATCCCACGAGATCTACCATGCTTCTATGCCACATGCCCCTCAAAGTACCACAGGTCCACAGGGTCATAATACTGTATCTGCTCTAATAAAAATTTTAACAATCTGAACCCAAACAGAGCCCGGATGAAAGCTCAATCCACAGCCTAAGAGCATATGTGTTATCTTAACCCACCACAAACCCACTCAAAAAACATAAAAAGTTATTGGTACTACTGATAGTAGAGTTAAGACCTTATATGAAACTCAGATTGTCCCACGTTTTACATGTGGGCTTGGTGTATTACACTGCAATACTTGTGTGAGGTGAAGGTGGGGACGGAGACGGTGCAAATTACTGTCACATAACATTTGGTGGACTATTTGGAAGGAACAAAAGTACGAAATAGCCAGTATTGGAAGGCAAGGCAAGGCCATTTGCTCATGTTCGCTTTCTTTTTCTTAGCCTCCTTTTCTTTTTTGGCGTCATGAGCTGTATCCAGGATCCATTGTGCAGTCTGTCAATTTCTTGGGGAGTTTTCTTTAGGAACCTAGTGTAGCTAATTTGGAGGTTCCTTGTATGGGGTTGGGTGTGGTTGTTTCATTTGGGGCATAAGTGTGCCTTTTATTTCCACTATGCTTTGTATACCGCACATGTACTTGGGTTCGCCCTTTTTTGATGCTTCTAGTGAATTTATTTACTTCTAAAAACTATATTCAGCAAGGTTAGCCACCATATTTGTTATTCAGAACTAAATAGGCCAGAAATTTATCAGAATGCAAAGCAAATAAATGAAATTTGAGGGGGTGGGGGCAGGTGAAAATCCAGAAAGGGAACAAATGAAATGCTTCCTAATAATAAACAAAGGTACAAATTATATATGAATATAAGCCATAAACATCATCTTATAAACTAGCATCACTTCCTTGGAAGAGCTTCAATCATGATATAGTCTTTGCTGTTTATGATCATACATAAGATATTGCAGACACGCCCACCGACAACTTAATGGTCTTCTTCCACAAGAAACATCTATTCTTTCAAGTGTAAATTTCTAATGTGCTAACAAATAATACTACTACATGCGTGATTTGAACTAAAATAATAAAGATGATTTTAACTGGGCATACCACCAATGAAACATCAACTGTCCTCCTTTCATACTCAACATCCTCAAATGCATCGAGAACATCTAGTTCAGGAACTGTGATCCCTGAGAGAACCTGCAGCAAATATCTGTTGAAGTAATTAAAATGATAAAATGGTATGTAATACTAGCGTATGAGAAAGCAAAAAAAAGGCAGATCATTTGTATATCTTACATATCAGTTACTTGGTTATGTTGCCTATCTAAAAACCATGAAACTGGCATTCTTGTTCAGACATTGGATGACACAACTAGATTATGTTTGTTAAATGGCACATTGTTACATGCGTAGCCCACATAGATTATTAAGTAGCACGTAACATATTGAGTAACTTAAAATCAAATTAATAGACTACTGTTATTTCCGATTTTAGCCTTAACGTAGTTTATGCTTCCAGGAAGTTTTTTGGTTTTGTTTTTTTTGGACAAGGAAGAAAAGAAGCAATATTAATTAATTAAAAGCATCCCCCCCCCCCCGCCAAAATGAGTAAATAAAGAGTTTTCCAACCAATTGGGACCATTAAGTAGTTAATGATGTTTTTAATGAGTTCTGGGAGTCATTACAAGTCAGATTAAATAGGAAAGCTGTTAATATATCTCAGCTGGGGCCGCCTTGGGGTAATTTGGCACTCATTAGAGTATATGAGTAGTAAAGGGGTTCATAAGAATCAGAATAAAAAATACTATCAAATCTTCGTGCCAAATATATATTTTGAGATCTGGAATAGACGAGCCGACATTGTCTTCGACGGGGAGATGAAATCCTTATAAATCAAAATTTTCAGCAAGGGGGGCAGACTACTATGGAGCATAACATTATATTAACCACATTCTGGTTCCAAAAAAATTGTTCATCTGACAGAATACAGAAAAAAAAAAATAGAAGTGAAAACATTCCAAATAGACTTGATGCTACTCGGAACAAAGAAGAATGAGCCGTATCTAGTCAGTTGAGGCACCCAAAACTTATTCAAGAAGCTTCATCCTTAATGTCCATGTAAAAAATATGGTGAACCAAAGATATGCAAGTACTATACATTCCTAGAATTGTTTGGAACCCAGCATGCTGCCTTTTCTACAAAATAAAAAAGATGAGATCTATCTTTCTAGAGAAAAAGAAGGAAAAGAAAAGGAAAAAAAAAGAAAAAAAGAAAAAAAGAACAGAGAGATCTATTCTTGAATAAGACATGAGGAATTATATGTTTTGCAGCTGGTGTTCACTGTATCTCAGTTATTGCCTCTATATGTTAGTATGTTACAAAAGGATTATTTTGTATATTTCTAAAAGATTTTGATAAAATGTTCCTGAGTTGGTTGATAAAAGGCTTCATGAATAGGAAATTGTTAGTATGCTCTTCCAATGGTTACTAAAGCTTGACCAATTAGGAAGCATAGGAAAATTAAAGGATCGTCACCATAACAAACAAAGGTTGCTGTGTTGTTCTTAAGATGTTTCAGTCAGATTCCTTTCAAATTCGTTGTCATTTCATTTAAATATGAATTCATATGATCATATCTTCTCATGGAAAAAAATGTGTTGTTTATGAAGATTCTACCTATACAAATTATTCTTATGATTGGAACGGAATGTTCATAATTATAATATAACACAAGAACATCCAAGAAGCATCAAAATTCAGTATAATCTAGAGGCTCTAAATCAAAACGGATTATGAACATTGAACAAACCTTCCCAGTCACTTTCTTGGGGAGTTTTCTTTAGGAACCTAGTGTAGCTAATTTGGAGGTTCCTTGTATGGGGTTGGGTGTGGTTGTTTCATTTGGGGCATAAGTGTGCCTTTTATTTCCACTATGCTTTGTATACCGCACATGTACTTGGGTTCGCCCTTTTTTGATGCTTCTAGTGAATTTATTTACTTCTAAAAACTATATTCAGCAAGGTTAGCCACCATATTTGTTATTCAGAACTAAATAGGCCAGAAATTTATCAGAATGCAAAGCAAATAAATGAAATTTGAGGGGGTGGGGGCAGGTGAAAATCCAGAAAGGGAACAAATGAAATGCTTCCTAATAATAAACAAAGGTACAAATTATATATGAATATAAGCCATAAACATCATCTTATAAACTAGCATCACTTCCTTGGAAGAGCTTCAATCATGATATAGTCTTTGCTGTTTATGATCATACATAAGATATTGCAGACACGCCCACCGACAACTTAATGGTCTTCTTCCACAAGAAACATCTATTCTTTCAAGTGTAAATTTCTAATGTGCTAACAAATAATACTACTACATGCGTGATTTGAACTAAAATAATAAAGATGATTTTAACTGGGCATACCACCAATGAAACATCAACTGTCCTCCTTTCATACTCAACATCCTCAAATGCATCGAGAACATCTAGTTCAGGAACTGTGATCCCTGAGAGAACCTGCAGCAAATATCTGTTGAAGTAATTAAAATGATAAAATGGTATGTAATACTAGCGTATGAGAAAGCAAAAAAAAGGCAGATCATTTGTATATCTTACATATCAGTTACTTGGTTATGTTGCCTATCTAAAAACCATGAAACTGGCATTCTTGTTCAGACATTGGATGACACAACTAGATTATGTTTGTTAAATGGCACATTGTTACATGCGTAACCCACATAGATTATTAAGTAGCACGTAACATATTGAGTAACTTAAAATCAAATTAATAGACTACTGTTATTTCCGATTTTAGCCTTAACGTAGTTTATGCTTCCAGGAAGTTTTTTGGTTTTGTTTTTTTTGGACAAGGAAGAAAAGAAGCAATATTAATTAATTAAAAGCATCCCCCCCCCCCCCGCCAAAATGAGTAAATAAAGAGTTTTCCAACCAATTGGGACCATTAAGTAGTTAATGATGTTTTTAATGAGTTCTGGGAGTCATTACAAGTCAGATTAAATAGGAAAGCTGTTAATATATCTCAGCTGGGGCCGCCTTGGGGTAATTTGGCACTCATTAGAGTATATGAGTAGTAAAGGGGTTCATAAGAATCAGAATAAAAAATACTATCAAATCTTCGTGCCAAATATATATTTTGAGATCTGGAATAGACGAGCCGACATTGCCTTCGACGGGGAGATGAAATCCTTATAAATCAAAATTTTCAGCAAGGGGGGCAGACTACTATGGAGCATAACATTATATTAACCACATTCTGGTTCCAAAAAAATTGTTCATCTGACAGAATACAGAAAAAAAAAATAGAAGTGAAAACATTCCAAATAGACTTGATGCTACTCGGAACAAAGAAGAATGAGCCGTATCTAGTCAGTTGAGGCACCCAAAACTTATTCAAGAAGCTTCATCCTTAATGTCCATGTAAAAAATATGGTGAACCAAAGATATGCAAGTACTATACATTCCTAGAATTGTTTGGAACCCAGCATGCTGCCTTTTCTACAAAATAAAAAAGATGAGATCTATCTTTCTAGAGAAAAAGAAGGAAAAGAAAAGGAAAAAAAAGAAAAAAAGAAAAAAAGAACAGAGAGATCTATTCTTGAATAAGACATGAGGAATTATATGTTTTGCAGCTGGTGTTCACTGTATCTCAGTTATTGCCTCTATATGTTAGTATGTTACAAAAGGATTATTTTGTATATTTCTAAAAGATTTTGATAAAATGTTCCTGAGTTGGTTGATAAAAGGCTTCATGAATAGGAAATTGTTAGTATGCTCTTCCAATGGTTACTAAAGCTTGACCAATTAGGAAGCATAGGAAAATTAAAGGATCGTCACCATAACAAACAAAGGTTGCTGTGTTGTTCTTAAGATGTTTCAGTCAGATTCCTTTCAAATTCGTTGTCATTTCATTTAAATATGAATTCATATGATCATATCTTCTCATGGAAAAAAATGTGTTGTTTATGAAGATTCTACCTATACAAATTATTCTTATGATTGGAACGGAATGTTCATAATTATAATATAACACAAGAACATCCAAGAAGCATCAAAATTCAGTATAATCTAGAGGCTCTAAATCAAAACGGATTATGAACATTGAACAAACCTTCCCAGTCACTTTCTTGTTTTCTACTGGTAGAATCGCAGGATACACTCGTCCTTTGATGCTAAACCTGTGACTAAACAAAATAAAATCATTTCAAATCTGTACTATAGACTAGGAATGACTACGCCATATTTACATGGAGAATAATAATGATAATTACATAATATAAAGACTCTAAGATTATATATAATCAAGGTGACAAAATGTTCTTACTTCATCCACATGATTGATACTTCTTAAAATGCAAAACAGTCCATATAAATTGTATAAGGGCTATAATATCACTACGGAAAATGACATCAAAATAACACTTTATGCTATGGCTATGTGCCAGATCAGCAATGCCTATGTTAGATTCATCAAATCATAAACAAATCCAACTAGATCCGCCCGTTGTTTTAAGAATGACTACAATCCATCAGTACTCTGGTTTGCAAAGGTTCTTAAATTTTCTGTCAGCTACCTATTTCAATCCACCTTCTTCCTACAGATTAGGAGCTGACTAATTTACAAGTTAAGCCGCTAGGGCTATGTTTGTTTGGACGGATTACACTTGGGATTGGACTATTAGTCAGTTGTCCCTTGTTTTTTTTAAAAATTGGACTTTGGACTATTAATCTTAGGATAAGAAAATGACTTAAGGATGGGGTATTATTTAATACGTACCCCAACCAAATATTATAATCCTGCCATTTGGGATTAACCATATTTGGACAAAAAAAAACCTAAGACTTTTTAATATATGTGCCGCCTGTCCTACTTATCAAACAATACCAGTACACTTCTATTACATGGCACATCTCTTGTTTGTGGAGTAAACAACTACACGGCCCATTTCATTTCAGGATTTCAAGATCATGCATCATGTGCACCATTGGGAAGCTGACACAAGTTGAAAGTTTGTACCAGCAAAAATCTATCTTATTTTACAAAGACAAGTGATTTAATATTTTAGAATAGAGGGAATTTTTTCAAAAGGATAACCAAAAAATAATAATTTCTTTCTCAGATATATGAAGATAATAGCAATAGCTCTTTGACAATAACTTTGTAACAATAACATTATATTGGTAGAAATATAATAGTCTAACTATATAATTATTTTAAGTTGTCCCATGTTTTATCCCTTATAAACAAACATGTGGGAAAGGATAAAATAGTCCTAGGCTTAATAGTATCGGAATTATAGTCCATCGAAATATAATTCCAGGATTATAATCCCTGCAAACAAATATGGCCTAGGGGCACCAAAGATGAAAGTTATTGAAAACGAATACAAGTATAAAATGTATAAAGAATAAATGGAACCCAACAAAAAGCAAGGACTTGGAAAATCCATAATTGTTGATGTGGCTTGAAGTTTCTCTTTTTCTGAAACTTATTTATTTCTTGTTTCATCTTATTTTTATTTCAGTGATGTTTATAGTACTTATGCTTAGTACTGTTCTCTCTTCTTTTTTTCATAGGTTTATTCTTCTTGTCGTTCTTCTTTTATTTTAAGATGAAAAGTAAAAGCTTATTAAGGAAAAGAGAAGATACAAAGGATGGGGAGGATAAGAGGTCACCCAATCAATAAACAAAATCTAGTGGAAAAAAATACGAAATCCACAATGGATGATTGCCTCCTTCCAATCCCAACTGAAGGGGATAGAAATAGATGATAATCTTAAAGAAGTTATGACTCACTTTGTAGGTTTCAAGGCTTTCAGAAAACTGTTTACGCAAGATAGGAGCTGTAGCGGAAGATACTTTGTTTTGAAAGGCTTCTGCAAAATTACCGCAAGAAAACGAGAGGATAAAAGTGCGCTCTTAAGAATTGGATTTGGATCTATTGGTTCAAAAACTGCCTTGCAGCCATCAAGTTCTCTATTGTTCGTAATGGTGGCCTTCAAGGGTATATCTATTTGCCTCTTGCTACTAGTGAAGGTTTTCTCTGACATTTTTAGGCGGCACAACTAATCCAACTCCCAAATTTGATGTCAAGTTTCATTAACCTAACTTCTGGTAAGTGAGTTTTTCTCATGATCTTTCATCCTATGAGAGATGCTGATGCAGATGTTTTCCATACAACTAAAAGAGAGCCTTCAATTAACTCAAGGGTCTTTTGGATCATTTTAAATCTTTCTGAAAAAAGTAATATCTTAATTGTTTGGGGAGAGGGGAGGATGGCATTTGCTTAACAAAATGAAAAGCAGAGTCTGCAAACATCTAGCCCACAAATTAATAACAGTATCAACAGCTGGACTTCAAAATTTCTTAGCTACACTATTAGTGTTCCAATGATTTAACTATTAATGCTTAAAATTAAAATCTATTGGTCAAGCCTCATCATTCTACTGAAAAAAGATCGTGAAATCTAATTCAGAAGCTTTATATGTCTGGCCCTAAAATAAAAGAGCAGCTCGTACAGTTAGATGAGAAACCTTTTGTATGCATTCCTTAAGATGACAGTGTTTTGTGTACTAGGTAAAGCACCAACTAGTACAAAGCATCCATGACTAAGAATGGTTGAAACTTGATTCCTCGTTAAACAAAGAAAATTTCTTGGGATATCTATGTTTCTTGTGATTGGGAATTTCTCTTTTTAGTGGACCAAATTGTTCAAGGTTGCAATTTAGCTCAAATTTTGAGAGACTTCATAGAGAATGATAGCAAGATTTTGTTATTGTTAGATATAGAATTATGCATCCTTGAAGATCATTCAAATGATTGATTTGACAACTCCTCATCAGGAAGTTGGTATTGGCCTCTTCCCATAGCTGTGGGCCTTACAGCCATTATTGAAGCAATTTCAATGCCTCGTGCTGGTCCAAACAAGGACACAGAAACCATCTGGACTTTAAAATTTATGCCAAAGATGTTCAGTAGTAGGGATAAACTGAGTATATAGGAGTGCATATACTTCCCACCGTCCCAAAATGGGAGTCTGTATAACATCTCCATTTACCCTCTTTTACATAAGGGCAAATTCAGAACATATCCAATCTACTCCTTCCGTTACAAATTATAAGATTATTGACTTTTTTGGAAGTCAATTTAGTAAATTTTCAAACTCAAAATTAATATAATCCATTAACAATTATGAAACAATATATATTATAAGTAGAATTACTTTTTGCATAGTGTACGGTATTCATCATTGTATTGACTAGAATTAAGGGGTTGTTTGATTGTGTCTGGATGAGTCTGAATGGCATAAATTTGGAATCGATCAGATTTCTTTGTTGTTTGATAAACTTCCGCGCGAGCTGAATGCTTTCAGAATTCTTCTAAATCGATAAGTCTCTCATATCACAGAATTGTTTTTTACTTCTATATCCTCCCACAAGCTAATTAAGAAAGTAAGAAATCGTATGCCGCTTTTTTTTATTTCTTTTAATGATCTAATAATTTAATATATTGACCTTTTTTAATTTCATTCCATACATAATGATAATTTAATTTTCAAATTTTAAAATAATAATTAAATTTCAAAAAAATTAACTATATTTTTTATAAAAAAAATATTTTAATTACTCGCTATTTTACTTATTTTTATTTTTTCTTTCCTGAAAATAATATTAATTTTTGAATATTAGTTATTAATTATTATGAGTTATTAATTATTTGCTATTTTATTATTATATTAATTAATTAATATATGAATTATTATTATATTAGTTATTAACTTGGGTTAAAATTGTTTGAATTATTCAATACTTTGTTTGATAATTTGTTTGAATTATTTATTTTTATGTGTTGAACAATAAATATTGTATTTACTTTTTTTTAATACATCCACACAAAATTATATACTTGTTCAACATAGTTTAGAGGGTTAAAATAATAAAAAATTATTATTAAGATATTTCAGACGTATCAATTATCAAACAATTTTGTTCAATAACTCCATTTAGCTCATTCGGATTAATCATTCAGAACCATTTCATTCAGTTTTATCAAACAACTCCCAAGTAAATCTATGTCAATTTTGAGTATAAAAATGTCTCAAGTTGATTTCAAAAAATCAATAATGAGGGAGAGTACTTTCTTTTGGTGTGTAACTACCAAACTGTTTTTAAAAAAATTGTTTCTAACAATTCTATTTGGCAGGCACAAAAACTGAAAATGGGATGAACCAAAAGAAACAATGTTATTGACATAATCAGTAAAGTTAGAAAACCTCAATACCGACCGGACAATATATAAATGATTATTTACGGGGGGTGAAATTGTAGATGATTATTCAATTTAATCAAAACTGAATAAAGTACTGATTATCCAATTTAGTTCAAGGAACAACAAGAATCTAATTCAATGAATTTGAAAACCCAAAAAATAATAGCAATCACACTAGAAAATCGAGAGAGAAAGACTAACTGGTTGTTAAGAATGGCCGGAGAAGATTGAGGAATGCGCTTCAAAAGGACTTGAACTACGTCCTCAGCTTGCAGACTGCCGTATACGAAGACGTTATGGAGGCCGATTGAATTATTCCCCACAGAAACTGAACTCGATTCCATCCCCTCTCTCTCCCTGACTTTGTTGGAATGGATTGCAGGGATTTTGCAGGAGAAGAAATGTGAAGTTTTTGTATAATAGGAAGGTGTTAGTTCCAAGAAGCCAGGAGTCCATGTGTCTAAAGGAGAATGGTTGATGGTTTTTTTTTTTTATCCTACGACCAGTTTTCCGGGATTGCGACTATACTATATATCCCCACCCAAACAAAGCTTTCGAAACAGCCCAAACCTATCGAAGTTTTATGTTTGTTTCAATGGAAGTCGAACTCAGCACAAGTTGATCTCATACTCTCCTTTACACCATTAAGCCAAGCGACAGGTTCAATGGTTGATGCAATCAAGAAATTATTTATTTATTTTTTTGGAATTACAATGGGCTCTGTCAAATCCGAGCTAATCACGCACCACACGATACAACACCGATTAATTAATTTGGGCATCAATACTGCATTAACGGAGTTTTAGATGTTTTTAAGAATTACAGTGGGCTGATCCCACACCGCATCACACCACTGATTAATTGATTTGGGTGTGAATACTACGTTAACAATGTCGACGCCGAGAATTTTGATTCCTAATTGTTCTTTGTATTTGGCTGGGTTAAATGTCTTCTAGATCACTGCATTATAGGTCTACTTATAAATGAATTACTGAATTTTAATTTACTAACAAAAAGTTAACTATTCCGTTAAGTATGTTGACTTTGGACGGAATTTGCCACGTAAGCAGCTGACGTGTAAAAATTTTCTAATATGGCACAAATCAGTCCTATGTGGCTTTCATGATGCGGAAATGGAAGAAATTTTATAAATGTAATAATATAAATGTACATAAAACGCATTTTTTTTAATAAAAATAAAAAAAAACGCAGTTTTTTTATAAAATAAAAAAAAGCGTAGTTTTTTTTTAATAAAAAAAATAATTATTTTTATTAAAAAAAAAACCAAACAACGCTCTCTCTCTCCTTCTCCGTCACAACAACGCAATTTGGTTTTTAAAAAAAAACAGATTTTTTTAATAAAAATAAAAAAAAACACAATTTTTTTTTAATAAAAAAATGCAGCTTTTTTTAATAAAAATAATTATGTTTAATAAAAATAAAAAAAAACGCAACTTTTTTTTAATAAAAATTAAAAAAACACAGTTTTTTTCAATAAAAAAACGAAATTTTTTTTGTAATACAAATTAAAAAAACACAGTTTTTTTTAATAAAAAAAAATAATAAAGCACATTTTTTTTTAATAAAAATAATTATGTTTAATAAAAATTAAAAAAAGCGCAGTTTTTTTTTAATAAAAATTAAAAAAACATAAATTTTTTTAATAAAAAAAATAATAAAACGCAGTTTTTTTTAATAAAAATAATTATTTTTAATAAAAATAAAAAAACTCAGTTTTTTTTTAATAAAAATAAATAAAACTGTGACTTTTTTTAATTTTTATTAAACTTAATTATTTTTATTAAAAAAATTGCGTTTTATTTTATTTTTTTATTAAAAAAAATTGTGTTTTTTTTATTTTTATTAAAAAAACTGTGCTTTTTTAATTTTTATTAAAAAAAACTGCGTTTTATTTTTGAAAAACCAAACTGTGTTGTTGTGACGGAGAAGGAGAGAGAAAGCATTGTTTGGTTTTTTTTTTAATAAAAATAATTATTTTTTTTATTTTCATTAAAAAAACTGTGTTTTTTTTAAATTAAAAAAAACTGCGTTTTTTTTATTAAAAAAAATGTGTTTTATGTACATTTATATTATTACATTTGTAAATTTTTCTCCATTTCCACATCATGAAAGCCACATGGAACTGATCTGTTCCACATCAAAAAAATTTTACACGTCAGCTGCTTACGTGGCAAATTCCGTCCAAAGTCAACATACTTAACAGAATAGTAACTTTTTGTTAGTAAACTAAATTTCAGTGAGTTGACTATAAGGAAAAAAAGTTCAGTGACCCATTTATAAGTTAACCTATAGTATAGTGACCTAGAAAGCATTTAATCCGTATTTGGCTATGTCAATTAATTTATTAAAGGGTGAGATTTTAGGAAAAGACCGACATAAATGCTGACAATTTGAAAATATTGATCTTAATGATTTAGCCGAATTAGACAGAGCGCCATTTGATATGAGTTCAAAAGGATGTATCAACTCATCCGAATTTTTAAAGTTTTCGCAATATGGCCCAATATGTGACTCCCTAGAATTGGTCTTGCACCCGAGATTCATAGAATTTGGGGGCTTGCGTAAGCGAGGGGAAAGTGTTAGGCACTCCCGACTTCCGTAAAACACGGTTATTGCGACTTTTTCATTGCCTAAACATAAAGTGTGTGTGTAAAGCTTTTGAACAGATGTTTAAGTGCTTTATTTTGAAAGTAATGTTGTGCCCCTTTGAACTTATGCCAGAAGGGTTTGATTTATAGAAAATTTCATTTTTTCAGATAAAGTATATGAAAGTAAATTTTTTGAAAAGATGGTTTTCAAACCCTTCGCCAAATATGAATTGAGACCCTTTGATACTTCAAATTTTATTCTAGAAGCGACTTGATTTGATTTAATTGAGATGCGAAACATCTTCGAAGGCTAATTCGAAACTATTAATATAAGGGTCGAGCCCCTTGTGGGCATGGAAGTCATCGAAGTGAGTCCGAGCACCCACAAACCACAATGTCACTATTTCGGGGCCTTAAATCCGGATACCGTTTTAAGACCCAAGATTACATGTACAA
Source organism: Panax notoginseng (assembly GCA_016801055.1). Taxonomy (NCBI): domain Eukaryota; kingdom Viridiplantae; phylum Streptophyta; class Magnoliopsida; order Apiales; family Araliaceae; genus Panax; species Panax notoginseng. The sequence goes on along the minus strand of CM029021.1, from coordinate 121,111,875 downwards.
TAAATGATAAGTTGATATTACAACTAAAACTAGTCCATCACTGGAACCGAATCGAGATTTATTTAGAAGATCCTTAACCACACAGTTACTAGGCTTACATGATATTATAACAAACCATGCTAAGAATATATCTTAAAACGATATATACACGCCCGCTAACTCAGTTAACAAGTGATTTATCGATTAAATCCTTGAACTCGAGTAGTTTGGGTCCCACTTCTACTAAATATGGATCTAGGATAGCATGGGATAGCCAAAATATTTACAAAACTAGAAAATAAACTAGATCTATGTACTTAGATCTAAGCCTATCTAGCCTAAAGGGTCAAGCTATAAAGCTTTTAGACTAGTTAAATACTAGATCAAGCTAGATCTAGTTAAAACACTGTAAATACCAACTATATACACAAAATAATCGGTAAAAAGCTATATATATGCACAACCAAATAGTATATATATAGCACTTATATATATACTAAAACAATAAATAACCACATATTTGAGAAGATCTTACAATATGGCGCGATAACTGTACAAAGGAGGGCTAAAAGCTTGCACAAACTTGATTCCATCAGGTAGAAAGTTGATATAACAAGATTTATATGTATAGAAGCGTTTAAAATAGATATTTACGGTGTTTAAGATCAAGATTTAAGGTATTTCTCTCTCTAACTCACGATTTCTTTCTCTCCAAAATGTTCTATCTCCCAAATTAGTTGAAAACTCGATCATTTAAAGAGGAAAAGTGGAGTCGCAGGTACAATGGAGGCAGTCGCAGGTGCGGCTGCCCTAAAGTGGGCCCCACTTACTCGATTTTCGTGTTGGGAAGTTAGTTTTTGTGCAGTCTGCTTAAACGTCCATAACTCTTAATCCGGGGGAGTTAGGAGATGTGCCATATCATTCCGGAAAGCTCTTTCTGATAACTTCTCAATGGTATATTATTTGTCCCATTCTGAGTTCGGGAAGGCATAAAAAAAGGGAAACAACTATCCTTGGGTAGATGTCCGCTAGTCATTCGCCTTGTTGTGTGCTAGAAAGCTTGCACCTTTCAATCCAGGAATAGTTGGCAGACATGACATACCATTCCGGAAAACTCTTTTCGAGAGCTACACAATAACATCGGGTTTGAACATTTCTAAATCCAGGAAGATGGTCCATGACCAGAATAACATCTTACGGTATTCTCGGGTAGTCCGTGGATCTGTCTTGCGTAGTTTGCACTCGGGATTATTGTGGTGGCTCCATATGAGCCTATCCTTAGTCGGACGATTATTTTTTATGTTGTGTTGGCAAAATTACATATTTGTCCTCTCGGGATTGTCTTAGGGATTGAACTTGTGATGTTGTCTTCCCTCGGGGTTATCTCCAGGGTGTAAAAAGATATTTTTGCCCTCCTGCGTGGTTAGTAACAGGAAAGTGAAATTTTGAGTGTCTACAGACCCTCTTTTTCATGTTTATGCAATGCAATGAAATGAACATGACAAAAAATACTAGACACTTGAAATATGAAAAGGTATATCTAATTATGCAATGTCATATGTAGTTATATATGAGTGTTAAAATTTTAAAAGGTTACTCCCGTCTGCAAGGGAGGATGATTATTATACTGTTGTCATTGGTCGTTGCCGATGGCTTCGTTGATTGTATCGCAAATCGCATATCATCACACATCACATTTCATATAGTGGAAATCTTACATCGCAAATCGCACTTCGCACATAGCACTTCATATTTTCCCAATCACACTTCGCAAATCGCATTTCACACATCGCACTTTGCAAATCACAAATCCCATATCAAATCACATATCAATGATCGCATTTCGCATGCCACAAATTGTACTTCGCACATCGTACTTCATATTTTCCTAATCGTACTTCGCAAATCGAAAATCACACTTTGTAAATCACACTTTGCACTTCATCTTTTCCCAATCGCATTTCGCACATCGCACTTCATATTTTTCCAATCACACTTCGCAAATCGCAAATCATATATCAAATCACTTATCAAATCGCACCACAAATCGCATAGTGTATCGCAAATCACATTGCCACCACTGGGGATCGCCGGTGCCTTCACTAAAGATATTTTCTAACGGATTACACCATTGGGCATTTTCGATGCCTTCGCTGAAGATAGTTCTTAACGACTTACACTACCAGATATTCTCGTTGCCTTCGCCGGGGCTGACTCCAACGACTTAAGTTCCATCGGGGATTGATGCCGATGTTGATGCCTACGCTGGGGTTGACTCCAACAGTTTGATTTCCATCGGGGATTGATGCCGATACCTACGTTGGGCTTAGCTCCAACAGTTTGATTTCCATCGGGGATTGATGCAGATGCCTATGCTGGGGTTGACTCCAACGGTTTGGTTTTTAATTATAAAAAGGGGCGAGCTTTTTTACTTATGAACCTGTTGGATTAAATATTGGCTTAACTGATGACCCGTGTACCGCTGAATTCTATGGAGGATGCGTGTCATTCTTTCACTGCCCAGATTTGAACTTCGGTGCAAAGGTCTTGACCTAGGAGGACTTGGCATCGGTTGACATGTTTGATGATGTAGATTTCATTCGCTAAACCTTTGGTTAGTCGTTGGGCGCCTGTGCCCCACTTTCGTCATCGCAATTTCTTTCGGGACTCCCCTCATTTCTTTTGATGAGAACTTGGCCCAACTTAGATCCATTGAATTGAATTGCAAAAATGCCCTAGCCATTTCGCACGTTGTCACCGGGGAATCATATAAGAAACTCGCTTTGTAGACCACGTTGAGAGTGAGCAATATCCTGCACATCAGACTAATAACAAAAATGCGCCAAAAGCTTGACGACTCGGGCCGTCGGGGATAACTTTGATATAAAGATTATTATAATCTCATAAATGAGGCATATGCAGTTAAAGTTCATGAAATTGAATACTCATTGGGTCTGCAACTTAACTCGTATTCGCTGAGTTTTTATCTTATCGCTAAAGATCTTGAAACTGAGTATGAAAATGAATATTTTCTAAGGAAGTTGTGAATCGCTAACTTCAAGGTTATTTTTTATTTCTTTCCTTTTAAGGAATTTTTCATTTAACAAGCTATGAAATCGCAAGAAAACTTTTAAGCATCCATGGTCATTGTGCATGGGTAGGATCAAATTCCAAAAATTTATCTCCCTTTATTGGAAATACTTTGTCTTTGCTTTAAACACCATTCTTCGCAGAATTAACGTCATATGACATGTGCACTATGAGTGGCGCAACCCTTAGCAGGGGTTTCTTTTCTATGACTTTAGATGATCTCATTTTGATCTCGTAAATTTTTTCATCGCTTTGACTCCATAGTTTCTTTTCTCTCCTTTCTCTCTCCTTTCTCTCGCCTAACTTGTCTCGTTTTCTTAGGCTATTTAGAGTTAACCATTTAATGAGTTTTGAACCAATGACTCCCAAACCAAATGGCTTTTGGGCACTAGATGTAAAAATACCCCTTCGGATTTACTTGCTCGAGTAACAAAGGCCACACTTCGAGACAAGCCAAGCGGTCTACCCTATTTGCTCTTCGCCTGACCTTGTGCAGGGTCCGTTTTCTTAGGCTCTAAGTTACCCATGTAGTGAGTGTTGGGCCGGCGACTCCCAAACCAAACAGCTTTAAGGCACTAGGTGTGAAAAGACCCCTCAAGCTTAATTAGTCAAGTAACCCAAGCCACGATTTGGATTCGCTAAGGTCTCGCCTTCATCCCCCTCACAATGCTAGTTTTCTTAGGCACTAAGTTACCCATGTAGTGAGCGTTGGGCCGATGACTCCCAAACCAGATGGTTTTAGTGCACCAGGTGTAAAAGACACCCTTAAGGCTTAATTACTCGAGTAACCAATGCCACAATTCGAGATATTAGGTTAGCCATCACTTATCTTCTATCTTCGCATTAATTATTATCGTTGTCACCATAGTTTCATACCCCACTACTAAGAGTCAGGGCAATCGCAAAGTGCAGACATATATATGAGGCCGAGTCTGCTCCAAAAAGGGCTTTGAACTAGGATGTTGTACCTAATCAAAAGGTTTAATAGTCTTAATTCTCTAATTGTTCCCGTGATTCTTGCTCCATGGACGCTTATCAGAATTAATCCAATTCATAACAAGTTAAACAAAATCTTCTCTTTTAAAACCTTTTTCTAAGATTCTAATGTAAGATTTATCTATAATTAACATGTCTATGGATGGAGACAGAAAATAGATAAAGAGTTGAAAGAGTTATACCTCATATATGGATCGTTGTATTCTAAGAAAATTATGATGGGAAAAGACCAAATGATCGTACCGGATCGCCAGTGAAATAAGAGATGCTCTGATGACGACGGACCATGTTGATGGTGTCAACTGGTGCATTTTCCTATTTAGGATGGTCGATAAATGCCTCAATGTTAATTTGTCGCTATTTTCGAAATTATCCCATTCTTATTTGTTGTAAGGGTCCCAATATCGGGTTGTCGTTGATTCTGAAATTGCCCCAGTCTTGCTTGTTGTCTGGGGTAGTCGCTTTGTTGTATGTTTGACAGATGGGCTGATAAAATGTCGAGATCACAAAAGTCTTTTACCTCCCGACTCACATGGTGAACAAGTAGTGGATATGGGCTTTGATGTTTAGGTGCCCTAATCATTTTTGATTTTTAGAAGCAATTGACTTTGATGATTTTCTTCTGATTTGACGAAGCCTTGTGATCGTGGGTGTCAGCTTGCATTGTTGAGTCAATATTTATTGTGATCGCCTTGGGTTGAATCTATACTCGTTGATGATCAATACTATTACATAAGTAATCTATGGGTTCGCCTTAGCCTTCCCTTTATCCTTCCCGGATCCGTCTATCCTTTCGATCTTAGTTGCATTCATATAGTTCAAGCAAGATTGAGACTAACTAGCTCAGCAAGTATAACAATTCTACTAAAACTAGCCTGCTTGAAACATAGGAATTGTATATCTTCAATGACTGAACAATAGTTATGAAGTACTATTGATAATTCAACATAGCACTTCTTTTCATTCAAAACGTTTTACAATAACAATATTCAGTAAAACATCAATTCCGGTTCAAGACCATGAGCATTTCATAAGTACTTTGAAAAGGACATCCCGGCACTAAGTTCGTAAGTCCAGCATAGCTTACGAGCACGTCTAGGTGATCAGCCTATAGTACTCTATGTTGATCAACACTACATTCATTAAGTTGTGGCAACCTCACGTGCATGTCATTTAACGACAAAACATTTTAGCATACTCAGTCTCCTTTTGAAAAATCACACCACTATTAGTTTGGTAAATCATTGACAATACTTTGTTAGATTATAAGAAATCCAACATATTGTAAGTCTAGCCGAGAAAATTGGCGTTGACTTCATCAGACATTAACTCATGCGTAAGAATACATGAATCATAAAGCTTGTTCAGACTGAACTGAAACAAGGGTTAGAACACTTGCCTTTAGCGTCTGCTACAGTTATAACACGTAAACTTTACGTCTTTAAGGTCTCTACAGTAGATGATAACATCACATAACACATTAGGTCATGAATAAAATACATGGTTCCTAAAGAATCTTACCCTTCTTCTCAATTTAATTATGTATTAGATTTGTTATTATTGGTTCCGACTTTCCGTTATGTCATTCTTACATTCATATGCAATTGATTTACTTCAACCCTAAGTGATCATACTTAAGGTTTAAACATGTCTTAACAATGTTTCATTAAGTTTATTAAGTTTATACTACTTCATTGTCTTCCTTTTTATCTTCATAGTCATTCATCTCTATGTAAACCCTAAGGCTGGCACTGCGACGCCAGCTTTCCTTCTTGGACTCGCGCTGTGGTGCGGGTTAGCAGTGTTCAAGTCCCGGCTTCGGCGCTACGGTGCCACTTGCCCTTCACTGTGTTGCGCTGCGGCGCCAACTAACAGTACCTCATGCCTCGGCCTCGCGCTACGGCGCTGGCTTTTTGGCCTTGGGCTGGCTCCGCGGCGCCAGCTCTGTGCACCAGAAAATTTTTACAGTTTTAAAATTTTGTGAAACTCCCGGGCTCGTAACTTCTTTGTTATAAGTCCGAATTGGCTCGTTCAAGAGCCTACGGTTCACAAATCATATACTCTATGTGTTCATGCAAGAATTTTATCTATTTTACTTCGTTAACTAAAAATTCACCTATTAGTCCATTTTTAACGAAAACAATAAACGTTCGTGAACGTTCAACGCTCGTTTCTTAGTTCTAAGTCGGAATCTGGCCATTTTCGAGTCCGCAACTCTATAATGCCAAATAAGACTTATCTCCATCGAAAACCAACGTTTTTGAGTTCAAATACAAAATTCGACTTCCATTCCGAGAATTTCACGAATTCGACGATTATCGTCCAATTGTGTGAATTTCGACAAAACTTTGTTACTAGCGATTTGTTCATCGTTCCAAATAGATTCAATCCATTAATTAGACATCTCAACCTACATATTACAACAACTTATTTTCATGTTTAAGTCATTATGTATTCTTCGTAGTCTTGTAACTTATTAAGTATAAATTACATATACATTCATTTCTCATAACTCATGATGGATTAAGTCCTTAAACTAATATTCTTACATCTTATTAATCATACCAACTTCTTAAGGTAATCATATGACAAGTTCATAATTGTTCTTCATAAGTTCATAATTTATTTAGGTTTGAATTACTTATTCAAGACTTATACGGCTTAAGTCCATTGATTATCCAATCTTATGTGTTCTTAGCATACATGTTCATTAAGTTACATTTCTCTTATCACCCTAAAATGGTAGAGATGGAAGATATGAGATCATAAGATCATTTACCTATGTCGCTTAGCTTTCTCCTTCTTGAAAATCTAACAATGGAAGTTAAGCTTAAAAGTGCTTATTCTCTCTAACCAATAAATTGTTTAATATTGGATGAAAACTAACAAACCAATAATGAATTATGAGCTTGCTATTTATAAAGCTTCCAAGGTTAGGGCACTTTGGTCAAAAGCACAACCCACCTCCTTAAGTAACCTCCTTACTATTCACTACTTAACCCCTAAGTAAACTTGGCCATTACACTTATTCCTTGCCCACCACATAAAGTTCTTGGTCACCAATTCACCCATGGGTTACCCCATGGATCTAGCTTTACCCAATGGATCATTACATGGCTTAGGTTTAGTTTGTTTAACTTATTCATTTGGGCTTGCAATAAAATGCTTTGGGCTTACATTAACAAACACTTGGGCTTAACTTTAATCCCACATGGTTTACACTTTTATTCATATTGGACTTGTACTTCATACAATATTTCACAATTCCATTTCTTTAGACTTTAATCCTTAACATTCTCAAATTAAGTCCACATGAGAAATATTGCGTTTTTCATACTTGAATTATTATTACATAATCCATCTTACCTCGATATTATAACGTTACGTATTTCTCGGAAGTTCAAAAATAATTTTCGAGCAGAAAACGATGAATAATATTTTTCGAAAAATTTCTCGGAAAGCTTTTATTTTCGTCTTGGAAATTCAAACACTTTAATTCCTTCACGTTTCTAGGTTATAGAACGACATTCATATTGCTCACACATAAAAATAACCAATAATATTATTTTATTCATTAAAAATATTTTACAAAAGATTCGAATTTCTCGGTCGTTACATTCTTCCCCCTTTATAAAGATTCTGCCCCCAGAATCTCGTCTCACATTACGCAAACAACTGAGGGTAATCCGTCCTTATCTTTTCTTCCAATTCCTACATTGCTTCTTTGGCATCGTGGTTCTTCCATAACACCTTTACCGAAGGTATGACTTTGTTCCTCAAAACTTGCTCTTTTCTATCGATGATTTGAATCGGCATCTCTTCGTACGTTAAGTCCTTCTCAATTTGAATAGGCTCATACAATATTACGTGCTTATAATCCGGTTTATAAGGACGTAACACAGATACGTGAAACACGTTATGTATTCATTCTAGGTCTGGAGGTAAGGCTAACATATAAGCTACCTCGCCTATCCGTTTTAACACTTCAAAAGGTCTTATAAACATTGGACTTAACTTCCCTTTCTTTCCAAAGCGTATCTTTCCTTTCAAGAGAGATACCTTTAGAAATACATATGAGTCTACCTCAAATTCCCTATTTTCTCGATGTAAGTCTGCATACTTCTTCTGTCTGTCGTGAGCTGCTACGAGACGCACCCTTATCAATTTCACTACATCCACTGTTTGTTGAACCAATTCTGGACCTAGCATTCGACGTTCTCCCACTTCGTCCCAACATAACGGTGTTCTGCACTTCCTTCCATATAAGGATTCGTAAGGCGGCATACCTATGCTTGCATGATAGCTATTGTTATACGCAAATTCTACTAATGGTAGATGATCATCCCAACTACCTTTGAAATCCATGACGCAAGATCTCAGCATATCTTCTAACGTCTGAATTGTTCTCTCGCTCTGTCCATCGATTTATGGATGATATGACGTACTCAACTTTAACTGTGTCCCCAACTGCTCTTGCAGACTTCTCTAAAAGTTCGATGTGAATCATGGGTCACGATCTGACACAATCAAAACTGGTACTCCATGTCTGGAAACAATCTCCTTAACATAAAGTTTAGCTAACTGGTCTAAGTTATACTTAACCCAAATTGGAAAAAAGTGAGCTGACTTCGTCAACCGGTCAACTATTACCCAAATCGCATCATATCCCTTCTGAGTAGTTGGAAGCCCCACCATAAAGTCCATCGTGATATGCTCCCACTTTCACTCCAGAATCTCCAATGACTGTAATAAGCCACTTGGTCGTTGATGTTCGGCCTTAACTTTCTGACAAGTTAAGCACCTACTCACATAATCGGATCTCTCTTTCTTCATATTCGGCCACCAAAAACTCTGTCGAAGATCTTGATACATCTTAGTGCTACCAGGATGAATCGAGTACCTCGAATTGTGAGCTTCTTATAAAATTTGCTCCTTTAATTCCTTCTCATTTGGAACCCAAATTCTTCCCTCAAATCTTAATAATCTCTCATTATCAAGACTGTACTTAATATCTTTTTCATTGGTTAACCGCTTCTTCATCTGATAACACTCATCAATTTTGAGCTGCACCTCCTTGACTCTATCTATGATGGTAGATTGGATATCCGTCGCAAATAGTCTTTGACCCGCTTCACTCGGCAACTTCACCTCTAACTCCATCCTAGTCATCTCTGTTATTAACTCAGTTTGAGCCGTTAACATAGAAAATTTCTCCCGACCCTTCCTACTTAAGGCATCGGCAACTATATTGGCTTTCCCAGGGTGATACAGGATTTCACAGTCATAATCCTTTATCAACTCCAACCATCTCCTCTGTCTCATATTCAATTCCTTATGTGTGAAGATATATTTTAGACTCTTGTGGTCCGTGTATATCTCATATTTTTTCCCCGTAAAGATAATGTCGCCATATCTTTAAGGCAAATACTACTGCGGCCAGTTCCAAATCATGAGTAGGGTAAACTTTCTCATAATCCTTCAACTGCCGTGATGCATACGCAATGACCTTGCCATGCTGCATGAGCACGCAACCAAGTCCTCTATGCGAAGTATCGCTATAAACTACAAAATTTCCTGTGTCATCGGGTAATGACAAAACAGGGCCTTCACTTAACCTCTTCTTCAGTTCTTAAAAACTGTCCTCGCATTTCTCAGTCCACGCGTATTTCACTATCTTCCTTGTCAAGTTAGTTAACGGAGTAACTATCTTTGAAAAGTCCTGAATGAATCTCCGATAGTATCCCGCTAACCCTAGGAAACTCCGCACCTAAGTCAGCCTTTTCGGTTGTTCCTAATTCATTATTGCTTCCACCTTTGCTGGATCTACTGAAATCCCCTCATGGTCAATAGCATGTCCTAAAAACTGTACCCTCTCTAGCCAAAATTCACACTTAGTGAACTTCGCATATAACTTCTCATTCCTTAGTGTTTCCAACACTATTCTTAAGTGTTCAGCATGATCTTCTGGCGTCTTAAAATAGACTAGAATATCATCGATAAACACCACGACGAACTTGTCCAAATATTGTTTGAACACTCTGTTCATCATATCCATAAATGCAGCTGGTGCATTAGTTAACCCAAATGACATCACCAGAAACTCGTAATGACCATAACGAGTCCTGAACGCTGTCTTTGGTACGTCCTCCTTCCTAACCTTCAACTGATGATACCCCGTCCTCAAATCTATTTTAGAAAAATACTTTGCCCCTTTCAACTGATAAAAAAGATAATCGATCCTGGGCAATGGGTACTTATTATTTAGCGTTAACTTGTTCAACTCTCAGTAGTCGATACAAAGTCTTAACGATCCGTCCTTCTTCTTGACAAACAGTACCGGTGCTCTCCACGGTGAAACACTCGATTAAATGTACTTCATGTCCAACAGTTCTTGCAACTGCACCATCAACTCCTTCATCTCCACCGGCGCCATACGATACGGTGCCCTGAAAACTGGTGCCGCTCCTGGAACAATGTCTATTACGAACTCGGTCTCCCTATCTGGTGGAAGACCCTGCAACTCACTTGAAAATACATCCATGAATTCACTCACTATAGGTATTTGTTTCATGGTCGCTCCCACTCTCTGGGTATCAACAACGTGGCACAGATAACCTACACACCTATTCCTTAATAATTTCCTAGTTTGTGTCATAGTAAGACAACACGAACGTCCCGACGATTTATTACCGTAAAATATTACATGAGGTTGTCTTAACGTTTTAATATTTACGCTCTTCTTTTAACAATCTATAATTGCCCCACAGTTAAATAACCAATCCATTCCGAGAATTACATCGAATTCTCCTAACTTTATCGGTATCAAATCTACCGATAATTTACAACCCCGTATGTCTACGCAACAACTCCTATGAACATCTTCAACAGGAATTATTCTTCGTTTGCTACCTTAATATTTATAGGTATTGGAAACTTTTCGGGAAGTAATCCTAATCGCCTAGCAAAATAACATGCGATAAACAAACAAGTAGCACCTGAGTCAAACAGCACATAAGCATTTTGGTCGTTGATCGGAATAATACATGCGACTATGTCCCCCGATGCCATCACATCTTGGACTGTCATGTTAAAGGTATGGGCCATCGGCCTACCCGGCTACGCTGGACCCCCAATAGCTAACTTACCACTATTGGCGCCCTTATTCCCGTTCGTCCCCTTCTTCGGGCAGCTCTTTGCCATGTGGTCAGTTGACCCACACACAAAGCATCCGTGGTTCTTCTTCGGACTTGGACAGTTAGGCGCAATGTGCCCCTCTTGTCCACAATTGTAATATACGGCCTTCCCCATGAGACAGACTCCTAAGTGAGTCTTCCCACAGGTCTTGTAGGCCTCCATTCTCCTCTTTGGGTCTCCTTGCTTTACTCTGGTATTCCTAGAGTTAACCACCTTCCGTTTATACCCTTCGCCACTCCCGTTGGCACCTTCGACCTTCACTCCCCCATCCACCTTCCCCTTATTCTTCTTATCCTTGTGGTACTGGCTCAACGCCTCGCTACCACCTTCGGCGATTATCGCCTTCTCTAGTATGGTCCCAAAGGAAGTACTTTGGAATGCAGATATCCGGTTATAGAGCCAGGGTTTCAAGCCCTACTCGAACCGTCGAGCTTTTCTATCCTCGGTGTCCACTTGGTGTGGAGCGAACCTTGTCAGTTCATTAAACTTGGCTGCGTATTGGGGAACCGTCATGTCCCTTTGTTTCAAATCCAAAAACCGCATCTCCATTCTCCCTTGCATGCTCGTGGGAAAGTAGTTCTCGAAGAATATCTCCTTGAACCTCACCCACGTTAGATTCTCGATTCCGATCCTAGCCTGATTGGCCTCCCACCAAAAGTTAGCATCTCCCTTCATCATGTAGGTTGCAAAGGCAACCTTCTGGCCCTCATCGACATTTTCTATGACAAATGCCTTCTCAATTTCCTTTACCCACGTTTGGGCTTCGATAGGGTCCATAGTTCCTTTGAACTCCGACGGACCCACGTTTTTGAAATCTTTAAACGTAGTAGCTCGTACTACACCAGGATTTACGGGGATGTTAGCCCCAGTTCTATTAAATGCGGCTGTTAAAAGATTTACAAACTCCTGCATAGGGTTAACCGGACCTCCCTCCGGTTGATTTACGTTAGCGCCTTGATTACGTGGTACTCTTCTCGGCGGCATTTTGCTGTTACTATCCATTTACTGTTAATTAGTTATCATTCACAATTTAAACAATAACTTAAACATTCATTACTCAATATGTTCTGAAAAACGCTTATATTGATTCATTGTAGTATAATACTACATCAGTTACATTACACAGCCTAAGCTGATTACATTTCTTTCCCGCAATTACTTTCTCAAAATTGGGATTTTACAAAAGACTACCCTTTATTTTACAAAAGAGGGTTTTACGTCACTACTAGATACACAATATTTATATATCTAACTACTCTATCTACTAATAGATTACATCTTCCTTAAGGCATTATCAAAATCTACCTTAACAAGACCGGCGATAATATCACGGCTGATAGTATGTCGTGTCTGCCCTGCTTCTATGGGATAACCAGCTACCTACTGCTGGAAGTCCGCATGAGAACTCCTATGAATATAGGACATTCTCCCTATCTTCTGCTTTTTGGTCTTTAGCTCCCCCCTGAGCTTAAAGATCTCCTATTTCAGCTCATGGACCTTATTCTTGGCCAAAATCCTCTCATCATGTTCCTGTTCCCACATCGACGCCACGTCTATCATATCTTCTAAGATAGCCTGGAGCTCTGCTTTCAGCTCCTTAACCTCCTGGCAGTAATGGATGTTTCTATCCAATACTGACATAAAAAGTGACATCATTGACTCCCCCGGAGCAATCTCTGCTGCTATTGCTACTGGGTTGAAAGACACTACCTCCACCTCTTCTTCTAGCATGTTGTCAAACACGGACATGTAGTCTAGGCTCTTTGAGTCTCCAGACTCAACCACTACAACTTCAGGCTCTGCTGCTATGGGGTTTGGTATAATCTCTATCTGATTAACCGACCTTTAGCTGACTACCTGTACGTCTCTATTTTCTCCTGACATCTACCACAACACAAATAAGTTTGATTAGTACATGTCAGTAGAATAATAAAAACACATAACATATATAATGCATTTTTATAAGGTTAATTTCCATCTTTTATTTCTTTGACTTTTCTTAAGGTTATGACTTAAGGTTTAAATCCCCCCTTAAGTTTTATAACCTAATGCTTTGATACCAACCTGTGATGCCCCCAAATCCGGGTATCTTCCAACCCGACAGATGGTGCTACATGGTGCTACAGTTCACACAAACATTCAATTGAAATGCCTCAAAAGAACGAATATGTCTTATATATATTCAAAATAATATTAACATTCTCGCAGGTTCTTTATAATCGTTACATTTGTCCTTGTCATAATATCAAATATTATCATTACAACCCTATACTATTACATAAGTAATCTATGGGTTCACCTTAGCCTTCCCTTTATCCTTGCCGGATCCGTCGATCCGTTCGATCTTAGCTGCATTCATATGGTTCAAGCAAGAGTGAGCCTAACTAGCTCAGCAAGTACAACAATTCTACTAAAACTAGCCTGCTTGAAACATAGGAATCGTATATCTTCAATAACTGAACAATAGTTATGAAGTACTATTGATAATTCAAAATATCACTTCTTTTCATTCAAAACGTTTTACAATAACAATATTCAGTAAAACATCAATTTCGGTTCAAGACCATGAGCATTTCGTAAGTACTTTGAAAAGGACATCCCGGCACAAAGTCCGTAAGTCCGACATAGCTTACGAGCACGTCTAGGTGATCAGCCTATAGTACTCTATGTTGATCAACACTACATTCATTAAATGTGGGTACGTTTAAGTTGTGGCAGCCTCACGTGCCTGTCGTTTAACGACAAAACATTTTAGTATACTCAGTCTCCTTTTGAAAAACCACACCAATATTAGTTTGGTAAATCATTGACAATACTTTGTTAGATTATAAGAAATCCAACATATCATAAGTCTAGCCGAAAGAATTGGCGTTGACGTCATCAAACATTAACTTATGCGTAAGAATACATGAATCACAAAGCTTGTTCAGATTGAACTGAAACAAGGGTTAGAACACTTGCTTTTAACGTCTGCTATAGTTATAACACTTACACTTTACGTCGTTAAGGTCTCTACAGTAGATGATAACATCACATAACACATTAGGTCATAAATAACATACATGGTTCCTAAAGAATCTTACCCTTCTTCTCAATTTAATTACGTATTAGATTTGTTATTATTGGTTCCGGCTTTCCGTTATGTCGTTCTTACATTCATATGCAATTAAGTTACTTCAACCCTAAGCGATCATACTTAAGGTTTAAACATGTCTTAACAATGTTTCATTAAGTTTATTAAGTTTATACTACTTCATTGTCTTCCTTTTTATCTTCATAGCCATTCATCTCTATGTAAACCCTAAGGCTGGCGCTGCGGCGCCAACTTTCCTTCTTGGACTCGCGCTGCGGCGCGTGTTAGCAGTGTTCAAGTCCTGGCTTCGGCGCTGCGGCGCCACTTGCCCTTCACTGTGTCGCACTGCGACGCCAAAAAACAGTACCTCATGCCTCGGCCTCGCGCTGCGGCGCGGGCTTTTTGGCCTTGGGCTAGTGCCATAGCGCCAGCTCTGTGCACCAGAAAATTTTTACAGTTTTGAAATTTTGTGAAACTCCTGGGCTCGTAACTTCTTCGTTATAAGTCCGAATTGGCTCGTTCAAGAGCCTACGGTTCACAAATCACATACTCTACGTGTTCATGCAAGAATTTTATCTATTTTACTTCGTTAACTAAAAATTCACCTATTAGTCCATTTTTAATGAAAACGATAAACGTTCGTGAACGTTCAATGCTCGTTTCTTCGTTCTAAGTCGGAATCCGGCCATTTTCGAGTCCGCAACTCTATAATGCCAAATAAGACCTCCATCAAAAATCAACGTTTCTGAGTTCAAACACAAAATCCGACTTCCATTCCGAGAATTTCACGAATTTGACGATTATCGTCCAATCGTGTGAATTCCGACAAAACTTTATTACTAGCGATTTGTTCATCGTTCCAAATAGATTCAATCCATTAATTAGACATCTCAACCTACATATTACAACAACTTATTTTCATGTTTAAGTTTTTATGTGTTCTTCGTGAGCTTATAACTTATTAAGTATAAATTACATATACATTCATTTCTCATAACTCATGATGGATTAAGTCCTTAAACTAATATTCTTACATCTTATTAATCATACCAACTTCTAAAGGTAGTCATATGACAAGTTCATAATTGTTCTTCATAAGTTCATAACTTATTTAGGTTTGAATTACTTATTCAAGACTTATACGGCTTAAGTCCATTGATTATCCAATCTTATGTGTTCTTAGCATACATGTTCATTAAGTTACACTTCTCTTATCACCCTACAATGGTAGAGATGGAAGATATGAGATCATAAGATCATTTACCTTTGTGGCTTAGCTTTCTCCTTCTTGAAAATCTAACAATGGAAGTTAAGCTTAAAAATGCTTTTTCTCTCTAACCAATAAGTTGTTTAATATTGGATGAAAACTAATAGTGAGCTTGCTATTTATAGAGCTTCCAAGGTTAGGGCACTTTGGTTAAAAGCATAACCCACCTCCTTAAGTATCCTCCTTACTATTCACTACTTAACCTCTAATTAAGTAAACTTGGCCATTACACTTATTCCTTGCTCACCACATAAAGTTCTTGGTCACCAATTCACCCATGGGTTTCCCCATGGATCTAGCTTTACCCAATGGATCATTACATGGCTTAGGTTTAGTTTGTTTAACTTATTCATTTGGGCTTGCAATAAAATGCTTTGGGCTTACATTAATAAACACTTGGGCTTAACTTTAATCCCACATGGTTTATACCTTTATTCATATTGGACTTGTACTTCATATAATATTTCACAATTCCATTTCTTTAGACTTTAATCCTTAATGTTCTCAAATTAAGTCCGTATGCGAAATATTGCGTTTTCCATACTTGAATTATTATTACATATTTCATCTTGCCTCAATATTATAACATTACGTATTTCTCAAAAGTTCAAAAATAATTCCCGAGCGGAAAACGATAAATAATGTATTTCAGAAAATTTCTCGGAAAGCTTTTATTTTCGTCTTGAAAATTCAAACACTTTAATTCCTTCACCTAGTTAAAATACTACAACGTTTCGACATTTCTAGGTTATAGAACGACATTCATATTGCTCACACATAAAAATAACCAATAATATTATTTTATTCATTATTTAATTCATTAAAAATATTTTACAAAAGATCCGAATTTCTCGGTCGTTAAAAATATTTGAGTTAGGCGACCTTCTCTTCTGCAATTGAAATACGCTTTGGGTTGCTGTGTACAGTTTGGACTGATGTGTCCTTCCTGTCCGTATTTGTAGCATACGACTGGTGGTCGTTCTCATTCCTTAAAAACGGGTGCTGGTGCTGCTGTCTTTTCATCATTGTTGAATCTCCTCTTTTTAAAATTTCCACTTCTATTATCTTGGCCAGAATAACCACCGAAGTGGTTACCATTTCTGGCATGATGATTTCCTCCACGTTCGTTGTCACCGCTTTGATGACTGCTACCACTGGTATTATAGTTTTGTCGGCTGCTATTTTTTGGTTGGACTGACTCATTATCACGCTCCAATAACTGAGCCCTATTCACAATATCTGAATACAAGAAAAGTTTGTGAGAAATGAGGTATTGATATATTTTAGGTTTCAAATCTCGCAGAAACATTCGTGTCATACGCTCCTCATTATCTACCAAATGGGATGCAAACCGGGATAACTCTGCAAATTTAGCCTCATATTGTGATATGGTCATATTGTTTTGTTCCAGCTTGATGAATTCTACCACTTTCATGTGACAAATACTTTCAGAAAAATACTTATCGTTGAACAATTCTTGGAACTTCTCCCAAGACATCTTCAGTGCGGCAGGTTGAGTACGTTTTACAGATTCCCACCTATAATCTATCTCTCCTTGCAACATAAAGGTAGCAAAGGGAACCTTTTGCTCCTCGGAGCATCCCAAGACATCAAATATCTTGGTGATCTACTTAATCCACGTCTCTGCCTTAAGTGGTTCTGGCTTTTCCAAAAGTTTCGGTGGTCTCAGCTCCTTGAATTGCTTAGCAATGACCTGCCGTGAGTTGTTAGTGTTTTCACCTGCATTTTGAACAGGAGTCTCTCTTGTCTGATGTTGCATGAATTGCAGAAAGCTCCTAAACATCTCGTCGTTCATCATTTGGTTGGTGTTGTTGTGTACATGAGGATTATTACCTTCCTGATGCACATTATCCTGGTTATTGATCGTCAGTGACTCAACAGTCTCATGTGCTCCATTTTTTATCTCAACATTTTCAAATGTCATTTTCAAACACTGCCACAAAACAAGGGTTAATTGACATGCCACATTTTATCCCTATATTCTGACCGACCAATTAAATAACAATTAAGCTTAGGTAGGTCATACTAGCAAAGGATTTATCCATCTCTCCCCTCCCTTAAATCTCAGCTAGGGATCATATCCCTAAGCTTTGATACCAATTATGACGTCCCCAAAATAGGTATACACAACCCATTCTGAGTCGTCAAATACATGGTACAGAATTTAAATACAAACTTCATTTATACAATACGACAAAATCGTAGCTGAGAGTTTGAACACGAGTATTGTCTCATAGACAATATCCAAACTCAAATGGAATCCTCATTATAATTATTATCACACTATTTTATAGAATAGTGAGAACTACTACAGCCATCATCTCGGACCGTCACTCCATTCCCCGACTAGTCCCGGCTATATTCTTATTTCCTGAAGAGAACAATGAAAGCAAAGGGTGAGCTCAACTAGCCCAGTAAAGAATATTATGACTAAGATAATGCAGAATAAATTATCGTTAGCCTTCAACAGTGTAAAACTAATAGAATACAATAGACAACAAGTTTAACTGTAGCAGAACAAACAATCCATTAGAAGAGTCAAGTAGAGCATGATATCTACTATCTTCTATAATTTAAGAGTTCATCATCAATATTTTATCTTTGTAACACATTTCAATAAATAATCCACATCGCCGAATTATCCATGCACTACGGGCCAAGGATATTCGTTAGTATCACATCCACGAATTATTCATGCACTACAGGCCAAAGATATTCGTTATTATCACCAATGGTCATGATCATGTCAACAGCTGTTCATCAATGCACTATGGGTCAATGAGGACTTTTACCACATCATTTGTAACATTACAGGTCATGATTATACTGATACATAATTCCTGGTCATAATCATACCAATCAACAGTTCATTTATACACTACGGGCCAAAGATGACTTTCATCACAATATAAGAATGAGGATGATGACAATGATATAAGCATCAATCAAACGAAATCAAAGATAAATATTAAAGATTTTTAATTTATCCAGAGTTTAAAAATGTCCAAATTATCAACATGATAACTGATTTATGGAGTAAAATTCAAGAATAATATTCATGTATAAAAAAAATTGGACAGAAAAGAAATCAATTTTTATCGTGAATAGTACCCGAGTGAATAGTACTCCATGAATAGTATCCCGTGAATAGTATCCCGGCATGAAAAGATTAAAATTTAACAACAATGTTCAGAGAAATATTTCTGTGAAACGATACTAGATGAAACACAAATTTTAAGGATATTCTACTAATTTCAAGGAGTATAGAAGCAATACTGAACAAAATGAGTGTAAAATTCGGAATCTGAAATGAAATAATATTACTTACATACTACAGAGTATGGAAGAAAATATTATTTCTTACGAATATTGAACAAAAATAATATCTCTTACCTTAAAAGGAGAGTACTTCTGAATGGTATAGCGGGGATATTCTTGAAGAAAACTTGTACTATTTTCTACACTCAAAGCATTCTTAAACTCAAAAAAAATACGCTCAATATTATAGAAGAAGAATTCTCTGATTCTGATGTGATTTTCATTTCTAAACTAATCATTCTATTTATAGGAGAATGACAGGATACTAATTAAAAAGAAAAATCACGGATTACACAGGAAAAATGGCACGGGCGCAGACGGCGAATTCGTTTGAAATTTTTTTATTTTACTATGCAGTACTATGCAAACACTATGCAGTACTACGCAATAATAAAATATAATATATTTTATTTATAAAAAGTATTATGTTTTATATAAAAAAATTTCTGTTTTATTACTATTATAATAATAATAAAATAAAAACTGAGATAACTTTCTACTGACGATTTTGAAAAAAATGAGTAAGTGGGGGTCCACATAATAAACCAAATTTATAAAAAAATACTTCATAAAAAACCCCTCCTTTTATATCAATTCACTTGGCTTCACTAAACACATTTTTAATAACATTTATTCATCATTAATTTTATAACTCACAATATTAACAACCAGATCATTCTCAAGAAAGAGAGGGCTTTCCGATAAGGACTTCTCCTTATTGGCGCGCAATTAGGTGACCAAACTCCTTTCCTCGACAGAACTATCTAGACATTGTCAATAATGCAAATAATAATATGAAAAATTTTGTCATCTCAATTATTGATTTAATAATATAAAATATTGTGCAGATGATACTATAACAATAAGTGAATTAATAATATGAGATATTATGCAGCAATTACTGTGGCAATAATTGAATAAAATTGAGTTACTTCTCACGTAAGCATCAATAATCAAAGATATTGTACAATACCGTGTGTTACTATGCAACCACGCGTATTACTGTACTTTCATCACTGGATATTTCAACAATTAACGGTAAAACTTTTGCTGTTATTTTTATAAAAACTTATTTATGTCGTTTTCTAACTCCAAAAGTAATTCCGTTGTGGGATCCATCAATGATTGTGTCATCATACGAATATTCCCTGATAAAACGAATATTCTTCGACCAAACGAATATTTTATGACAACTTGCTTACTTTGCAAAATTTATAAATATTACTCACAACTATAACATTATATCAAATCCACACCTTATTATTCAAAATAACATTTAGAGAAAAATTAATCTTTATTCATAAAAGTTGGGATTTTACATATATACATTATTAATATTTAAAACGTTGTGCTATATAGTAATTTAATATGTAATAACATATGTGAAATGGTGTATGGCTAAATAAATATATATACTATAGTTATGGATATATATATATATATATATATATATATATATATATATATATATATATATATATATATATATATATATATATATTTCACTTAAAAGGAAAGCTTCATAACCTAATTATACATTAGGTGAGATAATTAAATAACCTAAGAGTTATGGTAATAATGAATAGTTAGTATTTAATATTTATACTAACTTAAGTGGATAATTTTATTATTGCAAGTGATTAATAATTTTAAACCTGATTACAGTAAACCTAATTAGGTTACAAGTTAAAGAGATATGTGGAAGTAATTAAATTTGATAAGATTGGAAATAGAAACCCTAAATAAACAATTAGGGTAATATATATTAAAATTGTTAAACTATATTTATTACATAGCCCAAAACAATTAAATGAGAAGCCCAAAAAAAATAAAATACAAACCAATACTTAGCCCACTTGATTAAAGGTATTTTAGACTTTTGATTAATCAAATTTGTGCATTAAAATAAAAGCAAAATGGAGGGGATAATGGGCAAAGGTGACCGGCCCTATTAGGCCTTTTAAGGCAACAAAATTATGCTAATCAAGTTCCTTAAGTAATAACTCTTACATCAAGTACAAGTGTGTCCATCTCCCATTGGTAGAAAATCTACTTAGCACCCTTAATGACATGATTAGGCTTAATTGGAAGAGAAAAGGCAAAGCCTTTTATCCAAGAGACAACAAAGATATGGGGGATATTAGTTAAATCACCACATTTCATTTCTCCTATTCTTCTTCTTCTTCTTCTTCTATTTTTCTCCCAAGCTAGCAAAATACGAAGAGAGAAAAGGGAGAGAGGGGTTCGATTTTGAGGAGAAAAAGAGGAGTATTAATGCACCCTAAGATCATATCTTACTTTGGTAGATCAAGGAAGGTTGCTACTAGAACAAGGTATAACCTAAATCTTCATCTTCTTCTTCTATTTGGTGTTATAGCAAGATTTGATGGGGTTAAGAACTAATACCCAAGATACCCTAGTTCTACATATCATCATGTATGGAACTAAGTATCTTGAGTGTTAGATCAAAAGTTTAGAGGAAGAAAATGAGCATATGTTCTCCTAGGGGTGAAACCTTAGTTCTCCTTCCACTAAATCTTGTGTAACTCAAGTTTTACAACTTGGATTTGTGATCCGTCGAAGGGGGTACTAGATACTTGAGTTGGCTATTATAAATAAGTGGTAGAACACAAATCCAACAATTTTTGAAGCCTTGGGGGCTGTTTTCCCCGAAACATTCCCGGTATAGAACTTAAAGCTTTAAAACCCTAAAAGTCCACAGACCTCGTTTCTCCTAAGGTTGTTTTGGCCAGTTCTAAATCTTTTAAAAATTTGAGAAAAATCACAGAGGTACCTTAAGAAGTTATCTACATGTAGGAAAAAGAACGGATGCGTTTTGATGTGTAGTTTGTGTGTAATGGCTTTTACCGTGAAGGACTCCTAAATATTCTTACCCGGATTCCTCACTGTATACCTTGGAAAAATCTAAAAGTTTTACAGTATGTGTATATCTTTTATTAGAGTGTACCTTGAAAGTTTCAGAATTGTCTGAGCAAAACTCGATATATGAAAAATGTAACAAGATTCGGAGGTTTGGAGTAATTTAAATATAGTAAATCACTTTCTAAAATTCCAGGAAAATTTGTGATTCATTTTTATATCATATACTATCCAAATTCAGAAAAGAAGAATTTTTGGAATCAGTTTGGTATTTTTCCTAAAAATGATGAAGTTATAAATAAAAAGAAATAAATAGTTAAATGATGTCATTAATAAGGAAAATCTGATTTTAATACTTGAATACTCCTAATATATAATATTCTGACTATTTGAGGGTATTTTGGTAATTTATAATAAGAAGTAATATTTATGACCTTTTATGGGTATTAAATAAGTCGTTTAATAAAAGGTAAAATAATTAAAATAAAATTTTTTTTTGCCTAATAACTTATTAAAATGTTACTATGATATTTGTAATATAAGAATATGATATTTTTAAGTAAATTAAAGTATTAAGATTAAAAATTTATTAAAATATTATTGAATGGCTAATAATATTTAATTTAAGCATTAATAAATGATTAAAATATTATTAAATGGCTAATAATATTATATTAAAATATTATTAATACTATTATATTAAAAGATTAATAATATTAGATTAAAGTATTATTAGATGATTAAAATATTATTAAGTAAATAATAATATTCAAAATTAAATAAAATATTATTAAAAATGCAATAACATTAATAAAGGAATAAAATATTATTAAATGACTAATAATATTAGTAAATGAATAAAATATTATTAAAAGGTTAATAATATTAGTAAATAAATAAAGTATTATTAATTGATTAATAATACTAAAGAATAAGTAAGGTATCATTAAAGTAATAATATTAATGCATTATTAAAATATTATTAAGATGATTAATAATATTAGTAAAGTGTTAAAATATTATTAAGATTGTGACGCCCCCAAAATAGGTATACATCACCCATTCTGAGTCGTCAAATATATGGTAAAGAATTTAAATATAAACTTAATTATACAACTGTCGTGTAAAATACGACCAAACACAGTTGAGAGTTTTCACACGAATATTGTCTCATAGACAATATCCAAACTCAAATAGAGTCCTCATTATAATTATTATCACACTATTTTATAAAATAGTGAGGACTACTATAGTCACCATCTCGGACCGTCACTCATTTCCCGACTAGTCCTGGCTACGTTCTTATTTCCTAAAGAGAACAATGAAAGCAAAAGGGTGAGCTCAACTAGCCCAGTAAAATATATATTATGACTAAGATAATGCAGAATAAATTTTCTTTAGCCTTCAACAGTGTTAAACTGATAAAATATAATAAACATCAAGTTTAACTGCAGCGGAACAAGCAATACATTAGAAGAGTCAAGCAGAGCATGATATCTACTATCTTCTATGATTTAAAAAGTTTATCATCAATTTTATCGCTGAGACTCAGCTTAATAAATAATCCACATCCATGAATTTTCATTAGTATATTCATTAGTATCACATCCACGAATATTCATTAGTATCACTTCCATGAATTTTCTATGCACTACGGGCCAAGGATATTCGTGTTATCACCAATAGTCATGATCATGCTAACAACTGTCCATCAATGTACTACGGGCCAATGAGAACTTTTATGACATCATTTGTAACATTACAGGTCATGATTATTGTAAGACCCCAACTTTTATGAATAAAAATAAATTTTCTATAAATATTATTTTTGAATATTAAGGAGTGAATTTGATTATAGTAGCACACGGTATTGATTATTGATGCTTACGTGAGAAGTCACTCAGTTATATTCAATTATTGCTACAGTAATTGCTGCATAGTATCTCACGTTATTTGATTCAATTATTGTCGATATTTTATATATTATTAAATCAATAATTAAGACGATACAATTATTCATATTATTAATGACAATATTAACGATGTCTAGAAAGTTCTGTCGAGGAGAGGTTTGGTCACCTAATTGCACGCCAATAGGGAGAAATCCTTATCGAAAAGCCCCCTCTTTCTTGAAAACGATCTGGTTGTTAAATATTGCGAATAATAATAGTGATGAATAAAGGTTGTTAAAAATATTGAGAGAATTTTTATGAAGTATTTGTTGTAAATTTTGCTCATTATGTGGACCCCCTCACTTACCCATTTTTTAAAATAATCGGTAAAAAATTATTCAATATATTTTATATAATAAGAGTGGGGCCGCATGCGGGGGCCACATGTGGGGCCACGTGTGTATTATGAAAACTGAAAAGGCTGGGAATCACAGGTAGAAGAAAGAAGAAAAAGGACGGAGTGTATTATAGGTAATGTGTGTGTGTGTGTGTGTGTGTGTGTATATATATATATATGTATATATATATATATATATATATATATATATATATATATATATATATATATTATATAATGTCACTTTTGGTGGGAGGAATCAAAAGTCAGTGGGGGAGTATAAGGAATTGTCACGGCGGAGTACGAAATGATTATTATATATTATAATAAATATTATTTTATTAGATTATAAATATAATATATTATATTTTATTTAAAGTTTTTATTTTATTAGAATATTTTATTGCACAGTAATGAATAGTAAAAATCAGATTTCTCGCCGAATTTCGCCCGTGAAAGTTAACTGTTGGTCCGTGATTTTCTAAAAATCAAATAGTATCATTTCCATTCTCCTATAAATAGGATGCTTAGTTAGAATTGAAAATCACACCAAAATCAGAGAATTCTTCTTCTATAATATTGAGCATATTTCTTTCGAGTTTTAGAAAGATTTGACCATAGAAAACAGTGAAAGTTTTCTTCAAGAATATACCTGCTATACCAGTTAGAATACTCATCTTTTTATGGTAAGGGATATTATTTTTATTTTTGTTTAGTATTCATATAAAATAATATTTTCTTCCATACTCTGTAGTAAGTAAGTAATATTATTTCGTTTCAGATTTTGAATTTTATACTCCTTTTGTTAAGTTTTGGCTTTTATACTCCATGAAATTAGTAGAATATCATTGATGTGACGCCCCCAAAATAGGTATACAACACCCATTCTGAGTCGCCAAAATACATGGTACAGAAACAACTACATCTTTATTATTACAACACAAGAACTGTGAGTTTAAATACAAATATTGTCATTTAGACAATATCCACACTCAAATAAGCCCTCATTACAATTATTGATACATTATTTCACAAAAATAGTGAGGACTACTAAAGTAACTTCTAGAACCATCATTCCATACCCCGACTAGTACTCGCTACATTCTCGCCTCCTGAGAAAAATGGAACAAAAAGGAAAAGGGTGAGCGCAACTAGCCCAGTAAAGAACATTATGACTAAGATAATACAGAACAAATTATCGTTAGTCTTCAACAGGGAAAAATCTAATAGAATACAATAGACAACAAGTTTTAAATCAATAACTGCAGCGGAAACAGCAAACCATTAGAAGAGTCAAGTAGAGAATGAGTTCTACTATCTTCTAAGATTTAAAAGTCCATCATCAATATTTTATCCCTGTAACAACAATCAATAACCATCTTTAATCAAATATTCATCTTTGCACTACAGGCCAAAGATATTCATTTGTATCACCAGTCGGTCATGTTCATCTCAACACCTGTTCATCTTTGCACTACGGGCCAAAGATATTCATCAGTTAATCATTCATCTTTGCACTACGGCCAAAGATATTCAGTAATATCATCATTTAGGACTGAGGATGATGAAAAATATATTAAAGAAAACGAATCCAGTGAAACAAAATAACAAATATTAAGGATTCGTATTTCGATTTATTCATGTCCAAAAATACCTTATAATTATTCATAGTGAAGTAGAATTCAAGAATGATCAAAACATGGATACAATCAAAGCTAGTACCCAGAATAGATATTTTGGACGAAAAGAAGAAAATTTTATTTTTCGGTGAATAGTAACTCGTGAATAGTAACTCGTGAATAGTAACTCATGAATAGTAACCCCGACGTGAAAAGTTCCAAATTTGATAAAAATTTCCAACCAATATTTCGGCATAATGATATTGAAGAAATAATATCATTTTTGAATAAAATAACATCCCTTACCTCGTACAGACAGTACTTCTGGTCGGAATACCGGTATAAGGCTGAAAGACACTTGTTCTGATGAATAGAAACTCTCAAAGTATCTAAATACTCACAAAATACACTCAATAATCTAGAGAGAGAAAGAGAGAAAACTTGTTTCTGGTGTGATTTTCAATTCTAACTTAGCCCTCTATTTATAGGAAAATGTTAGCACGCCGAAGCAGACTTAACCTGCAACCTGATGGCTTTACCTGCTACTATTCCCACCCACCACATTTGAATAAAAATCTCAGCACATTTCTTCACCAACCAAGAGTGGGGCCCACCAATTCTAGAATTTTCTACCAAAATGATTAACTCCGGAAATTCAACAATTTCTGAACCAGTCATCTCGTAAAATTCATAATAAATCATACGTTCATTTTTAACGGTTCAAAATTTGTGGACATATACTCAACTTATATATGTATAACATATCCAAAAATTACCACGATCCAACGGTCGGATTAAAAATTATAACTCCCGCAAAATATCTCAAAAACCCTGATTTTTAATACCTCCATTCCGACAAAAATACTGATAAAAACCTCAACATTAACTCCTTCATTTTTAACCACAAAAATATATCCCTCATTTATATCCACAAAAATAAATATTTCCTTATCATATGAATCAATAATTAATTATTTACAAATAATATTACAGAATCACATTTATGACAACCAGGCCGTTCCCAGGAAAGAGGGGGCTTTCCAATAAGGATTTCTCCTTACTGGCGCGCAATTAGATGACCAAACCTCTCCTTAGACAGAACTTTCTAGACATTGCCAATAATGTTATCTCATAATATTATTCAAATAATATGAATTATTGATCTGATAATGGGAAATACTGTGTAGTGACAACTATTGAAACAACAGTAATATAAAATATCAACGCAGCAATTATTGAATCAATAAAATAAATACTGAACAGTAATTACTGTAACCATTATTGAGTAGTGCCTTCTTACGTAAGAATCAATAATTGGTGCAATACAGTGTGCTACTGTGTAACAACGCGTATTACTGTGTTTTAACCACCGGGTATTCCAACAGTATTAACGGTAACAACTACGCCGTTATTAATAAAAAACATATACTTGTCGTTTTCTTCATCCAATCGCTTTCCGTTATGGGGCCCACAAAAGACCGCGCCGTCGTACGAATATTCCCCGACAGGAAGAATATTCCACGACCAAACGAATATTCCCCGACAACAATGAATATTTTATAACCACTTGCTTATTTAAAATATTTACGCATTTTACCCATAACTAACCTCATTAATCAATTTAACACTTACTATTTCAAAATAATAAATAGAGGAAATTTAAATTTCATTTATTAATAATTTGGGGTCTTACAACCTCCCCTCCTTATGAAATTTCGTCCTCGAAATTGACGTACGTACCTGGTGTTTCGAAAAGATGAGGATACCTCGCTTTCATTTCCGTTTCCAACTCCCAGGTCATTTCCTCAATAGCATGGTTTCTCCACAAAACTTTAACTTGTGGTATGACCTTCGTGCGTAGGACATGCTCCTTTCTATCCAAGATCTTGACAGGTACCTCTTCGTACGTTAAGTCTTCAGCTATCTCGTCCGGTTCTAACTCAATAACGTGGTCTGGGTCTTTCACATATTTACGTAACACAGATATATGAAAAACATTATGAACACGAGACATACTTGGAGGTAACGCAAGTCTATAGGCCACATTTCCTACTCGGTCAAGAATCTGAAATGGACCAATAAATCGTGGATTGAGCTTTCCTCTCTTCCCAAATCTTGTAACTCCTTTCCATGGAGCCACACGCAACAATACATGATCCCCAATGTCAAATTCCACGTCCTTCCGATGAAGATCCGCATAACTCTTTTGTCGATCCTGTGCCGTTTGTATACGTTGTCGAATCGTTTGGATCTTCTCTGTAGTCATGCGTACCAACTCTGGTCCCAACAATGTTGCTTCACCCACCTCGTCCCAGCATACTGGAGAGCGACACTTTCGTCCATATAATGCTTCAAATGGGGCCACACCTATACTTGCCTGATAACTGTTATTGTAAGAGAATTCCACCAATGGTAGGTACTTATCCCAACTCCCTTTGAAATCTAGGACACAAAGTCTTAATAGATCTTCAAGAGTTTGAATAGTCCTCTCTGATTGTCCGTCCGTTTGAGGATGGTATGCAGAACTAAATCGTAAATCTGTGCCCATAGCTTTTTGCAAGCTAACCCAAAATCTTGAAGTGAATCTTGGGTCACGATCCGAAACTATGGATACTGGCATGCCATGCAGTCTCACAATCTCATCTACGTATATACGAGCAAGACGTTCAAGGGAATAAGTCTCCCGTATCGGCAAGAAATGAGCAGACTTGGTTAATCTATCAACAATAACCCAAATAGCATTTATGCCTTGAGAAACCGTGGGAAGACCCGTAACGAAATCCATGGTAATGTGTTCCCACTTCCATTTCGGAATCTCAAGTGGTTGCAATGGACCCTTTGGTACTTGATGTTCCGCCTTTACACGTTGACAAGTTAAACACCTCGAGATAAACTTTGCAATCTCTCTCTTCATATTATTCCACCAAAATGTATGTCGTAGATCACGATACATTTTGGTACTTCCAGGATGGATTGCAAATGGTGTATTGTGTGCTTCCATCATGATCTTGTACTTCAAATCAGAATTGTTAGGAACACAGAGTCTAGAGTGAACTCGAAGTATTCCTTCTTCATCGATTCTTGCTTCTGGAATAGAACCTTCTTGCACTTTCTTCTTCATACGCATCAGCTCTATGTCCGTAACTTGAGCAGCTTTAACTTTATCGATTAAGGTCGGTTCTACTCGTATATTTGATATCATCATGTGGGTACTTGGAGCCTTCATCTCTATCTCCATCCTTTGCAAGTCATACAAAATGGGCCTTTGTGTTAACAACATTGCACTCGTACCCGCATATGATCTTCTACTCAATGCGTCAGCTACTACGTTTGCTTTTCCAGGATGATATTGGATGGTATGATCGTAATCTTTCAACAGCTCGAGCCAACGTCGCTGCCGCATGTTGAGTTCCTTTTGGGTGAAGAAATATTTAAGGCTTTTATGATCTGTATAGATCTCCACTTTCTCCCCATACAGGTAGTGTCTCCAGATCTTCAACGCGAAAACTACTGCTGCCAACTCCAAATCATGAGTAGGATAATTCCTCTCATATTCTTTGAGTTGTCGCGAGGCATAGGCTATGACTTTCCCATGTTGCATGAGAACACATCCTAACCCTTTGCCTGAAGCATCACTGTAAATAACAAATCCATCCGAACCAGATGGTATTGTCAGAACAGGTGCCGAAATGAGTCTCCTCTTAAGCTCTTGAAAACTCTTCTCGCATTCCTCGCTCCATACGAATTTGATATCTTTCCGAGTCAGCTGAGTTAACGGGGTAGCGATTCGAGAAAACCCTTCCACGAATCTTCGATAATAACCAGCTAAGCCTAGAAAGCTACGTACTTCGGTCACCGTCTTTGGTTGCTCCCAACTTTGTATTGCTTCAATCTTCGCCGGGTCAACAGATACTCCATGTTTTGACACCACGTGCCCTAGGAAAGCTACTTCCTCAAGCCAGAACTCGCATTTCTTCAACTTGGCATATAACTTATTTTCACGCAGCCTTTGGAGTACCAGCTTCAAATGATGCTCATGATCTTCACGGCTTTTGGAATATATGAGGATGTCATCAATAAAGACAACAACGAACTGATCCAAATAATCCTTAAATACTCGGTTCATCATATCCATGAAAGCCGCAGGAGCATTAGTCAATCCAAAAGACATAACTAGGAACTCATAATGCCCGTACCGAGTTCTGAAGGCAGTCTTTGGAATATCCTCAGTTTTAACCTTCAGCTGATGATATCCAGAACGAAGATCGATCTTTGAAAAGAACTGTGCTCCTTGTAACTGGTCAAACAGGTCATCAATACGAGGTAGCGGATACCTATTCTTAATAGTGACATGGTTTAATTCCCGGTAATCAATACAAAGTCGCATACTCCCGTCTTTTTTCTTTACAAATAAAACAGGAGCACCCCAAGGAGATGTACTAGGACGAATGAAACCGATGTCCAACAACTCTTGTAGTTGGATCTTTAACTCCTGAAGTTCAATAGGAGCCATTCGATATGGGGTTTTAGAAATGGGCTTTGTACCAGGTTCAAGATCAATAAAGAATTCAATTTCTCGTTCCGGGGGTAGACCGGGAAGTTCTTCAGGAAATACGTCAGGAAAGTCAATAACAACAGGAATATTATTCAAATTTGACGTGTCTTTATTCAAATCCATAACATGGGCTAAGAAAGCTTGACATCCGTTTTTTAATAAACGAATGGCTTTATGGCTTGATATAACAGTGATTGATTTTAATGGCTTAGTTGTTTGAATTCGTACAACAGGTTGGTTAGGAATATGAAAACTAACAACCTTACGAAAACAATCAATTTTGGCATGATGAGTAGTTAGCCAATCAATCCCTAAAATCACATCAAAAGCAAGTATCTTTAAAGAGATAAGGTCAACAGGTAAGGTGATGGTACCAACTTGGATCACACAAGATTTATAAACAGTGGATGTGATGAAAGTTTCTCCTAACGGAGTCTCCACAGATAAATCAAAGTCTAACTTCTCCGGAGTCAAGTTTAAACGTTGAGCACAAGCAGGAGAGATAAAAGAATGGGTAGAACCGGTATCTAATAAGGTATAAACTTCGCATGAATTTATGATTAGCTTACCCGTGATCACCTCGTTTGGGTTCCTCGCATGTTGACCAGTCACGACAAACGCTCTTCCAGGAACCGTTGACTTTATCTTTTCTGGGACAGCTTTTTGAGTCACCATCCCCGCTGGACTTGGTTTTGCTACAGTGCAATCTCGAGCGATATGTCCTTCCTTTCCACAATTATAACATACCTTAAACTGTTGTGGGCAGTTTGGGCTGATATGTCCTTCTTTTCCGCACTTATAGCATATAACCGGTGGTCGTTCTCCTCCCTTGGAACCAATTGCTGTTGGTGCTGACGTCTTCGTATTGTCATTGTTGAATCTCCTCTTTTTAAAATCTCCTCCCGACTCGCTTCTTCTATTTTCATAGCCACGATTACCACCAGAGTGGTTGCCGTTCTTGTCTGTATTTTTCTTTCTCCGCTGGTTATCATTGTTCTGATGACTGCTGTCACCGATATGATCCTGGTTGTGATCCCTCAGTTGACCGTACTCGTTATCTCGCTCTAATAATTGAGCCCTGTTGACAACATCTGAATAGAGAGAAAATTTATGAGAAATGAGATATTGACGTATGCCGGGTTTCAAACCTCTCAGAAACATCCTCGTCATACGTTCCTCATTCTCCACCAAATGAGGTGCAAACCTGGACAACTCTGCAAACTTTGCCTCGTACTGAGATACCGTCATATTATTCTGCTCTAGTCTAATAAACTCTACCTCCTTCATATGACGAATACTTTCAGGAAAGTACTTGTCATTGAACAGTTTTTGAAATGTCTCCCAAGACATGCTGAGTGCGGTTGGATGGGTACGCTTCACAGACTCCCACCAGTAATCTGCCTCGCCGCGGAACATAAAGGTGGCGAATGGAACCTTCTGTTCCTCCGTGCATCCCAAGACATCGAATATCTTGGTAATTTGCTTGACCCACGTTTCCGCCATGATCGGATCCGGCTTTCCCTTAAATTCTGGTGGTCCCAATTCTTTGAACTGTTTGGCTGTGACAAACCGTGAATTGCTATCATTTCCTCCTGTATTTTGAACACGAGTCTCCCTTGTCTGGTTTTGCATGAATTGCAAAAAACTTCTAAACATTCCATCGTTCATCATCTGCTCATTGGTGTTGTTCACAGGAGGAACATTGCCAGCCTGTTGCACGTTCTCCTCGTTGGTAAGCACCGGTGTCTCCACGGTCTCAGTTACTCCACTATTAACATTCTCAGTCGACATTCTCAAATACTGCCATAAAACAAGGGTTAATTAAATAAATTAACAAATCACATAATACCCCTATATTATGACTGACCAATAAATAAGCTTAGGTAGGACACACTAGCGAAGGATTCGTCTCTCCCCTCCTAGTTCTATTCCCCGATCTCCGCCAGAGATCATATCCCTAAGCTCTGATACCAACTGTGACGCCCCCAAAATAGGTATACAACACCCATTCTGAGTCGCCAAAATACATGGTACAGAAACAACTACATCTTTATTATTACAACACAAGAACTGTGAGTTTAAATACAAATATTGTCATTTAGACAATATCCACACTCAAATAAGCCCTCATTACAATTATTGATACATTATTTCACAAAAATAGTGAGGACTACTAAAGTAACTTCTAGAACCATCATTCCATACCCCGACTAGTACTCGCTACATTCTCGCCTCCTGAGAAAAATGGAACAAAAAGGAAAAGGGTGAGCGCAACTAGCCCAGTAAAGAACATTATGACTAAGATAATACAGAACAAATTATCGTTAGTCTTCAACAGGGAAAAATCTAATAGAATACAATAGACAACAAGTTTTAAATCAATAACTGCAGCGGAAACAGCAAACCATTAGAAGAGTCAAGTAGAGAATGAGTTCTACTATCTTCTAAGATTTAAAAGTCCATCATCAATATTTTATCCCTGTAACAACAATCAATAACCATCTTTAATCAAATATTCATCTTTGCACTACAGGCCAAAGATATTCATTTGTATCACCAGTCGGTCATGTTCATCTCAACACCTGTTCATCTTTGCACTACGGGCCAAAGATATTCATCAGTTAATCATTCATCTTTGCACTACGGCCAAAGATATTCAGTAATATCATCATTTAGGACTGAGGATGATGAAAAATATATTAAAGAAAACGAATCCAGTGAAACAAAATAACAAATATTAAGGATTCGTATTTCGATTTATTCATGTCCAAAAATACCTTATAATTATTCATAGTGAAGTAGAATTCAAGAATGATCAAAACATGGATACAATCAAAGCTAGTACCCAGAATAGATATTTTGGACGAAAAGAAGAAAATTTTATTTTTCGGTGAATAGTAACTCGTGAATAGTAACTCGTGAATAGTAACTCATGAATAGTAACCCCGACGTGAAAAGTTCCAAATTTGATAAAAATTTCCAACCAATATTTCGGCATAATGATATTGAAGAAATAATATCATTTTTGAATAAAATAACATCCCTTACCTCGTACAGACAGTACTTCTGGTCGGAATACCGGTATAAGGCTGAAAGACACTTGTTCTGATGAATAGAAACTCTCAAAGTATCTAAATACTCACAAAATACACTCAATAATCTAGAGAGAGAAAGAGAGAAAACTTGTTTCTGGTGTGATTTTCAATTCTAACTTAGCCCTCTATTTATAGGAAAATGTTAGCACGCCGAAGCAGACTTAACCTGCAACCTGATGGCTTTACCTGCTACTATTCCCACCCACCACATTTGAATAAAAATCTCAGCACATTTCTTCACCAACCAAGAGTGGGGCCCACCAATTCTAGAATTTTCTACCAAAATGATTAACTCCGGAAATTCAACAATTTCTGAACCAGTCATCTCGTAAAATTCATAATAAATCATACGTTCATTTTTAACGGTTCAAAATTTGTGGACATATACTCAACTTATATATGTATAACATATCCAAAAATTACCACGATCCAACGGTCGGATTAAAAATTATAACTCCCGCAAAATATCTCAAAAACCCTGATTTTTAATACCTCCATTCCGACAAAAATACTGATAAAAACCTCAACATTAACTCCTTCATTTTTAACCACAAAAATATATCCCTCATTTATATCCACAAAAATAAATATTTCCTTATCATATGAATCAATAATTAATTATTTACAAATAATATTACAGAATCACATTTATGACAACCAGGCCGTTCCCAGGAAAGAGGGGGCTTTCCAATAAGGATTTCTCCTTACTGGCGCGCAATTAGATGACCAAACCTCTCCTTAGACAGAACTTTCTAGACATTGCCAATAATGTTATCTCATAATATTATTCAAATAATATGAATTATTGATCTGATAATGGGAAATACTGTGTAGTGACAACTATTGAAACAACAGTAATATAAAATATCAACGCAGCAATTATTGAATCAATAAAATAAATACTGAACAGTAATTACTGTAACCATTATTGAGTAGTGCCTTCTTACGTAAGAATCAATAATTGGTGCAATACAGTGTGCTACTGTGTAACAACGCGTATTACTGTGTTTTAACCACCGGGTATTCCAACAGTATTAACGGTAACAACTACGCCGTTATTAATAAAAAACATATACTTGTCGTTTTCTTCATCCAATCGCTTTCCGTTATGGGGCCCACAAAAGACCGCGCCGTCGTACGAATATTCCCCGACAGGAAGAATATTCCACGACCAAACGAATATTCCCCGACAACAATGAATATTTTATAACCACTTGCTTATTTAAAATATTTACGCATTTTACCCATAACTAACCTCATTAATCAATTTAACACTTACTATTTCAAAATAATAAATAGAGGGAATTTAAATTTCATTTATTAATAATTTGGGGTCTTACAATTGATATTTGCGCTTCATCTAGTATCTTTTCATAGAAATATTATTCTTAGCATTCTTGATAAGTTTTAACCTTTTTATACCAGAGTACTATTCACGGGGTACTATTCTCGAAGTACTATTTACGAGATACTATTCACTCAGTTACTATTCACTCGGGATACTATTCATAATAAAAATTGAATTTTTTTGGTCCAAATCATTTTTGATACAATATTATTCTTGAATTTTACTCCAAAAAGCTGTATTATGTTGATAATTTAGACGTTATTGAATTCTAGATAAATTAAATTATATGTGGCGCCCCCAAAATAGGTATACAACACCCATTCTGAGTCGCCAAATACATGGTACAGAAAGCAAACTACAACTTCAATACTACAATTGTCGTGCAAAATACGACAACACATACTGTGAGTTTAAATACAAATATTATCTTCTAGATAATATCCACACTCAAATAAGTCCTCAATACAATTATTCAAACACTATTTTACAGAAATAGTGAGGACTGCTAAAATATCTTTCTAGAACCATCACTCCATACCCCGACTAGATCCTGCTATATTCTCACCTCCTGAGAAGAAAAATGGAACAAAAAGAAAAAGGGTGAGCTCAACTAGCCCAGTAAAGAATATTATGACTAAGATAATATACAACAAATTATCATTAGTATTCAACAGGGAAAAATCTGATAGAATATAATTGACAACAAGTTTTAGATCAACAACTGCAGCGGAAATAGCAAACCATTAGAAGAGTCAAGTAAAGAATGAATTCTACTATCTTCTAAGATTTAAAAGTTCATCATCAATATTTTATCCCTGTAACATCAATTAATAATCATCTTTATCCAAATATTCATCTTTGCACTACAGGCTAAAGATATTCATTTGTATCACCTGTCAATCATGTTCATCTCAACACCTGTTCAT
Source organism: Panax notoginseng (assembly GCA_016801055.1). Classification (NCBI taxonomy): domain Eukaryota; kingdom Viridiplantae; phylum Streptophyta; class Magnoliopsida; order Apiales; family Araliaceae; genus Panax; species Panax notoginseng. The sequence continues at coordinate 121,076,225 of CM029021.1, read as the reverse complement.
CTTTGCACTACAGACCAAAGATATTCATCAAGTAATTATACATCTTTGCACTACAGGCCAAAGATATTCAGTATATCATCATTTAGGACTGAGGATGATAAAAAATATCTTAAAAAAAATGAATCCAGTGAGACAGAAGGACAAATAGTAGGGATTCGTATAACAGTTTATCCAAGATCAATAATACTTCATAATAATCAATTGTGAAGCAGAATTCAAAAATAAAGATTAAAACATGGATACAATCAAAGATAGTAACCATAATAGACATCTTGGACAAAAAGAGAAAATTTTATTTTTCAGTGAATAGTGTTGTATTCGTGAATAGTGTCGTATACGTGAATAGTAACGTATACGTGAATAGTAACCCCAACACAAAAATTCCAAATTTGATAAAAACTCATGTTGATATTTCAGCATAATGATATTGAAAAAAATAATATCATTTAAGAAGAAAATAATATCTCTTACCTCAAAATATCAGTACTTCTGGTCGGAATACCGGTATAAGGCTGAAAGAAACTTGCTCTGATGAATAGAAACTTTCAAAGTATCTAAATACTCACAAAATACACTCAATAATCAAGAGAGAGAAAGAGAGAAAACTTGTTTCTGGTGTGATTTTCAATTCTAACTTAGCCCTCTATTTATAGGAAAATGTTAACACGCCGAAGCAGACTTAACCTGCAACCTGATGGCTTTACCTGCTACTATTCCCACCCACCACATTTGAATAAAAATCTCAACACATTTCTTCACCAATCAAGAGTGAGGCCCACCAATTCTAGAATTTTTCACCAAAATGATTAACTCCAAAAATTCAACAATTTCTGAACCAGTCATCTCGTAAAATTCATAATAAATCATACGTTCATTTTTAACGGTTCAAAATTTGTGGACATATACTCAACTTATATATGTATAACATATCCAAAAATTACCACGATCCAACGGTCGGATTAAAAATTATAACCCCCGCAAAATATCTCAAAAACCCTAATTTTTAATACCTCCATTCCGACAAAAATACTGATAAAAACCTCAATATTAACTCTTTCATTTTTAACCACAAAAATATATCCCTCATTTATATCCACATAAAATAAATATTTCCTTATCATATGAATCAATAATTAATTATTCACAAATAATATTACAGAATCACATTTATGACAATCAGGTCGTTCCCAAGAAAGAGAGGGCTTTCCAATAAGGATTTCTCCTTACTGGCGCGCAATTAGATGACCAAATCTCTTCTTAGACAGAACTTTCTAGACATTACCAATAATGTTATCTAATAATATTATTCAAATAATATGAATTATTGATCTGATAAAGGAAAATACTGTGCAGCAACAATTATTGAAACAACAATAGTATAAAATATCAACGCATCAATTATTGAATCAATAAAATAAAATATTGAATAATAACTACTGTAACAATTATTGAGTAGTGCCTTCTTACGTAAGAATCAATAATTGGTGCAATACCGTGTGCTACTGTATTTTAACCACAGGGTATTCTAACAGTATTAACGGTAACAACTACGCCGTTATTTATAAACAACTTATACTTGTCGTTTTCTTCATCCAATCGCTTTTCGTTATGGGGCCCACACAAGGCTGCATCGTCGTACTAATATTCTCCGACAGCAAGAATATTCCAAACAAATATTCCCCGACAAAATGAATATTTTATAACCACTTGCTTATTTTGTAAAATTTACACATTTCACCCATAACCAAAGTATTATATCAAATTGACCCCTTATTATTCACAATAATATTTAGAGAAAATTTAATTTTATTCATTAATAAGTTGGGGTCTTATAAATATTATTTTTGAATATTAAGGAGTGAATTTGATATAATGTTATAGTTGTGGATAATATTTATAAATTTTACAAAATACACAAGTTGTTATATTATATTCGATTGGTCGGGGAATATTCATTTTAACAGAGAATATTCGTACGATGGCACAATCATAGTGGACCCCACAACGGAATTATTGTCGGAATGAGAAAACGACAGAAATATCTTTTTATAAAAATAACGGCAGAAGTTTTACCGTTAAACTGTTGAAATACCCGGTGTTAAAAGTACAGTAATACGTGTGGTTGCATAGTAGCACACGGTATTGATTATTGATGCTTACGTGAGAAGTCACTCAGTTATATTCAATTATTGCTGCAGTAATTGTTGTATAATATCTCACGTTATTTGATTCAATTATTGTCGATATTTTATATATTATTAAATAAATAATTGAGACGATACAGTTATTCATATTATTATTTATAATATTGACGATGTCTAGAAAGTTCTGTCGAGGAGTAGTTTGGTCACCTAATTGCGCGCCAATAGGGAGAAATCCTTATCGAAAAGCCCCCTCTTTCTTGGAAATGATCAGGTTGTTAAATATTACGAATAATAATAGTAATGAATAAAGGTTGTTAAAAATATTAAGAGAATTTTTATGAAGTATTTGTTGTAAATTTTACTCATTATTTGGACCCCTCACTTACCTAGTTTTCAAAATAATCGGTAGAAAATTATTCAGTATATTTTATATAATAAGAGTGGGGCCGCATGCGGGGGCCACATGTGGGGCCACGTGTGTATTATGGAAACTGAAAAGGCTGGGAATCACAGGTAGAAGAAAGAAAAAAAAGGACGGAGTGTATTATAGGTAATGTGTGTGTATATATATATATATGATATAATGTCACTTTTGGTGGGAGGAATCAAAAGTCAGTGAGGGAGTATAAGGAATTGTCACGGGGGAGTACGAAATGATTATTATATATTATATATATTATAATAAGTTTTGCTTTATTAGATTATAAATAGAATATATTATATTTTATTTAAAGTTTTTATTTTATTAGAATATTTTATTGCACAGTAATGAATAGTAAAAATCAGATTTCTCGTCGAATTTCGCCCTTGAAAGTTACTGTTGGTCCGTGATTTTCTAAAAATCAAATAGTATCATTTCCATTCTCCTATAAATAGGATGTTTAGTTAGAATTGAAAGTCACACCAGAATCAGAGAATTCTTCTTCTATAATATTGAGCGTATTTCTTTCGAGTTTTAGAAAGCTTTGAGCATGAAAAACAGTAAAAGTTTTTTTCAAGAATATCCCTGCTATACTAGTTGGAATACTCATCTTTTTAAGGTAAGGAATATTATTTTTGTTCAGTATTCGTATAAAATAATATTTTCTTCCATACTCTGTAGTAAGTAAGTAATATTATTTCGTTTCAGATTTCGAATTCTATACTCATTTTGTTAAGTTTTGGCTTCTATACTCCATAAAATTAGTAGAATATCCTTGATATTTACGCTTCATCTAGTATCATTTCATGGAAATATTATTCTGAGCATTCTTGATAAGTTTTAACCTTTTTATGCCGGAGTACTATTCACGGGGTACTATTCCTGAAGTACTATTTACGAGATACTATTCACTCAGTTACTATTCACCCGGGGTACTATTTATAACAAAAATTGATTTCTTTTTGGTCCAAATCATTTTTGATACAATATTATTCTTGAATTTTACTCTACAAAGCAGTATCATGTTGATAATTTGGACGTTATTGAATTCTGGATAAATTAAATTATAAATCTTTAAAAATTTATCATTTGTTTTCTTATAATTGAATTCTTATATCATTGTCATCATCCTCATGCTTATATTATGATAAAAGTCATATGTGGCCCGTACTGCATAGATGGACTTGGTATGATTATGACCAGGGATTATTCTGTATAATCATGACCGTAATGTTACAAATGATGTGGTAAAAGTCCTCATTGGCCCGTAATGTATTGATGGACAGTTGTTTGCATGATCATGACCATTGATGAAAACACGAATATCTTTGGCCCGTAGTACATGGATAATTTGTGGTCATGATACTAATGAATATCCTTGGCCGTAGTGCAGGGATGATTCAATGATGTGGATTATTTATTAAGCTGAGTCTCAGCGATAAAATTTTTGATAAACTTTTTAAATCATAGAAGATAGTAGATATAATGCTCTACTTGACTCTTCTAATGGATTGCTTGTTCCGCTGCAGTTAAACTTGATGTTGAATATATTTTATCAGTTTAACACTGTTGAAGGTTAACGATAATTTATTCTACATTATGTTAGTCATAATATTTTTTACTAGGCTAGTTGAGCTCACTCTTTGCTTTCATTGTTCTCTTAAGGAAATGAGAATATAGCTGGAACTAGTCGGGGAATGGAGTGACAGTCCAGATGGTAGCATTAGTAGTCCTCACTATTCTATGAAATAGTGTGATAATAAATGTAATGAGGACTTATTTTGGGTTTGAATACTATCTAGAAGACAATATTTGTATTAAAACTCACAACTTATGTTATATATTTAAGTTTGTATTTGTATTCTATACCATGTATTTGACGACTCAGAATGGGTGATGTATACCTATTTTGGGAGGGTCACAATTATACCGAATAATTTCTGGTCATAATCATACCAATCAACAGTCCATCTATGCACTACGGGACAAAGATGAATTTTATCACAATATAAGCATGAGGATGATGACAATGATATAAGAATTCAATTAAATGAAAGTAAATGATAAATTTTAAAGATTTATAATTTAATTTATCCAGAATTCAATAATGTCTAAATTGTCAACATGATACTACTTTGTGTAGTAAAATTCAAAAATAATATTGTATGAAAAATGATTTGGATCGAAAAAGAATCAATTTTTGTCATGAATAGTACCCCGGGTGAATAGTACCCGAGTGAATAGTACCCCGTAAATAGTACTTCAGGAATAGTACCCCGTGAATAGTACTCCGACATGAAAAAATTAAAAATTATCAAGAATGCTCAGAATAATATTTTTATAAAAAGATACTAGATGAAGCGCAAATTTCAAAGATATTCTACTAACAAAATGAGTGTAAAATTCAGAATCTGAAATGAAATAGTATTACTTACATACTACAGAGTATGGAAGAAAATATAATTTCTTACGAATATTGAACAAAAATAACATCCCTAACCTTAAAAAGAGAGTACTTCTGACTGGTAGGGCGTGGATATTCTTGAAAAAAACTTAAACTATTTTCTACACTCAAAGCTTCCTTAAACTCTAAAAAATACACTCAATATTATAGAAGAAGAATTCTTTGATTCTGGTGTGATATTCAATTTTAAACTAAGCATCCTATTTATAGGAAAATAGAAGGATACTATTTAAATTTAGAAAATCACGAGTGAACAGTAAAACCATTACGGACGTTCGGCTGAATTTTTTTAAAAATTTGATTTTACTATGCAGACACTATACAAATACTATGCATAATAAAATATAATATATTCTATTTTTCTTAAAAAATAAAACTTATTATAATAATAATAATAATACTCCCTCCCATCCAGGCAACCCAAAATCCCCCCCTCCCACCCACCCGTGAACAAATCATATATATATATATATATATATATATATATATAACAAAATTGAGATAACTTCTACCGACAGTTTTGAAAAATGGATACGTGGGGGTCCAAATAATAAGTAAAATTTACAACGAATACTTCATAAAAATTTTCTCAATATTTTTAATAACATTTATTCATCAATAATATAACTTGCAATATTAACAACCAGATCATTCACAGGAAAGAGGGGGCTTTCCGACAAGGATTTCTCCATATTGACGCGCAATTAGGTGACCAAACCCCTTTTCTCGACAGAACTTTCTAAATATTGTCAATAATGTAAATAATAATATGAATAACTTGTCATCTCAATTATTGATTTAATAATATAAAATATTGTGCAGATGATACTGTGACAATAATAAAATAAATAATGCGAGATACTATGCAGCAATTACTGTAGTCATAATTGAGTATAACTGAGTGACTTCTCGCGTAAGCATCAAATACCGTGTGCTACTATGCAACCACGCGTATTACTGTACTTTTATCACTGGGTATTTCAATAGTTAACGGTAAAACTTTCGCCGTTATTTTTATAAAAAGATAATTCTGTAGTTTTCTAACTCCGAGAATAATTCTGTTATGAGATCCACCAATGATTGTGCCGTCGTACGAATATTTCCTGTTAAAACGAATATTCCCCGACCAATCGAATATTTTATAACTTGCTTACTTTGAAAATTTTGTAATTATTACCCACAACTATAACATTATATCAAATCCACACCATAATATTCAAAAATATATTTTGAGAAAATTCATTTTTATTCATAAAAATTGAGGTCTTACAACCTCCCCTTCTTATGAAATTTCGTCCTCGAAATTAGTATACGTACCTGATATGACGAAGAGGTGAGGATACCTTGGAGCGTAGAATATGTTTCTTCTTATCCAAGATTTTAACATGTACCTCTTCATACGTTAAATCTTCCGCTATCTCGTCTAGTTCTAACTCAATAATGTGGTTTAGGTCTTTCACATATTTACGTAACATAGATATGTGAAAAATATTATGAACACAAGACATACTTGGCGGTAAGGTGAGTCTATAGGCCACAGTTCCTACTCAATCGAGGATTTCAAATAGGCCAAAGAATCGAGGATTGAGTTTTCCTCTCTTTCCAAATCTTGTAACTCCTTTCCATGGAGCAACTTGTAACAACACATGATCTCCAACATTGAATTACACGTCCTTTCGATGAAGAACAGCATAACTCTTTTGTAGATTTTGTGAGGTTTTTATACGTTGTCGGATCATTTGAATCTTTTTCGTAGTCATGTGTATCAATTTCGGTCCCAACATCGTTGCTTCACCCACATCGTCCCAACAAACTGGAGAATGACACTTACGTCCATACAACGCCTCGAATGGAGCCATGCCGATACTTTCTTGATAACTGTTGTTGTATGAGAATTCCACTAATGACAAGAACTTGTCCCAACTTTTTTTGAAGTCAAGGATACAGAGTCTTAATAGATCCTCAAAAGTTTGAATAGTCCTCTCCAACTATCCGTCCGTCTGAGGATGATATGCCGAACTGAATCGTAAATCCATGCCCATAGCTTTTTGCAAACTAACCCAAAATCGTGAAGTGAATCTTGGGTCTCGATAAGAAACTATGGATATTGGCATACCATGCAGTCTTACAATCTCATTTATGTATATACGAACAAGACGTTCAAGTGAATAAGTTTCTCGTATAGGTAAGAAATAAGGAGACTTGAAAACCCCCTTGAACCCGCCTCCGAAGATGCCTCTTTTATGTCAGACATATTTTCTGCAAAATAAGGGTTAGTAGATAAAAATTTTCTCATCACTCCCTTATGTGTTTCGCTCAATAATTAATCACTCGTGTATCACTCAAGTGGCATTTACTCTTTAATGATCTCACAACTCTTGCTTTTTCCTCTTAAGTATTTTATCTTATCGGTTCGTTTTGAATTCACCAAACAATAATTACAATTTCCTATTTTAATTCAACAAGAACTTATCAAGAAACAAATTAGTAGGATTAACAACAAGGTTCATAATTGGATTGTCTTGTGGTTCACGGGTTAAGCTTCTTGTAAGCTTCAAATTTGAAGAATTGTAGACGTTGTTGAAAAATTATTATAATATAGCCTCATTTTAAATAGTTGCAAAAAATTACAAGTAATTACTAAATTTGTAAAATTATATATATAAAAAAATTAAAATATACCTGAAGAATTTCTTTTTGATGGGTTGACATTGTGGCTAGAGGATTGGAAGAGAAAGACCAAAATGGATACAAATTTGAGACATCTAGTAACTTTTTAATCTAAAATTTCATATTTTTATCAAATACTTAATATATATAAAATAAAAATATTAAAGAGAGAGAGAGAGAGAAGACAAATTGACCCTTAAAAATCAATTGGATCAATTGCCCCCTCTGCCCCTAAGCTAGATACGCCCTCTCTAGTTGATTGAGAAAGTTATAAAATTTCAATTTAACCTAGTGTTTTGGAAAACTTGTAAAAACCTAAAAATTTTCAATAGTGCTTTACTTACTAAAGAATATATACTAAAAGTGGCTACTAAATAATGTGTATACTTGTGGTTGGTTATAACTTACAAGTTTGATAGTTTGCGCGAGGCAAAAGCTAGTTTATATAACTTTTTTTCACAAAATTTTGATAAATTTATACTGACATAATAGATATATAATGTTGAAGATAATTTGTATCAGCATCATACTTATAATTGTATAATACATTAAAAAAAGGAGATAAGCAACTTGACATTAACATTTTATATGACTTTTATTTTATTTTATTGTGAGATTCATACGTGCATGTGTATATAGATATGAAATTGTAGTTACATTCATTGAGTCTACCCCTAGTTGACTCTTCAACTAGGGGTGCAACTTGGGTTGGTAACCTACGAGTAACCCGAGCCCGCCCATGATTTTATGGTATTTGGGTAAAAGTTTTTTACATTTTATGGTATTAGTTACAATTTATCAATATACTTTTAACATCTCTTATATTTTTATGGAACAATTACATATAATAGTACAATTTACTAAAATATTACAAAAAAAGTGTACAAACAAAATAATTATAAAAAGAGTGTATATGCAATATTTAATTACAAAAAAAGTACAATCTTATCCCTTTTATTTAGTTGACTGATTTAATATGCTATTGATAATGACCATGTTGGTAGGGATTTAAATTTTCTCTCTCTCATCAACCTCCATATTCTTATCTAACGAATCAATGGAGTAACCGCCTTCTTCTTCCTCTTCGGTTGTCACCTTCTTCCTCCTTTGCCGCAGTCGCAGTCTTCTTCCTCACCTTCGCCCCCCGCCACTACTCCATCGGCAGCCGCCCCACCCTCGCCACTGCCACTACTCCTCCCGCCCCCGCCCCTGCCCCACACCCTCTCCTTCTCCTTCCTCCGCCTCCCTTCTCCTACCCCGCCCACGCCCACCACCTCCCTCCGCCTCCCACCGCCATCCCCCTCCTCCCGCCCCCCTTTCTCCTCCTAACCCCACCCGACCCCCTCCCCTCCCCTTCCTCTTCCTCCGCCTCCTCCCGCCCCCTTTCTCCTCCCAACCCCACCCCACCCCCTCCCCTCCGCCTCCCCTTCCTCTTCCTCTGCCTCCTCCCGCACCCTTTCTCCTCCTACCCCAAATCGATCCAAGGTGGCCGTCGGTGGAGGCCCCGCCACTGGTCGCGATGGAGGCCCCTCCACCACCGGTCCGTTCTCCAATTCCAGAGGTAATCAAACCTTAATATGTTGGTAACCAAATAGGCATACCAAGGTAACCAAACCTTCATAACAAGGTAACCGAACCTTAATATAAAGGTTTCCTTGTTATGAATGTATGATTACCTTATTATGAAGGTTTGGTTACATTGGTATGAAGGGTTGGTTACCTTGGTATGAAGGTAACCAAATTTCATGTAGTTGGTTTCCAAATCATTTGATAAGGTAACCAATTCAGTTTTATTAGCTTACTAATTTATTTTAGATGTGATGCAGTTGGTAACCAAATTTCATGTAGTTGGTTACCAAATCATTTGATAAGGTAACCAATTCAGTTTTATTAGCTTACTAATTTATTTTGAATGTGACGCAGTTGGTAACCAAAATTTATGCAGTTGGTTACTAAACCTTCCGATAAGGTAACCAATTTAGTTTTATTAGGTTACTAATTTATTTTAGATGTGATGTTGTTGCCGGTGGTGGTGGCGACGGCGGCAGCGGTGGCGGCGAGAGAGGAGGATGATGAACATTAGCTCCTTCATAATTTTTTATTTTTAATTTTTTCATTTTGATTTGAATTTTGAAATATAGATTTGAAATTGTTGTTAGAGACAAAAGATTTGAATTTGAATTATTAATTATGGTAGTTAGTTGTCCTTGATTTTAGGTTTTTTTATTAATGTGAATTGTACTATTTTTGTAATATGAGTCTTAATTACACTCTTTTTATAATTATTTAGTTGATGCACTTTTCTTGTAATTACTTTCTATTTGTTGTATACTTATGTAAAGGACCCTATTTTTATTGCGTTATTTATTTATTTATTATTGTTATAAAAAAAGAGGTTACCTTGTCTAAAAAAACAATTAGTAAGAACCCTTTTTATATTTCTTTTTTGTTTTGAAAAATAAAGAGATAAAAATTCAAAATTTGTCTCATCCATTATTATGTTCTTCCTATTTTCTCAAAAAGTACTTATTAAATTAGTCAATAAATTGTTATCTTTTAACAATTTATGATTACCAATTATTATTTTTTGATGAACTAATTTTATTATAAATTTAGTTATACTTAATTGTTGCCCGTCCAAACCTACCTTATCAGTCTGAACCCATAAACTTTATCAGCATGCCCGACTTCTAAGTCTGCCCAACAAATTTTGTGTGGGTTGGGATTGTGATGACCTCTAAACTCGTCGAATCTACCAATGCTACACCCTTATCTCAACTAATTATAAGCTCACAGATTATTACTTTTTTTTTTGTAAGTGCAGTATTAATCAATTTTTTTTTTTATCAAAATTCTTATTTAAATAGAATAAGATTGAATGACACTTGTGTCCCTCCAAGTTGCCACACACTTTCATAGTCGTCTCTAAAGTTCATTTTTTGTCAGTTAGGTCCTTAAAGTAACGTTTTTTTAGCGTTTTCATTCCTTCTACCCGATTTGACCCCAACCCGACCCATTTTGACCCAACCCCATTTTTTAATCTTTTAAAATAAAATAAATATTTTTACTATTTCAAAATAATTATTATTTTTAATATTTAAAAATAAAATATTATTTTTAAAATAATAATTATATTTAATGTTTTAAAAAAAATATTTTTTTAAATAATTTGAAAATAATAATTACATTTAATATTTTAAAATAAAATATTATTTGTATAATAATTTTAATTTTAATTTAAAATAAATATTATTTTTAAAAATTTATAAAAATAATTATTGTCGACGTCGGAAAAATTGTGTCCCTTTCTGTTCTTGCCCTTTGGTGTTCTCATTTGGTTGAGTTTTGTCTGAAAAGGCGAGTTTAAAAAGGTCCGATATGTGAATGTCGACGGTTTGAAAATAGAGTCGCCAGTTGGTAGATTTAAAATACTTGTACAAACTCAACCGATTTTGAAAAGGTTTACACAAAGACCCATTGGTTGGACACTGTTTAACTGGCCTTGGAAACCGAGATTCGTTGAGTTTGGGGGTTTGATTAAGTGGGGGAAGGTGTTAGGCACCCCTCGACTTTCGTAAAAACGCGCTTACCGCAACTTTTTAATTACCTTAATTATCTGCATGTGTGTGTGTGTTTATTGGGCCTATGTGTAATTATTTGAAAGTAGTGTTATGTCTCGTTTACACCTATATACAAAGGGTTTGACTTGTATATAAAAGTTTAATTTTAGGCAAGATATAGCAGTGATGTTTTGAAAAACAGGTTTTTAAATCCTTATGCACAACAGTAATTGAGGCCTTTGATACTTCCATTTTATTCTGTATTCGGCTTGGTTGATTTTTTTTTCGAGATGTGAAGCATCTTCGAGAAAATAAGATACGTAGCAGTGCCGAACTCTTTTTGGGCATGAGAGCCATCCAAGGATATCCAGACACTGTAGATAATTTACAAGCTGGCTGCAGCTAAGTAATGTCCATCGTGGAAACCAAATTTAGATTCACAAGCTAAATCTACGATCTCATAATTTCTAGGCTCACATGATAGATTAATATGTACAGAAGCTAGAAAAAGAATTAGATTTAAATAAATCTAAGCCATTCTAGCTCCAACGGTTCCAGTTTAGTCACTTTTGAACCGATTAAAGTTAGAGATAGTAAGATTTAGGGGGTGTTTGATAAAAACTGAATAAATCTGAATCTAAATCTGAATGAGCTTAATCTGAATCTGAATGAGTTGAATTTGAATCTGAATGAAAAAAGTTGTTTGATAATTGACATGTCTGAAACAGACAAAACTTTATTATTTTACTCCCTCTAAAAAAATTCAAAATTATTATAAATTTATTTAATATTACTTAATATAATAGTTAATATTTTTTTAATTTTTTTAATTTTTTTTACTTTATTCAGCTACTCATTCAGTTCAAAAAATCTGACTTAGCCATTCAGCTCGTCTATCTTACCGATTCAACCATTCAGACCAAAACAAACGCACTGACCGATATAGCCATTCAGATTTAACTCTAAACAAACATCCTCTTAGACAAATCTAGTCCACAGGCTAGAAGATTAAATATCTACATTGCGAAAGCAGTTAAAACATATACTAGTACAAAATAATAAATAGACAATACTTAAATAATAACGTTTTTATAAAAAATATTATGGTATTTTTTTTATAACATTTTTTAATAAAATGTTATAAATGCATATAAAAAAACATTATCTATTTATAAAAATAATTTTTAATTTTAAATAGATTATGTCAAAAACACGGAGTTTAAAATAAATCACTTCGAAGTTAATTTATCTATTGCTATTGCTATTGCTGGTCTGGCTTATTAGTAACATATTTTATTCTCTCACGCTCTTGTTCAAACTCATCACCCTCTCAAACTTCGACTGCGGCAATCGATCGTCCCCTCACGGGTAACTTTCTCTCTCTTCGCTCCTTTATGATTTCATACACTTAAGTTTTTTGAAGTCATCATATACAAAACCCTAGTTTCATTCATATCAACATTCATTTCACAAAACTTGTATAAACCCTAATTAGAGGACGAAAAAATGGAATGGAACCAACAAATCCTTCAATTTCTTTCCCAATGCTTCCTCGATACTCTATCTCCTCTCCCTGAACCTCGCCGCCGTGCAGAATCTAGCCTCTCTGACGCCGTCGATACCCCAAACTATGGTCTCGCTGTTCTCCGCCTCCTGGCTGAGCCAGCCGTTGACGAGGCGATCCGTCAAGCCGCAGCTGTTAACTTTAAAAACCTCCTCAAATCCCGGTGTGTCGCAACCCCACCCTCTTCCCATATTCCAGACCCAGAAAAGGAACAGATTAAAACCCTATCGCATTTTTACACTTTTTATGGGTTTTTTGCGGTTGGTTTTTTTTACACATTTGTTTTTTTTTTCTAAACCTCTTTGAGGTTCTTGAATGGTTCAATTTTATTCTATTGATTTTTCAGCCTGCATTTGCGCAGGCTTCTATATTTTGAATTGTATTAATATGTTTGTGGTATACATAATTGTTTGTTGTTAATTTTTTTGGACTTTTAGTTGGATCTAAATTTGTTTGTTCATGTTTTGGTTTGATACAAGTAGTTGATTGATGGGTTATTTCTGCTTTTTCTTTTCTGATGGGTTTTGTTTTTCTGGACATGTAGTTAGGGTGGTTAGGATATATATGATGAGAATATATGGTTATGGACTTATATGAGCTTGGTGCTTTCTGCTAAATTGCTTTGATCCTTGAGCTTGGTTGGGTTTTAAAATATAAGGGATTATATGTATTTAATCGGATTATTGATTACAACCCATAGTCACAACAACAAACTTTTCTTATGCTCACTTCCATGATATTATGCAAAACACAAGGTTTCATATCTGAATGAAATTCTGGTGCTTTAGCTGGCACGTGCTTTGTAGTTTTAGTTAATATCACCATGTGCTCACCCTCAACCTTGATTCACGGATTAATCCACAAAACAATTTCATAGTGAGCGCACTGACTGACATTCTGATAGCACGGTTGTCCACCTAAGTTGATGGAGTTGTTTTCTAAGGTTACATCTGGCCCACTTTTTGGTATTTTTTGAAGTATTACCTCTAAGATTCATATATATTCTGTAAATCCAATCTCATGTCTATTAATATCGATTGATTTCTTTCAGTTCTACATTTATAATATTTGATTAAATTCAGTTTCATTGTGGTTTGGAGCAATTAATTTTGTGCATTTACATAGGAAAGTCACTTAGAACCAAAGTTACTTTTCTGCATTGTTCTATAACTAGCTTAATAAATATAGTGTGTCATGGAGCAGTGGGAAAAATTTAATAGTACAGGTGCCTTATCATTTGGCTTCAACTTCTAACTTGTACAAGTGTGGGGCTTATTTGTAGAGAGAAAGACATTCTGTGTTAGGAAGTGATGGAATAAATAGAAAAAATGTACTGAAACCCATCTTTCACTTTCAGACTTGGAGAATTGGTAAACTTCACTTCTATTGTGGTTTTTTCTGCAAGTATTCTGTTTGTCGCTAATCGCATTTAAATTCGTTATTATTGGCGCACATGTATTTTGTTTTTTGCTTTTGGAAATTGTCTTAATTTCATCTCCTTTGGATATGCTGCTCAGGTCAGTCAAAAAACATGCATTTAGAGCCTTCTTGCACTACAATGGATGAAGTTGCCATTGGAGCTTCCCATTTAATTTACCGATCATGATAATTAATACATGCTCTTTGGATTTTAGACAATATTATCCTTTTTTAGCTTTACCTTTTCTTCCTCTTGTTTCTTTTCTAAATTGCTTTTTCACTCTTCTAATTTGCAGTCACTTCTCGCAGCTCTGGGATCTATTCAATTTGTGTCTATCATTGCATTTGCCTACTTTGTTTTAAACAAGACGGTGACTGTCAAGTAGGCTAAATTCTGAATTCAGAGCAAATTTTCAAGATACTGACATTCATTTTGTCATAATATCATATTTACTTAATTTAGTATTATAAATTTATTTTTTACAGGGTACTGGTTGCCACAGCCTTTATTGTTCTTGGAAACATCTTTCTAGTCTTTTTTGGAAACCATCAGTCACCTGGTATGTCACTTACTTACAATGACTGATGTGCTTTAATTTCAACCTGCCCACCTGTATAAAGCATCAGTTCCTGACTTCCTGAGCTATTAATAGTATTGATAATCTAATATTTATTAAGGAAACTTTTAGACATTGTATGGGAGAAGAAGGTTGCATTTTATGTAGCAAAATACTTTGAAGAATTACAAACATCTTGTTACCCAATTGATCAGAAACATGGTGGAACTACATGTGTAAAGTTTCAGCAGAGCCATTTATACGAGGCATATGTATGTTCAATGTTCAATTAACTTTTTATCTATTAACAAATACACAGAGAATCTTATTAACTAGTTTGCAGTTCATGTTTGACTACTTCATTACGGTGTTATTTGAAATTACAAAAAGTAATTGTGTATTGAGATATTGGGTCCTCACAAGAATAAATAGTTAGCTAAAATGCTCTTTTACAAAGGCATCTTGAATGTGTGTGACTGCACTTTTATGCTTATTTTACATTTTCAATGAATCTCAGAGTTGTCTATTTAATCAAGTACTATGGTTATCGTTCACCCATTGGTAGATTAGTTATTTTTGCTCCACGTGACATTTAATGAATCGATTGTATCGTCTGCACATTGAGCTTTCACCTATTCAAAATGTTCATTTTTGAATTAAGAGACCTTGGGCCCAACAATTTATGTAAATGGTTCTATCTGATTATGATTGTATCATATTGTTCATTTATTGTCCTACTTGTGGTCAAAGGAAAGGATTTTTAAGTTTATCATAGTATCTGTTTCCACATGAATGATCTATATCATACATTAACCATATCGCCTACTTCACCCACAAATCCAAGTAGCATACAAGGACGTGCCCCTCCTGTTGTGTCCCTATCAGTGGCAGTATATGCAATTAATGGAAATTTGAACCCAGCATTGTATTCTCATTTGAGAAGCATATGTTGTCTTAAGTGAAAATTTGTGTTGCTCTCTTGGTATCCGCTAGAGCTTTTATGTTCTCTGTTTTCCCTTTACAGTTTACACACCAGAGCAGTTGGCGGAGAAGTTTAGCAACATTGCATTCCTTTTATACTGTATTATTTTTGTCTTGGTTGTTGCCATGCATCACTCCATATACGGGTCAGGAGTTTGATCTTATCCTACAGTTATAGGCTAGGATCTAACTAAATTACTGCATTTGTAGACATGATTTGGCATTCCTACTTCTACTACTTTTTTTCCAATATATATCAGGAAATAAAAAACTAAGGGTTCTATTTTTCTCCCATTTCAATCAAATTGTGAATACAGGAAAGGAGAATCACTGATTTCTGTTCATGGGAATGACCTCAAGTCCTATTGGCATATGCTCCTTCCTTTTTCCTATGCTATTGTTTCAGGTGCTGTTGGATCATGCTCAGTGTTATTTGCAAAATCTCTGTAAGTAGCTGCTTTTATCGCTATCTTGGTGCCTAAATTGAATGGATCATTTTATCTAATGCAAGTTTTCTGTTCATTGAAGCTCAAACCTGCTAAGATTATCCATGTCTAGTGACTATGAGTTGCATAGTTGGTTCACATACTCCATGCTTCTATTATTTCTAAGTACTGCTGGATTTTGGGTAACTTAACCATATATTAACGTTTTTCTATTTGATTGTTTGCAAAAGTTGCCAAGGCTACAAGTACTCGTGAAGTTCTGCTAACATCTGGTTTTGTTCTCAAATTATTATGATTACAGATGGCAAGGTTAAATGAAGGATTATCACTGTTCGATGCTTTACTTATTGTCCCTATGTTTCAGATTGCTTGGACTTTTTTCTCCATTTATACAGGATTTGTTTACTTTCAGGAATATCAGGTTCTCTCTCCCTCTTCTCTCTGTCTCTCTCTCATCTGTATATGGTATCTGATTCTGGTTGAATCTCCTGGGCAGGGGAAAAAGAGTGAAAAAGAATCTCCACAGATCAAGTTTATTCATCTTTATCCTAGTTTTTTTAGTGTATGCTTTTGAATATATAGTACAAGGGTTAGATTCATGGCTGTGTAAGGATGAGCTGAAATTCATAGATGGAGGTATGCTTCTCATAGCAGTTACATACTTGGATCGATATTGTAAGTTGATGCGGTTAAAATCAGGGCTTCATGGATTTTTTCTTTTAAAATGTGTAGGTTTATTTTTACTACTAGGAGGATGTTGGTGTGAAGCTTGAGAGGGCCAGCTGATGAAACAATGGTAGAGGGAGAGACAAAGGTTGTTGAAAAGTGAATTTGAGATGTATATATGGATAATTTGGTATATATTTTGTGGATGTAGTAATTTGAAACTGTAAACGAATGATATTATTGGGATGTATTTTGAATGGTTGATACATTTTGAATTTAAATTTAAATGAGAATTTGAACCTTTTTTAGTTGTATATCATGGTATTAGCAGATTGTAAGTGCACTGGTAATATAGGTGAATTATAACATTTTTAGCTATAATTTGTTATATGCATGTATTACAACATTTTTAAGTCACTACAACGTTTTAAAAACGTTATATAAATTTGTCTAAATAGATGACACATTCTAAACGTTGTATAAATATGTCTAAACGTTGTGTAAATGTGTCTGATATATTAAATTACAATATTTTTAGTTAGAAATGTTATGGAATCATACTATATACAACGTTTTCAAGCATCTAATAATTTTTGGAAAATAAATCTACAACGTTTTTTAGAAGAAAAAAAAGTTTAATGTGTCAAACTACAATGTTTTAAAAATGTTGTATAAAGGGTGTCAAATAGATGACTCTTAATCACGTTTCTGGAATAGCAACCACAACGTTTTTTACGTGTTAACTATTTACTGTTTTGTAATAGTAGATGACATCCTTAACCACGACATTTCTATATATAGACGATCAACTGTCACGAATTTGGAATCCAGTCAGGATTTTGAAATGTATATATATATATATATATATATATATATATATATATATATATATATATAAGCGATAAAAGTCATGGATATTCGATCCAGGCTCAACTGTTCAAGTTCGAGGGTATATATATAAAAGTGGTAAAAGCCACAAATATTCGATCCAGGCTCAACTGTTCAAGTTAGAACATATATATATATATATATATATATATATATATATATATAAGCGGTAAAAGTCACGGATATTTGATCCAGGCTCGACTGGTCGAGTTCGAGTCTATATATATATATAAAAGAAGGAAAAAGCCATGGATCGACGATCCGGGCGTAACCACTCGATGAGATGCTCAATATCGGCGTGTATATATATATATATATATATATATATATATATATATATATATATATATATATATATAGAGCAAGGATCAAGTGCATACCTCTTATCTTACTCACCCGTGCTCACCCCCCTTTAGGCGACGGTTTCGGTCATACAACCATCGTCTATACTTTTAGCGACGCTATATGTTGTCCGTCGCTAAAAGTATAGACGATAGTTGTATGACCGAAACCGTCGCTTAAAGGGGGATGAGTACGGGTGAGTAAGATAAGGGGTATGCACTTGATCCGGACCGTATATATATATATATATATATATATATATATATATATATATATATTAAAGTAGTAGAAAGCATAAAAATCTAAAAAATAAGAAGACTTTAGATAGCTTTTGGAGCCTGAAAACTCGGTTTCCACCGATTAAATTTTAGTATGTTGTAGAACACGAGCTTACAAGTGTTTAGAAAGAAGAATCGCGTAGTTTGGAGCACTCTAGATGAGGTTAAGGGCTGAAATAGATATAGTTTTCTCTCTTTTCTTCTTTTTTTTTCAAATGAGCTACTGAGAGCTCATATTTATAGACCAGATGGGCCCGGTCTACCTGCGGCTACTCGGGCAACCCGGGCTTTGTGGGTTACCTCGTCTCGAAGTACATGCACTCGGGCTACGCGTTGTCCGCTCGAACCTTCATAACTTTCAATCCAAGCATCTGATAAAGGCGTGCTGTAACTTTTCGAAAAGCCTTTGACGAGAGTTACATAATGACATGAGATTAGACATAGTTCGAATTTGGGAAGATGAGTCCATGACCAAATCTCCAAGTCTTCATTGTCTATCCGGTGAGCTGTCTTATGCAGTTGTCACTCGGGATTTAAGCTATGATTCTTGTGGGACATCTTTGGATGCAGTTTGAGTTAAACTGTGTTGAGACGACATTAAAATGATGTCGAGGTGGAAAACTGACCATTTTGCCCCTCCCGAGGTTATCTTCGGCTTTGGCGCAGTTGTAGTAGTCTTTTCTCAGGGTTATCTCCGAGATTGGCCTGTTGTTGCCTCTGACTGTCCTTAGGGTTATCTCTGAGGTTGGTTTGACCTCCCGGAGTTGACTCTGGGCTTTGAACTTGATTTTCCGGGGTTATCTCCGGGGTTAGAAACTGACTCTTCCTGGGGTTATCTCCGGTGTTAGAATTGACTCTCCCGGGGTTATCTCCGGGGTTGGAACTGACTCTTTCCAGGGTTATTTTCGAAACTTGGAAACTGGATCTCTTGGGGTTATCTCCAGGGTTGGCAACTGGATCTCCTGGGGTTATCTCCAAGGTTGGAAACTAGATTTCCTGGGGTTATCTCCGGGGTTGGAAACTGGATCTCCCAGAGTTATTTCCAGTGTTAGAAACTGGATCTCACGGGGTTATCTTCGGGGTTGGGAACTGAATGTGACTTCTAGGGCTATCTCTAGAAGACGATTCTTCTTTCCTGCATGGTTAGTAACATGAATGCAAAATTTTAAGTGTCTACTGATGTCCCTCTTTATCATGTTCATGCAATGTAATGGTATGGATAGGATAAAGACTACTAGTGTGACAACTCCAAAATAGGTCCATTCCACCCAACCCATTCTGAGTCGTCAAATACATGGTACAGAAAACAACTACAACTTTATTACAACAATTGTCGTGCAAAATACAACAACACATATGCTGTGAGTTTGGATAAAAATATATACCAAATGTGACTCATGTTTCAACCGTGGACATCACCTCACAATAACACCTTACATAAAGGTATAGTCAAAAACTGTTTTAGAAATTAGAATCTTTGGGAAGTGCTCAAGAAAACCTTTGTACATGGGAGGCCACGCGTCTAGGTTATGATAGATATCATATGGCCACAGAATTATCCTTGGTTGACCCAATAGACCCCAAAGAAAAACGAGAAGATTACTATCATATTCTTCCCAATGGTGAGTCTTCTCTTGACTTATCATTATCTCCACTGTCTCTAATTGAGAATTATACTTCAAACAAACACCAAGATTATATAGGTAGTGCCCATAAATATACTCAGCAAGTGGATGAGCACAACCCTGTCTTATGATGACACGAGGTTGTATGTCATTAGACATCTTGTATGATAGTGACAAAACACCCTTCCAACGTTGGGTTCGCCTCACCCTATTTTCTTCACCAAATATAACTACTAAATGATGACCACCGTTCTATTCCCTTGTTACCCCCGCTCGACCCAACTACACTCTTATTACCTGAAAGGAATTGTGAAGCAAAAGGGTGAGCACAACTAGCTCAGTAAAGAATATCATGACTAAAGATAATTCAATTATCAATAGCCTTCATCAACAATAAATCAGAGATTTAGAACATATGGTAAATGATAAAAATTTCAACCATAGTTGCAGCGGAACGAGCAATCCATTAGAAGAGTCAAATAGACCATAAAGTCTATTATCTCCTCCATGTTAAAAATCCACCAACAATGTTTTATCCATGTAACATCACTCAACAGTTCCTTTCCACAATCATATGAATAACTCATAATCATAATTGTGACTATAAATTTTTCTTCGCACCCAGGACGAAGAATATTTTCATCACCTGTCTTTACCTGAAACATCAAAGATCATGGTTATACCAAATCACAATTCCTGTTTATAATCATACTAACAAATCCATCTTTGCACTACGGGCCAAAGATATTCATCAACAAACCATCTTTGCACTACGGGCCAAATATATTCAACAACAGTTCATCTTTGCACTACAGGCCAAAGATATTCATCAACAGGCCATCTTTGCACTACATGCCAAAGATATTCATCAACAATTCATATTTGCACTACAGGCCAAATATATTCATATCTCAAAGAAATATATAATCATTTCAGAATTTATATAAACAATAATTATAACCATGTTGATCAATTCACCTTTGCACTTAAGCTTAAGATATTCAATTATAAATTCAATGGTCATGATCATACAAGTCACAATTCAACTTTGCACTACAGGCCAAAGAGAACCCTAGTCATGATCATACCAATAATCTATCCATCTTTACACTCCAGTGAAAGAGAATTTCAACATCAGGGTTATAAAAATGTTATATATGATGATAAAAATAATATGATCAACATATAGTTTTAATCTCAAGAGTAATATTCGTAACTCATGAATAGTAACCCCGACACAAAAGATAGAAATTCTACAATAAAATTCATACCAATATTTCGGTATAATGATATTGAAAGAATAACATTACTTAAATTTATAAACAATTTATTTTAATTGTTTACACTTTACTAATTAATGCATTTAATCATCATAAAATGCCAACTCTTACAATTTCATCATCAATAACCAAAACCCTCATCAAAAATCTGCATATACCTCATATAGGATTCTCAAGCCATAAAATCCTATTTTCCAATTTTCTTTCTTCACAAAACATATTTAATTCATTTACTCATAACTAGACCATTTTCATGAAAAATACCAAATCAGTTTCAAAAATATTTCTTTTCTGGGATTTAGCATAATATAGTCCCATAGTGAACATATATTTTTCTCAGAATTTTTAAAAGTCATTTACTATTTTTCATATGGCCAAAATAGCCGAATATTTAGACATTTATCAAAAATTGTACTTTTGTCTAAAAATTCTGAAATTTACAGAGTATACTTCTATCATATACATGTACTCCCAATAAAAATTTCATCAATTTTGGAGTTAACCACAAGGAATTATAAGCTGTTACTTTTAAAATAGTCTTTTCTCATAAAATTCATAACTCTCAATCTATACATCCAAAAATCACCATTTTTGGTCACAATCAAGAAAACTCATCAAAATATCATTTCAAATTTTTCCAGAATTTTTGAAGATCAGAAAAATTACGAAACTGAAAATCATAACAACCCTTACAATCCCTTACAATCCCTTACTATCCCTTACCTCAAAAGAGCAGTACTTCTGACTGGATATCGGATATGATGCTGAAGGAAACTTGCACTAATGAATAGCAACTCATCAAGTATCTAAAAACTCACAAAATATACTTCATAATATAGAGAGAGAAAGAGAGAAAGCTTATGTTTCTGGTGTGATTTTCAATTCTAACTTAGCCCTTTATTTATAGGAAAATTTTGGTAGGTTTGACCTGCAACCTGATGGCTTTACCTGCTACTATTCCCACCAACCACATTTGAAATATAATTCAGCACATTTTTTCACCAACCACAAGTGGGGCCTACCAATTCTAGAATTTTTCACCAAAATGATAAACTCCGAAAATTCAACAATTTCTGAACCAGTCATCTCGTAAAATTCATAATAAATCATACGTTCATTTTTAACGGTTCAACATTTGTGGGCATATACTCAACTTATATATGTATAACATATCCAAAAATTACCACGATCCAACGGTCGGATTAAAAATTATAACCCCCGCAAAATATCTCAAAAACCCTGTTTTTTAATACCTCCATTCCGATAAAAATACGGATAAAAACCTCAACATTAACTCCTTCATTATTAACCACAAAAATATATCCCTCGTTTATATCCAGATAAAATAAATATTTTCTTATCATATGAATCAATGATTAATTATTCAGAAATAATATAATAGAATCACATTTATGACAACCAGGCCGTTCCCAGGAAAGAGGGGGCTTTCCAATAAGGATTTCTCCTTACTGGCGCGCAATTAGATGACCAAACCTCTCCTTAGACAGAACTTTCTAGACATTGCCAATAATGTTATCTAATAATATTATTCAAATAATATGAATTATTGATCTGATAATAGGAAATACTGTGCAGCAACAATTATTGAACAACAATAATATAAAATTTCAACGTAGCAATTATTGAATCAATAAAATAAAATATTGAACAGTAATTACTGTAACAATTATTGAGTAGTGTCTTCTTACGTAAGAATCAATAATTTCAAAAATACTATGCAATACCGTGTGCTACTGTGCAATAACGCGTATTACTGTATTTTAACCACCGGGTATTCCAGCAGTGTTAACGGTAACAACTACGCCGTTATTTGTAAAAACTCAAATTTGTCATTTTCTTCACCCGACAGTTATTCTGTTATGGGGCCCACAAATGGCTGCGCCGTCGTACGAATATTCCCTGACAGAAAGAATATTCCACGACCAAACGAATATTTTCCGACAACAATGATTATTTTATAACCACTTGTTTATTTTGAAAAATTTTCACATTTCACCCATAACTTTAAACTTTTATCAATTTAACCATTTACTGAATAGTAATTATAAGAAAAATTGAATATTTTTATTTTATAAAATTCGGGGTCTTACAACTAGACACTTGAAATACGATAAAATGAAAATGATGCAATACAATGCATCATGATGCGATGTTATGCTGAATGTTATTTGTCGAAATAATTTCCAACAAGATATGATAACTGCCTGCTCCTGCCGCTTCTGTTGGGGGATGGAGTTTTCAATGATAGCTCCGCTTTGATGTTTACTCGAACGGTAGTCTATAAAGCTTTGATCACCGGAATCTCTCGATACAACGCTGGGGTTATCGCCAGTGGCTTGACATCTCCATCAGTGCTATTTGAGCCTAATTTGCCGATAAGTCGCAGAGATGTTCTCAATATCCTTGTTGTGGTGTCTTGACTGAGGATCTGTATAACAGATTCCATCATCGGTCCTCCCCGATGAAGATGGTTTTTCGTGGTTTTGCATCATCAGACTTCTCTGACGCTTTGCTGGGGTTGTCACAAACGGTTTGCGATGTCAGATACCCAGATCTTCGTTGAAGTAGCTTTCAATGGCTTTCATCACCGGATCAATTCCGATGCTACGTCGGAGTTGTCTCCAACGACTTGCAGTGTCAGGGATGCCTGACCTTAGTTGAAGTAGCTTTCAACGACTTGCATTGTCAAGGATGTCTGAAATCTCCGCTGGGGATGTCTGTGACGCCCCCAAAATAGGTATACATCACCCATCTTGAGTCGCCAAATACATGATACTGAATACAAATACAAACTTAATTATACAACATGAGCTGAGAGTTTTTAAACGAATATTGTCTCATAGACAATATCCAAACTCAAATTCAATCCTCATTACATTTATTATCACACTAAATAGTGAGGACTAAAACAACCATCTCAGACCATCACTCCATTTCCCGACTAGTCCCGACTACGTTCTCATTTCCTGAAGAGAACAATGAAAGCAAAAGGATGAGCTCAACTAGCCCAGTAAGAAATATTATGACTAAGATACTGCAGAATAAATTATTATTAGCCTTCAACAGTGTTAAACTGATAAAATACAATAAACATTAAGTTTAACTGTAGCAGAACAAATAAAACATTAGAAGAGTCAAGTAGAGCATGATATCTACTATCTTCTATGATTTAAAATGTTTATCATCAAATTTATCGCTGAGACTCAGCTTAATAAATAATCCACATCATCGAATCATCCCTGCACTACGGGCCAAGGATATTCATTAGTATCACGTCCACGAATTATCCATGCACTACGGGCCAAGGATATTTGTGTAATCATCCATGGTCATAATTATACCAGCAACTGTCCATCAATGCACTACGGGCCAATGTGGACTTTTACCACATCATTTATAACATTACGGGTCATGATTATACCGAATGATCCCTGGCTACTGGAATAAAAATAATATCTCTTACCTTAGTAGAAGACTGGCTACTGGAATAGTTAAGTAGCAGAATACTCTTCTTCTTTCTCTCTATAGCTTCTCTCTTTATAATTGTACTTGTGAGTCTTAGTGAATTGGTGAGAATGAAAGAAAAAATGAGTTTCTATTTATAGGAAAATATAGTTTCGATAATTGTACGTTTTGGGGCTCGAATTATTACAGTATAGTGCCTTCATCTTTACCTCCATTTTTAATTTAGTCATACAAATATTATCAAACTTCCACCACCTCCCCTAATAGTACATGCATGTGAATCATAGTACATGTATGTGAATCAATAGTTCCATTCATGTGAACAAATAGTTATATGCATGTGAACAAATAGCAATTAATTATTCATTTATCCGATTAATTATCCGATTGGTCAATATAACCTCCAGAAGTCGATTATTATCGAAATAAATGTCGATTTGCACTAACACTAATAATTCCAACACAATAAAAATATTAATTTCATCTTTAATCAACACGAACTTATTCATCGTTAATATTATAACTCACAATATTTAACAACCAGATCATTCCCAGGAAAGAGGGGGCTTTCCGATAAGGATTTCTCCCTATTGACGAGTAATTAAGTCACCAAACCTCTCATCGACAGAACTTTTTAGACATAGTCAATATTGCAAATAATAATATGAATAACTTTGTCGTCTCAATTATTGATTTAATAATATAAAATATTATGCAAATGATACTGTGACAATAATTGAATCAATAATATGAGAGATATTATGCAGTAATTACTGTAGCAATAATTGAGTATAACTGAGTGACTTCTCACGTAAGCATCAATAATCAATACCGTTTGCTACTATGCAATCACGCGTATTACTGTACTTTTACCACCGGGTATTTCAACAGTTTAACGGTAAAACTTTCGTCGTTATTTTATAAAAAATATTTCTGTCGTTTTCTAACTCCGACAATATTTCCGTTGTGGGGTCCACCAATGATTGTGCCGTCGTACGAATATTCCCTGTTAAAACGAATATTCCCCAACCAATCGAATATTTTATAAAAACTTGCTTACTTTGCGAAATTTATAAATATTACCACAACTATAACATTATATCAAACCTACACCATAATATTCAAAAATATATTTCGAGAAAAATAATCTTTATTCATAAAATTTGGGGTCTTACAACCTCCCATTCTTATAAAATTTCATCCTCAAAATTTGGATGCGTACCTGGTATGTCGAAGATGTGAGGATACCTTGACTTCATTTCAGATTCTAACTCCCAGGTCATTTTCTCAACATCGTGGTTTCTCCACAAAACTTTAACTTGAGGTATAACCTTGGAGCGTAGAATATGATCCTTCTTATCCAAGATTTTAACAGGTACCTCTTCATACATTAAATCTTCCGCTATCTCGTCTGGTTCTAATTCAATAATGTGGTTTGGGTCTTTCACATATTTACGAAACATAGATATGTAAAAAATGTTATGAACACGAGACATACTTGACGGTAAGGCGAGTCCATAGTGTGACGCCCCCAAAATAGGTATACAACACCCATTCTGAGTCGCCAAATACATGGTACAGAAAGCAAACTACAACTTCAATAATACAATTGTCGTGCAAAATACGACAACACATACTGTGAGTTTAAATACAAATATTGTCTTCTAGACAATATCCACACTCAAATAAATCCTCATTACAATTATTCAAACACTATTTTACAGAAATAGTGAGGACTGCTAAAACATCTTTCTAGAACCATCACTCCATACCCCGACTAGATCCTGCTATGTTCTCACCTCCTGAGAAGAAAAATGGAACAAAAAGGAAAAGGGTGAGCTCAACTAGCCCAGTAAAGAATATTATGACTAAGATAATATACAAACAAATTATCGTTAGTCTTCAACAGGGAAAAATCTGATAGAATATAATCGACAACAAGTTTTAGATCAACAACTGCAGCGGAAACAGCAAACCATTAGAAGAGTCAAGTAGAGAAAGAATTCTACTATCTTCTAAGATTTAAAAGTCCATCATCAATATTTTATCCCTGTAACATCAATTAATAATCATCTTTATCCAAATATTCATCTTTGCACTACAGGCCAAAGATATTCATTTGTATCACCTGTCAGTCATGTTCATCTCAACACCTGTTCATCTTTGCACTACAGGCCAAAGATATTCATCAAGTAATCATACATCTTTGCACTACAGGCCAAAGATATTCAGTAATATCATCATTTAGGACTGAGGATGATGAAAAATATCTTAAAGAAAACGAATCCAATGAGACAGAAGGACAAATAGTAGGGATTCGTATAACAGTTTATCCAAGATCAATAATACTTCATAATAATCAATTGTGAAGCAGAATTCAAAAATAAAGATCAAAACATGGATACAATCAAAGATAGTAACCATAATAGACATCTTGGACAAAAAGGGAAAATTTTATTTTTCGGTGAATAGTGCCGTATTCGTGAATAGTTCCGTATACGTGAATAGTAACGTATACGTGAATAGTAACCCCGACACAAAAAGTTCCAAATTTGATAAAAACTCATATCAATATTTCAGCATAATGATATTGAAGAAAATAATATCATTTAAGAAGAAAATAATATCCCTTACAAATATCAAACGAAAATAATATTCATTACGAATATTAAACGAATATAATATTTCTCACGAATATTGAAAGAAATAAAATTTCTTATGAATATTGAACAGAAATAATATTCATACGAATACGAAAAATAATATCTCTTCAGAATGTGAAATAAATAATACCCCTTACCTCAAGATATCAGTACTTCTGGTCGGAATACCGGTATAAGGCTGAAAGAAACTTGCTCTGATGAATAGAAACTCTCAAAGTATCTAAATACTCACAAAATACACTCAATAATCTAGAGAGAGAAAGAGAGAAACTTGTTTCTGGTGTGATTTTCAATTCTAACTTAGCCCTCTATTTATAGAAAAATTTTAGTAGGTTTGACCTGCAACCTGATGGCTTTACCTGCTACTATTCCCACCCACCACATTTGAAATATAATTCAGCACATTTCTTCACCAACCACAAGTGGGGCCCACCAATTCTAGAATTTTCCATCAAAATGATAAACTCCGAAAATTCAACAATTTCTGAACCAGTCATCTCGTAAAATTCATAATAAATCATACGTTCATTTTTAACGGTTCAAAATTTGTGGACATATACTCAACTTATATATGTATAACATATCCAAAAATTACCACGATCCAACGGTCGGATTAAAAATTATAACACCCGCAATATTTCTCAAAAATCCTGATTTGATTTTTAATACCTCCATTCCGATAAAAATACTGATAAAACAACTCAACATTAACTCCTTCATTTTTAACCACAAAAATATATCCCTCATTTATATCCACATAAAATAAATATTTCCTTATCATATGAATCAATAATTAATTATTCACAAATAATATTACAGAATCACATTTATGACAACCAGGCCGTTCCCAGGAAAGAGGGGGCTTTCCAATAAGGATTTCTCCTTACTGGCGCGCAATTAGATGACCAAACCTCTCCTTAGACAGAACTTTCTAGACATTGCCAATAATGTTATCTAATAATATTATTCAAATAATATGAATTATTGATCTGATAATGGAAAATACTGTGCAGCAACAATTATTGAAACAACAATAATATAAAATATCAATGCAACAATTATTGAATCAATAAAATAAAATATTGAACAATAACTACTGTAACAATTATTGAGTAGTGCCTTCTTACGTAAGAATCAATAATTGGTGCAATACCGTGTGCTACTGTATTTTAACCACCGGGTATTCCAACAGTATTAACGGTAACAACTACGCCGTTATTTATAAATAACTTATACTTGTCATTTTCTTCATCCAATCGCTTTCCGTTATGGGGCCCACACAAGGCTGCGCCGTCGTACGAATATTCCCCGACAGCAAGAATATTCCACGACCAAACGAATATTCTCCGATAAAATGAATATTTTATAACCACTTGCTTATTTTGCAAAATTTGCATATTTCACCCATAACCAAAGTATTATATCAAATTAACCCCTTATTATTCACAATAATATTTAGAGAAAATTTGATTTTATTCATTAATAAGTTGGGGTCTTACAACCTCCCCTCCTTATGAAATTTCGTCCTCGAAATTGACGTACGTACATGATGTTTCGAAAAGGTGAGGATACCTCGCTTTCATTTCTGATTCCAACTCCCAGGTCATTTCTTCAATAGCATGGTTTCTCCACAAAACCTTAACTTGTGGTATAACCTTCGTGCGTAGGACATACTCTTTCCTATCCAAGATCTTAACAGGTACCTCCTCGTACGTTAAATCTTCAGCTATCTCTTCTGATTCTAACTCAATAATGTGGTTCGAGTCTTTGACATATTTACGAAGCATAGATATGTGAAAAACATTATGAACACGAGACATGCTTGGAGGTAATGCGAGTCTATATGCCACATTTCCTATTCGCTCAAGAATCTCAAATGGACCAACAAATCTTGGATTGAGCTTTCCTCTCTTCCCAAATCTTGTAACTCCCTTCCATGGTGCAACACGTAATAATACATGATCCCCAATATTAAATTCCACGTCCTTCCGATGAAGATCCGCATAACTCTTTTGTCGATCCTGTGCCGTTTGTATACGTTGTCGAATCGTTTGGATCTTCTCTGTAGTAATGCGTACCAACTCTGGTCCCAACAATGTTGCTTCACCCACCTCGTCCCAGCATACTGGAGAACGACATTTTCTTCCATACAACGCCTCGAATGGAGCCACACCTATGCTCGCCTGATAACTGTTGTTGTAGGAGAATTCCACCAATGGTAGGTACTTATCCCAACTCCCTTTGAGATCTAGGACACAAAGTCTTAATAGATCTTCAAGAGTTTGAATAGTCCTCTCTGATTGTCCGTCCGTTTGAGGATGGTATGCCGAACTGAATCGTAAATCCGTGCCCATAGCTTTCTGCAAGCTAACCCAAAATCGTGAAGTGAATCTTGGGTCACGATCCGAAACTATGGATACTGGCATGCCATGCAATCTCACAATCTCGTTCACGTACATACTAGCAAGACGTTCAAGGGAATAAGTCTCACGTATCGGCAAGAAATGAGCGGACTTGGTTAATCTATCAACAATAACCCAAATCGCATCTATGCCTTGAGAAACCTTGGGAAGACCCGTAACAAAATCCATAGTAATGTGTTCCCACTTCCATTTCGGGATCTCAAGTGGTTGCAATGGACCCTTTGGCACTTGATGCTCCGCCTTTACACGTTGACAAGTTAAACACCTCGAGATAAACTCCGCGATCTCTCTTTTCATATTGCTCCACCAAAATGTATGTCGAAGATCGTGATACATTTTGGTACTCCCAGGATGGATTGCAAACGGTGTGTTGTGTGCCTCCATCATTATTCTATGCTTCAAGTCAAAATCGTTAGGAACACAAAGTCTGGAGTTGACTCGAAGTATTCCTTCTTCATCGATTCTTGCTTCTGGAATAGCACCTTCTTGCACTTTCTTCTTCATACGCATCAGCTCCATGTCCGTAGCTTGAGCAGCTTTAACTTTATCGATTAAAGTCGGTTCTACTCGTATATTTGATATCATCATGTGGGTACTTGGAGCCTTCATCTCTATCTCCATCCTTTGCAAGTCATACAAAATGGGCCTTTGTGTTAACAATATTGCACTCGTACCCGCATATGATCTTCTACTCAATGCGTCAGCTACTACGTTTGCTTTTCCAGGATGATATTGGATGGTATGATCGTAATCTTTCAACAGCTCGAGCCAACGTCGCTGCCGCATGTTGAGTTCCTTTTGGGTGAAGAAATATTTGAGGCTTTTATGATCTGTATAGATCTCCACTTTCTCCCCATACAGGTAGTGTCTCCAGATCTTCAACGCAAAAACGACTGCTGCCAACTCCAAATCATGAGTAGGATAATTCCTCTCATATTCTTTGAGTTGTCGTGAGGCATAGGCTATGACTTTCCCATGTTGCATGAGAACACATCCTAACCCTTTGCCTGAAGCATCGCTGTAGATAACAAATCCATCCGAACCAGATGGTATTGTCAGAACAGGTGCCGAAATGAGTCTCCTCTTGAGTTCTTGGAAACTCTTCTCGCATTCCTCACTCCATACGAATTTTGTATCTTTCCGAGTCAGCTGAGTTAACGGAGTAGCGATTCGAGAAAATCCTTCCACAAATCTCCGATAATAACCAGCTAAGCCCAGAAAGCTACGTACTTCGGTTACCGACTTCGGTTGCTCCCAACTTTGTATGGCTTCAATCTTCGCCGGGTCGACAGATACTCCATGTTTTGACACCACGTGCCCAAGGAATGCTACTTCCTCAAGCCAGAACTCGCATTTCTTCAATTTGGCATATAGCTTATTTTCACGAAGCCTTTGCAGTACCAGCTTCAAATGGCGCTCATGATCTTCACGGCTTTTGGAATAGATGAGGATGTCATCAATAAAGACAACAACGAACTGATCCAAATATTCTTTGAATACACGGTTCATCATATCCATGAAGGCAGCAGGAGCATTAGTCAATCCAAAAGACATTACTAAGAATTCATAATGCCCGTACCGAGTTCTGAAGGCAGTCTTTGGAATATCCTCAGTTTTAATCTTCAGCTGATGATATCCAGAACGAAGATCGATCTTTGAAAAGAATTGTGTTCCTTGTAACTGGTCGAACAGGTCATCAATGCGAGGTAGCGGATACCTATTCTTGATAGTGACATGATTCAATTCTCGATAGTCGATACAAAGTCGCATACTCCCGTCTTTCTTCTTTACGAATAAAACAGGAGCACCCCAAGGAGACGTACTAGGACGAATAAAACCGATGTCCAACAACTCCTGTAGTTGGACTTTTAACTCCTGAAGTTCAATAGGAGCCATTCGATATGGAGTTTTAGAAATGGGCTTTGTACCGGGTTCAAGGTCAATAAAGAATTCAACTTCACGTTCTGGGGGTAGACCAGGAAGTTCTTCAGGAAATACATCGGGAAATTCTCTAACAATAGAAATATTATTCAAATCTGACTTGTCTTTGTTCAAATCCATAACATGGGCTAAGAAAGCTTGACATCCGTTTTTCAATAAACGAATAGCTTTGTGGCTTGATATGACAGTGACTGATTTTAGTGGTTTAGTAGTTTGAATTCGTATGACAGGTTGGTTAGGAATATGAAAACTAACAACCTTACGAAAACAATCAATTTTAGCATGATGAGTGGTTAACCAATCAATTCCTAAAATCACATCAAAAGCAAGTATCTTTAAAGAGATAAGATCAACAGGTAATGTGATAGTGCCAACTTGGATCATGCAAGATTTATAAACTGTAGATGTAACGAAGGTTTCACCCAACGGAGTTTCAACAGATAAGTTAAAGTCCAATTTCTCCGGAGTCAAGTTTAAACGTTGAGCACAAGCAGGAGAGATAAAAGAATGGGTAGAACCGGTATCTAGTAAAGTATAAACTTCGCAAGAATTCAAGATTAGCTTACCCGTGATCACCTCGTTCGGGTTTCTCGCGTTTTGGCCAGTAACGACAAACGCCCTTCCAGGAACCGCTGATTTCGACTTATCCGGGACAGCTTTTGGAGTCACCATCCCCGCTGAACTTGGTTTTGCTACAGAACACTCTCGAGCTATATGACCCTCCTTTCCACAGTTATAACATACCTTGGATTGTTGTGGGCAGTTTGGGCTGATATGTCCCTCTTTCCCACATTTGTAACATACGACCGGTGGTCGTTCTCCTCCCCTAGAAACAGTTGATGTTTGTGCTGACGTCTTCACGTTATCATTGTTGTACCTTCTCTTCTTGAAATCTCCTCCCGACTCGCTCCTTCTATTATCACGACCACGATTACCACCAGAGTGGTTACCGCTTTTGTCCGAATGTTTTCCTCCCTGCTGGTTTTCATTGCTTCGATGACTGCCGCCACCGGTATGACCCTGGTTGTGGTCCCTCGGTTGCACATACTCATTATCTCGCTCTAATAATTGAGCCCTGTTTACAACATCTGAATATAAAGAAAATTTATGAGAGATAAGATATTGTCGAATCTCGGGTTTTAGACCTCTCAGAAACATCCTTGTCATTCGTTCCTCATTTTCGACCAAATGAGGTGCAAACCTGGATAACTCTGCAAACTTCGCCTCGTACTGGGACACCGTCATGTTGTTTTGTTCCAGTCTGATAAACTCTACCTCCTTCATATGACGAATACTTTCAGGAAAGTACTTGTCATTGAACAGTTTTTGAAATGTTTCCCAGGACATGTTGAGTGCGTCAGGCTGGGTACGCTTCACAGACTCCCACCAGTAGTCTGCCTCACCGCGGAACATAAAGGTGGCGAATGGAACCTTCTGTTCCTCCGTGCATCCCAAGACATCGAATATCTTGGTAATTTGCTTGACCCACGTTTCCGCCATGATCGGATCCGGCTTTCCCTTAAATTCTGGTGGTCCCAATTCTTTGAACTGCTTAGCTGTGACAAACCGCGCGTTATCATTTCCACCCGTATTCTGCACACGAGTCTCCCTCGTCTGATTTTGCATGAACTGCAAAAAGCTCCTAAACATTCCATCATTCATCGTTTGCTCGGTAACGTTGTTTACAGGAGGAATATTGCCTTCCTGTTGCACGTTCCCCTGGGTGGTGATCAAAGGTGTCTCCACGGTCTGATTTACTCCATTATTAACGTTCTCAGCTGCCATTCTTAAATACTGCCATAAAACAAGGGTTAATAGTCATGTCATATATTATCCCTATACTCTGACCGACCAAATAAACACCAAATAAACTTAGTCAGGTCATACTAGCGAAGGAATTCCCCGTCTCTCCCCTCCTAGTTCTTGTCTCACATCTCAGCCAGGGATCATATCCCTAAGCTCTGATACCAACTGTGACGCCCCCAAAATAGGTATACAACACCCATTCTGAGTCGCCAAATATATGGTACAGAAAGCAAACTACAACTTTAATAATACAATTGTCGTGCAAAATACGACAACACATACCGTGAGTTTAAATACAAATATTGTCTTCTAGACAATATCCACACTCAAATAAATCCTCATTACAATTATTCAAACACTATTTTACAGAAATAGTGAGGACTGCTAAAACATCTTCTAGAACCATCACTCCATACCCCGACTAGATCCTGCTATGTTCTCACCTCCTGAGAAGAAAAATGGAACAAAAAGGAAAAGGGTGAGCTCAACTAGCCCAGTAAAGAATATTATGACTAAGATAATATACAAACAAATTATCGTTAGTCTTCAACAGGGAAAAATCTGATAGAATATAATCGACAACAAGGTTTAGATCAACAACTGCAGCGGAAACAACAAACCATTAGAAGAGTCAAGTAGAGAAAGAATTCTACTATCTTCTAAGATTTAAAAGTCCATCATCAATATTTTATCCCTGTAACATCAATTAATAATCATCTTTATCCAAATATTCATCTTTGCACTACAGGCCAAAGATATTCATTTGTATCACCTGTCAGTCATGTTCATCTCAACACCTGTTCATCTTTGCACTACAGGCCAAAGATATTCATCAAGTAATCATACATCTTTGCACTACAGGCCAAAGATATTCAGTAATATCATCATTTAGGACTGAGGATGATGAAAAATATCTTAAAGAAAATGAATCCAGTGAGACAGAAGGACAAATAGTAGGGATTCGTATAACAGTTTATCCAAGATCAATAATACTTCATAATAATCAATTGTGAAGCAGAATTCAAAAATAAAGATCAAAACATGGATACAATCAAAGATAGTAACCATAATAGACATCTTGGACAAAAAGGGAAAATTTTATTTTTCGGTGAATAGTGCCGTATTCGTGAATAGTTCCGTATACGTGAATAGTAACGTATACGTGAATAGTAACCCCGACACAAAAAGTTCCAAATTTGATAAAAACTCATATCAATATTTCAGCATAATGATATTGAAAAAAATAATATCATTTAAGAAGAAAATAATATCCCTTACAAATATCAAACGAAAATAATATTCATTACGAATATTAAACGAATATAATATTTCTCACGAATATTGAAAGAAATAAAATTTCTTATGAATATTGAACAGAAATAATATTCATACGAATAGAAAAATAATATCTCTTCAGAATGTGAAATAAATAATACCCTTACCTCAAGATATCAGTACTTCTGGTCGGAATACCGGTATAAGGCTGAAAGAAACTTGCTCTGATGAATAGAAACTCTCAAAGTATCTAAATACTCACAAAATACACTCAATAATCTAGAGAGAGAAAGAGAGACAACTTGTTTCTGGTGTGATTTTCAATTCTAACTTAGCCCTCTATTTATAGGAAAATTTTAGTAGGTTTGACCTGCAACCTGATGGCTTTACCTGCTACTATTCCCACCCACCACATTTGAAATATAATTCAGCACATTTCTTCACCAACCACAAGTGGGGCCCACCAATTCTAGAATTTTCCATCAAAATGATAAACTCCGAAAATTCAACAATTTCTGAACCAGTCATCTCGTAAAATTCATAATAAATCATACGTTCATTTTTAACGGTTCAAAATTTGTGGACATATACTCAACTTATATATGTATAACATATCCAAAAATTACCACGATCCAACGGTCGGATTAAAAATTATAACACCCGCAATATTTCTTAAAAATCCTGATTTGATTTTTAATACCTCCATTCCGATAAAAATACTGATAAAACAACTCAACATTAACTCCTTCATTTTTAACCACAAAAATATATCCCTCATTTATATCCACATAAAATAAATATTTCCTTATCATATGAATCAATAATTAATTATTCACAAATAATATTACAGAATCACATTTATGACAACCAGGCCGTTCCCAGGAAAGAGGGGGCTTTCTAATAAGGATTCCTCCTTACTGGCGCGCAATTAGATGACCAAACCTCTCCTTAGACAGAACTTTCTAGACATTGCCAATAATGTTATCTAATAATATTATTCAAATAATATGAATTATTGATCTGATAATGGAAAATACTGTGCAGCAACAATTATTGAAACAACAATAATATAAAATACCAATGCAACAATTATTGAATCAATAAAATAAAATATTGAACAATAACTACTGTAACAATTATTGAGTAGTGCCTTCTTACGTAAGAATCAATAATTGGTGCAATACCGTGTGCTACTGTATTTTAACCACCGGGTATTCCAACAGTATTAACGGTAACAACTATGCCGTTATTTATAAATAACGTATACTTGTCATTTTCTTCATCCAATCGCTTTCCGTTATGGGGCCCACACAAGGCTGCGCCGTCGTACGAATATTCCCCGACAGCAAGAATATTCCACGACCAAACGAATATTCCCCGACAAAATGAATATTTTATAACCACTTGCTTATTTTGCAAAATTTGCACATTTAACCCATAACCAAAGTATTTGTATCAAATTAACCCCTTATTATTCACAATAATATTTAGAGAAAATTTGATTTTATTCATTAATAAGTTGGGGTCTTACACATAGGCCACTATTCCTACTCGATCGAGGATTTCGAATGGCCCAATGAATCGAGAATTGAGCTTTCCTCTCTTTTCGAATCTTATAACTCCTTTCCATGGAGCAACACGTAACAACACATGCTCTCCAACATTAAATTTCACGTCCTTTCGATGAAGATCAACATAACTCTTTTGTTGATCTTGTGAGATCTTTATACGTTGCCGGATCATTTGAATCTTCTCCGTAGTCATACGTACCAATTTCAGTCCCAACAATGTTGCTTCACCCACCTCGTCCCAGCATACTGGAGAACGACACTTGCGTCCATACAATGCCTCGAATGGAGCCATGCCAATACTTGCTTGATAACTGTTATCGTAGGAGAATTCCACTAATGGCAAGAACTTGTCCCAACTTCCTTCGAAGTCAAGGACACAGAGTCTTAATAGATCTTCAAGAGTTTGAATAGTCCTCTCCGACTGCCCGTCCGTTTGAGGATGATATGCCAAACTGAATCATAAATCCATGCCCATAGCTTTTTGCAAACTAACCCAAAATCGTGAAGTGAATCTTGGGTCTCGATCAGAAACTATGGATACTGGCATACTATACAGTCTTACAATCTCATTTATGTATATACGAACAAGACGTTCAAGTGTATAAGTTTCTCGTATAGGTAAGAAATGAGTATAAGTTTCTCGTATAGGTAAGAAATGAGCAGACTTGGTCAATCTATCAACAATGATCCAAATTGCATCTATGCCTTGAGAAACCTTGGGAAGACCAGTAACAAAATCTATAGTAATATGCTCCCACTTCCATTCTGGAATTTTAAGTGGTTACAATGGACCTTTTGACACTTGATGCTCCTTCATGACTCGTTAACACATTAAACATCTTGAGATAAACTCTACGATCTCTCTCTTTATATTGCTTCACCAAAATATATGTTGAAGATCACGATACATTTTGGTACTTCCAGGATGGATTGCAAACGGTGTGTTGTGCGCCTCCATCATGATTTTATACTTCAAGTCAGAGTCGTTAGGAACACAAAGTCTGGAGTTAACTCGAAGTATTCCTTCTTCATCGATTTTTGCTTCCGGGATAGCACTTTCTTGTACTTTGTTCCTTATACGCATCAACTCCAGGTCTGTAGCTTGAGCAACTTTAACTTTATCGATTAAAGTCGGTTCTACTCGTATATTTGACATCATCGCGTGGATCTCTGGAATTTTTAATTCTATCTCTATCCTTTGCAAGTCATACAAAATGGGCCATTGCATTGACAATATCGCACTCGTACCCGCATATGATCTTCTACTCAATGTGTCAGCTACCACGTTCGCTTTTCCAAGATGATATTGAATGGTATGATCGTAATCTTTTAACAGCTCGAGCCAACGTCGTTGCCGCATGTTGAGTTCCTTTTTGGTGAAAAAATATTTGAGGCTTTTATGATCTGTATAGATCTCCACTTTCTCCCTATATAGGTAATGCCTCCAGATTTTAAGTGCGAAAACGATAGCTGCCAACTCTAGATCATGAGTACCTCTCATATTCTTTGAGTTGTCGTTAGGCATAGGCTATGACTTTTTCATGTTGCATGAGAACACATCCTAACCCTCTGCCTGCAACATCGCTGTAGATGACAAATCCCTCCGAACCAGATGGTATTGTTAGAATAGGTGTTGAAATGAGTCTCCTCTTGAGTTCTTAAAAACTCTTCTCACATTTCTTGTTCCAACCGAATTTTGCATCCTTTCGAGTCAGCTGAGTTAATAGAGTAGTGATTTGAGAAAATCCTTCCACGAATCTCCTATAATAACCAGCTTAGCCGGGAAAGCTACGTACTTCGGTCACTGACTTAGGTTGCTCCCAGCTTTGTATTGCTTCAATCTTTGTCGGGTCAACAGATATTCCGGGATTTGATATCACGTGCCCAAGGAATCCTACTTCCTCAAGCCAGAACTCGCATTTCTTCAACTTAGCATACAACTTGTTTTCACGAAGCTTTTGGAGTATTAGTCTCAAGTGTTACTTATGATCTTCACGGCTTTTGGAGTAAATGAGGATGTCATCAATAAAGACAACCATAAAGTGATCCAAATATTCTTTAAATACTCGGTTCATCATATCCATGAAGGCAGCAGGAGCATTAGTTAATCCAAAAGATACGACTAGGAATTCGTAATGCCCGTACCGAGTTCTGAAAGCAGTCTTTGGAATGTCATCAGTTTTAATCTTTAACTGGTGATATCCGAAACAAAGATCGATCTTTGAAAAGAATTTGGCTCCTTGTAACTAGTCAAACAGGTCATCAATGCGAGGCAACGGGTACCTATTTTTGATGGTGACATGATTCAACTCCCGATAATCAATACAAAGTCGCATACTTTCATCTTTCTTCTTTACAAATAGAACATGATCACCCCAAGGAGACGTACTAGGTCGAATGGAACAGATGTCTAACAACTCTTGCAGTTGGGTTTTTAACTCCTGAAGTTCAATATGAACCATTCGATATGGGGCTTTAGAAATGGATTTTATACTTGGTTCAAGGTCGATACAAAATTCAATTTCACGCTTTAGGGGTTGGGCAGGAAGTTCTTCAGAGAATATGTCAGGAAATTTATTCACAATAGAAATATCATTCAAATCTGACGTATTTTTATTTAAATCCGTGACATGGGCTAAGAAAGCTTGACATCCGTTTTTCAATAAACAAATAGCTTTATGGCTTGATATGACAGTGATTGACTTTAGTGGTTTGTGTAAGATCCCAAATTTTATGAAATGAAAGTATTCAATTTTCTTATAATTATTATTTTATTTCGTAAATGGTTAAGTTGATAAAAGGTTAAAGTTAAGGGTGATATGTGAATTTTTTTTTACAAAGTAAGCTAGTTGTTATAAAATATTCGTTTGGCCGGGAAATAGTCTTTTTGTCAGAAAATATTCGTACGACGACACAATCATTGGTGGACCCCATAACGGAAGTATTGTCGTAGTAAGAAAACGACAGAATTATCATTTTATAAAAATAACGGCGAAAGTATTACCATTAAAACTGTTGAACTACCCGGTAGTTAAAGTACAGTAATACGTGTGGTTGCATAGTAGCACACGGTATTGATTATTGATGCTTACGTAAGAAGTCACTCAGTTATACCCAATTATTGTTACAGTAATTTATACATCATTTCTCTCATATTATTGATTCAATTATTGTCACAATATCATCTGCATAATATGTTATATTATTAAATCAATAATTGAGACGATAAAGTTATTCATATTATTATTTGCAATTATGACAATGTCTAGAAGTTCTGTCAAGGAGAGGTTTAGTCACCTAGTTGCTCGCCAATAAGGAGAAATTCTTATCGGAAAGCCCCCTCTTTCCTGGGAATGATCTGGTTGTTAAATATTGTGAGTTATAATATTAAGGCTTAAATATGAATTAGTACTCTAAACTATAGGCCATATTCCACTTCGGTGATCCACCTTTCAATTTTATCAATTAGGTGATTAAACTATCAATTTTTTTCAAATACACCAAATTGAACACGCCACGTCAGAAATTGCTGACGTGGCTAATTTTGTGGGGTCTTAACAAGCTTATTTGGCAAAAAAAATAATTTTTTATTCATGAAATAAACAAATCTTATTTTATATGGGGTAAAATAGTCAAATAACAAATTAACATAACAAATTAATACAAATAATAAATAAAACAATTAACAATTACAGAAAAAGTTTCCTCTCCCTCTCTCCCTTCAATCCTCCGCCTCTCTCTAACAATTAACCCTCCATAGCTTCACTCTCTCTCCTCGACCTTCTCTCTCTAAAAATGTCAGTCAACAGTTTCCTCTCCCTCTCTACCTTCAATCCTCCGCCTCCACTTTCTCTCTCCTCCCACAAAATCTCTCTAAAACCTCCATTTCATCCCCCTCTCAAATCCCCCAAATCACATACTATAATTAACCAAAAATTCCCAGAATATAAAAAAATGTAACAAACCCAACGGAAAAAAAAAAACCAAAATTTTCTTCCCAATTTTTTAAAAATAAATTTTCTACAAGCACACCCATTTCACCAAACCACCCAATTACTTCAAAACACAAACAACAAAAACTCTGTTTCTCCCCCAAAACCTACCATTATCGCCTAAAACATGAAGAGCAATAACACGATCGCGACTTTGAGCAACTTTGACCAGAGCCCAAGTTAGCAATTCCCTGCTCTGAGAGTTCATCTTCACTCCCACCACGACCGTCCGATCGAAAGATTCCGCCTGCTCTCTGTAGTCTCCGGCGAGCCCATTTTGAGTCATTTTGGAGGGAATTCTGTCTGGGTGTTTCATATTCCGGCGAGCTTAGCGTTTTTCGGCCGGTCATTAAAGCTCATTTGGGATCTTTATAGGGAGTGGTAATATGGTTTACCGTCTGTTCCGTTGCTTTTGTAGTTTGCTTTTCAAGCTTTCTTTCATTCAAGCCCCAGAAGACTCTATGCACGGCGGTGCTGGACTTCCAGACGAGGGACTTTCAGACGAGGGAGCAGGTGGAGTCGTTGACGAGGCGGAGATTGCCGTCGGCAAGGAAGCTGAGGTTGGCGGAGTAATCTCAACGGCGGGAAAAATATCTGCTGGTAAAATGGTGGAAATGGAGGAGAGAGAAAGGAGGAGAGGGAGTCTGACAGGAAAATATCTGCTGCTAAAATGGTGAAAATGGTGGAAACTTTTAATGTGTGTTTTATTTTAATTTGAAATGATAAATTGTGTTTTGACCATTTTGCCCCACATTTAAAATGATTTGTTTATGTAATGAATAATAAATTATTTTTTTTCCAAATAAGCTTGTTAAGACCCCACAAAATTAGCCACTTCAACAATTTCTGACGTGGCATGTTCAATTTGGTGTACTTGAAAAAAATTGATAGTTTAATCACCTAATTGACAAAATTAAAAGGTGAATCACCGAAGTCGAATATGACATATAGTTTAGGGTACTAATTCATATTTAAGCCTAATATTAATGATAAATAAGTTCGTGTTGATTAAAGATGAAATTGATAGTTCCATTGTGTTGGAATTATTAGTGTTAGTAAAAATTGACATTTATTTCGATAATAATTAATGTCTGGAGGTTATATTGACCAATCGGGTAATTCACCAGATAAATGAGCAATTAATTGTTATTAATTCATATGCTTATAACTATGTGTTCACATGTGTGTACTATTGATTCAGATGATTTACTATTAGAAGAGTTGGTGCAAGATTGATAATATTTGCATGACTAAATTAAAAATAGAGGTATAGTTGAAGGTACTATACTGTAATTAGTTTTTTCACATGTTTAGAACTATTGAGTCACATGATTTACTATTGATTCACATGATTTACTATTAGGAGAGGTGGTGCAAGTTTAATAATACTTGCAGGACTAAATTAAAAATGAAGAAAAAGAGGAATGTATTATACTGTAATATTTCGAGCCCCAAAATGTGCAATTATCGAAACTATATTTTCCTATAAATAGAAGCTCATTTCTTCATTATTTTTTACCAATTCACTAAGTCTCACAAGAGCAATTATTATAGAGAGAAATTATAGAGAGAAAGAAGAAGAAAAGTCTGCTACCTCACTATTCTAGTTTTCTTCTAAGATAAGGGGTATTATTTATTTCGTATTCATGAAGAGAGCTATTGTTATTCCATTCCTTATTATTCTGTTGGAATACCCTGCATACGCGGACTACCGTATACATGGTGAAATTCTTC
The DNA here is from genome assembly GCA_016801055.1 of Panax notoginseng. Lineage (NCBI taxonomy): Eukaryota > Viridiplantae > Streptophyta > Magnoliopsida > Apiales > Araliaceae > Panax > Panax notoginseng. Next base: position 121,034,029 of record CM029021.1, on the reverse strand, counting down.
TGTTATTCCATTCTTTATTATTCTGTTAGAATAACCAGTCTGTGCGAATTACGCATGACCTGGTTCCATTCTTTATTATTCTATTGGAATATCCTGTCTGTGCGGATTACGCATGACCTGGTTCCGTTATTTATTATTCTGCTAGAATAACCTGTTTACGCGGACTACCGCATGCATGGTGAATTCTTCTGTTATTCTATTCTTTATTATTCTGTTGGAATAACCTGTCTACGCGGACTACCGCATGCATGGTAAATGACCCTTCGTATTCATTCTTTATTAAATTATGGAAATGATCTGTCTACGTGGATTACCGCATGGCGGGTGAAAATCTATTTACAGTTTCGTATATTCTATTATACTCGTATGAGATATCATTTCTTTTGTACTCGTCATGAAATATTATTTTCTTTGGTATTTTTCTTTTACGAGTTACTATTCATCAGTTACTATTCACCCGATTACTATTTACTCTAGTATTATTCACTCGGGTATTCGGGGCACTTTTCGTGCCGGAGTACTATTCACGAGTTATTATTCATGAGTTACTATTTACCCGATTAGTATTCACTCTAGTATCATTCACTCGGGTATTCGGGACACTTTTTATGTTGAGATACTATTTACGGGGTACTATTTCTGAAGTACTATTCACGGAGTACTATTCACTCGAAAAATATATTTCTTTTCTGTCCAAATTATTTTTGGTACATGAATATTATTCTTAAATTTTACTCTACAAAGCAGTATCATGTTGACAATTTGGACGTTATTGATTTCTGGATAAATTAAATTATAAATCTTTAAAATTTATCCTTGAATTTGTTTTATTGAATTATTATGTCATTGTCATCATCCTCATGCTTATATTGTGATGAAAGTTATCTTTGGCTTACGTGCAGAGATGGACTTGGTATGATTATGACCAGGGATTATTCGGTATAATCATGACCGTAATGTGACGAATGATGTGGTGAAAGTCCTCATTGGCCTGTAGTTCATTGATGGACAGTTGTTGGTATGATTATGACCAGGGATTATTCGGTATAATCATGACCATTGATGATTACATGAACATCCTTGGCCATGGTACAAGGATGATTTGATTTTATTTATTAAGCTGAGTCTCAGCGATAAAGTTGATGAAAAACTTTTTAAATCATAGAAGATAGTAGATTTTATGCTCTACTTGACTCTTCTAATGGATTGCTTATTTCGCTGTAGTTGTTGATCTAAAACTTGTTGCCTATTATATTATATCAGTTGTTATACTGTTGAATGCTAAGGATAATTTATTCTGCATTATCTTAGTCATAATATTTCTTACTGGCTAGTTGAGCTCACTCTTTCTTTCACTATTCTTTTCAGGAAATGAGAATATAACTGTGACGAGTCGGAAAACGGATTGACGGTCCAGATGGTTGTTTTAGTAGTCCTCACTATTCTATAAAATAGTGTGACAATAAATATAATGAGGACTCCATTAAGTATGGATATTGTCTAGAAGGCAATATTCTTGTTTAAACTCTCAGCTATGTTTTGTCGTATTTTTACACGACAGTTGTATAATTAAGTTTGTATTTGATTTATGTACCATGTATCTGACGACCCAAGATGGGTGATGTATACCTGTTTTGGGGGCGTCACAGTTGGTATCAAAGCTTAGGGATATGATCACTGACTGAGATGTGAGACAAGAACTAGGAGAGAAGAGACGGGGAATTCCTTCGCTAGTATGACCTATCTAAGTTTATTTAGTATTTAATTGGTTGGTTAGAGTATAGAGATAATATGTGATATGTTAATTAACCCTTATTTTGTGACAATATTTGAGAATGACATCTAAAAATTTTGAGATGTGCAATGGAGCAAAACAATATGACCGTGTCGCAATACGAGGCTAAATTTACATAGTATCCCGGTTTGCATCCCATTTGGTCGATAATGAGGAGCGAATGACGCGAATGTTTCTAAGAGGTTTGAAACCCGAAATATGTCAATACCTCATTTCTCACAAACTTTGTTTATATTCAGATGTTGTGAATAGGGCTCAGTTATTGGAGTGCGATAATGAGTCAGCACAACTAAAAGGTAACGAGCAACAACACGATAATAATCATACCGGTGGCAACGGCAATCGGAACAATGATAACCATCGTGGGGGAAACTATCATGTCAAGAATGGTAACCACTTCGATGGTAATCATGGCCAAGATAATAGGAGTGGAAATTTCAAGAAGAGAATGTTCAACAACGATGGAAAGACAACAGTACCAACACCCGTTTTCAAGGAAGGAGAACGACCACCAATTGTATGCTTCAAATGCGGAGGGGAGGGACATATCAGTCCAAGTTGCATGATGCAGTCCAAAGCATGTTACAATTGTGGAAAAGAAGGTCACCTAGCCCGATTTTGTCGTGCACCAAAGTCAAGTTCAGCTGGGACGGTGGCACCAAAGGCGGATACGGACAAAACAAAGTAGGTGGTTCCAGGAAGAGCATTTTTCGTGACTTTTCAAAAAGCGAGTAACCCAAATGAAGTTAGCACGGGTTAGTTAATTATAAATTCTTGCGAATTCTATACCTTATTAGATACCGGTTCTACCCATTCTTTTATTTCTCTTGTTTGCGCTCAACGTTTAAATTTGACCCCAGAGAGGTTAGACTTTGACTTATTGGTTGAAACTCCGGTAGGAGAAACCTTCATTACATGTGCTATCCAAGTCTTGGATGAGAGTCACAGTTTTGAATGATATTTCTATTGTTAATAAAGTTCCTGACGTATTCCTGAAGACTTCCTAGCCTACCCCTATAGCGTGAAATTGAATTTTGTATTGACCCTAGTACAAAACCCATTTCTAAAACCCTTAAAATTTCTTCAACCGAACGAACGTATTATGCGCCAAAGACGTTGGCTCGAGCTGTTGAAGATTACGACTATACCATTCAATATCATCGTGGAAGAGCGAACGTGGTAGTTGACGCTGTAAGACCGCAACTTATTATAAATAAAAGTGAATTTTCCTCTATTCATTATTCTAAAAAGGTATTAATTTGATATAATTATCTGGTTATGGGTGAAATATGCAAAATAAGCAAGTGGTTATAAAATAATTATTGTTGTCGGGGAATATTCGTTTGGTCGTGGAATATTCTTGTTGTCGGGGAATATTCGTACGACGGCGCAGTCATTTGTGGGCCCCATAACAGAATAACTATCGGATGAAGAAAACGACAAGTTTGAGTTTTTATAAATAACGGCGTAGTTGTTACCGTTAACACTGTTAGAATACCCGGGGGTTAAAATATAGTAATACGTGTGGTTGCACAGTAACACACGGTTTTGCACAATATTGTTGAATTATTGATTCTTACGTAAGAAGGCACTACTCAATAATTGTTACAGTAATTACTGTTCAATATTTTATTTTATTGCTTTAATAATTGCTGCGTTGATATTTTATATTATTGTTGTTTCAATAATCATCACTGCACAATATTTCCCGTTATCAGATCAATAATTTATATTATTTGAATAATATTATTAGATAGCATTATTGGCAATATCTAGAAAGTTCTGTCTAAGGAGAGGTTTGGTCACCTAATTGCGCGCCAGTAAGGAGAAATCCTTATTGGAAAGCCCCCTCTTTCCTGGGAACGGCCTGGTTGTCATAATTGTGATTCTGTAATATTATTTATGAATAATTAATTATTGATTTATATGATAAGGAAATATTTATTTTATGTGGATATAAATGATGGATATATTTATTTTTATGTGGATAAAAATGAAAGAATTAATGCTGAGGTATTTTGTCAGTATTTTGTCGGTGCAGAGGTATTAAAAATCATCCGTTTGTAGATTTCAGATATTTTATGTTTGGAATTTAGAAAAACTCAAAGCTACAAAGTTGTAGAGAATTCAATTTCAGGCAGAATGGACATAAAATTCATATTTTTCTAATAACCGGGCTATTTTCTATGAATTGTTAAAGTTTCAGAAAATAAAATGATTTTTATTAAATTTATGGGTGGGACCCACTTTTGATTTTTCAAACACATGGGCTGCTGAAAATTTTTCCAAGGTGGTGGCTGGTCATGGTTTATATAGCATGTGTAGAAAATTTTGATTAATAATAATATTATTTTATTATTTAGTCTCCTATGGCGTTCTAGCATTTTCCTATAAATAGAGGGCTAAGTTAGAATTGAAAATTACACCAGAAACAAGTTTTCTCTCTTTCTCTTATTATATTATCGAGCGTATTCTTGTGAGTATACTTTGAGTGTTGCTATACGGTGTAAGTTTCTGTCAGCACTATACCCGAAATTCAGTCAGAAGTACGGTTATTTTGAGGTAAGGGATATTATTTTCTTCTTAAATGATATTATTTTCTTCAATATCATTATGCTGAAATATTGATATGAGTTTTTTTTTATCAAATTTAGAACTTTTTGTGTCGGAATTACTATTCACGTATACGGCACTATTCACGTATACGGCACTATTCACGTATACGACACTATTCATCGAAAAATGAAATTTTCTTCTTTTTGCCCAAGATGTCTATTATGGTTACTATCTTTGATTGTATCCATGTTTTGATCTTTATTTTTGAATTCTGGTTCACAATTGATTATTATGAAGTATTATTGATCTTGGATAAACTGTTATACGTATCCCTATTATTTGTCTTTCTATCTCACTGGATTTATTTTCTTTAAGATATTTTTCATCATCCTTAGTCCTAAATGATGATATTACTGAATATCTTTAGCTTGTTGTGCAAAGATGAATGATTAACTGATGAATATCTTTAGCCCGTAGTGCAAAGATGAACATGTATTGAGATGAATATGACCGACTGGTGATACAAATGAATATCTTTGGCCTGTAGTGCAAAGATGAATATTTGATTAAAGATGGTTATTGATTGTTGTTACAGGAATAAAATATTGATGATGGACTTTTAAATCTTAGAATATAGTAGAACTCATTCTCTACTTGACTTTTCTAATGGTTTGCTGTTTTCGCTGTAGATCTAAAATTTGTTGTCTATTATATTTTATCAAATATTTTCTTGTTGAAAACTAATGATAATTTGTTGTATATTATCTTAGTCATAATATTCTTTACTGGGCTAGTTGAGCTCACCCTTTTCCTTTTTGTTCCATTTTTTTTCTCAAGAGGTGAGAACATAGCAAGATCTAGTCGGGGTATGGAGTGATGGTTCCAGAAAGATGTTTTAGCAGTCCTCACTATTTCTGTAAAATAGTATTTGAATAATTGTAATGAGGACTTATTTGAGTGTGAATATTTTTTAGAAGACAATAATTGTATTTAAACTCACAGTATGTGTTATCGTATTTTGCACGACAATTGTATTATTGAAGTTGTAGTTTGCTTTCTGTATCATGTATTTGACGACTCAGAATGGGTGTTGTATACCTATTTTGGTGGCGTCACAGTTGGTATCAGAGCTTAGGGATATGGTCTCTGGCGGAGATCGGGGAATTGAACTAGGAGGGGAGAGATGAGTAAATCCTTCGCTAGTGTGTCCTACCTAAGCTTATTTGTTGGTCAGTCATAATATAGGGATATTATTTGTTATGTTAAATTATTTAATTAACCCTTGTTTTATGGCAGTATTTAAGAATGGCTGCTGAGAACGTTAACAATGGAGTGTATGAGACTATGGAACAACCTTTAGTTACAAACCAGGAGAACGGGCAACGAAAAGGCAATATTCCTCCTGTAAACAACAGTACCGAACAAACGATGAATGATGGAATGTTTAGGAGCTTTTTGCAGTTCATGCAAAATCAGACGAGGGAGACTCGTGTACAAAATACGAGTGGAAGTGATAGCAATGAGCGGTCTGTCACAGCCAAGCAGTTCAAAGAGTTGGGACCACCAAAATTTAAGAGAAAGCCGGATCCGATCATGGCGAAAATGTGGGTCAAGCAAATTACCAAGATATTCGATGTCTTGGGATGCACAGAGGAACAGAAGGTTCCATTCGCCACCTTTATGTTCCGCGGTGAGGCAGACTACTGGTGGGAGTCTGTGAAGCGTACCCAGCCTGACGCACTCAACATGTCTTGGGAAACGTTTCATAAACTGTTTAATGACAAGTACTTTCCTGAAAGTATTCGTCATATGAAGGAGGTGGAGTTTATCAGACTGGAATAAAACAACATGACGGTGTCCCAGTACGAGGCGAAGTTCGCTGAGTTATCTAGGTTTGCACCTCATTTGGTAGAGAATGAGGAACGAATGACAAGGATGTTTTTGAGAGGTCTAAAACCCGAGATTCGTCAATACCTTATCTCTCATAAATTTTCTCTGTATTCAGATATTGTCAACAGGGCTCAATTATTAGAGCGAGATAGTGAGTATGTTCAACCAAGGGACCACAACCAGGGTCATACCGGTGACAGCAGTCATCAGAGCGATGATAACCAACGAGGAGGGAAAAATACGAACAAAGGCGGTAACCACTCGGGTGGTCATCGTGGCCATGATAATAGGAGAGGCGAGTCAAGTGGAAATTTTAGAAAGAGGAGATTCAACAATGACGGAAAGACATCAGCAGCAGCACCAGCACCAACAACAAATTCTAGGGGAGGAGAACGACTGCCAGTTAGATGTTACAAATGCGGGAAAGAGGGTCATATCAGCCCAAACTGTCCACAACAATCCAAGGTGTGTTACAACTGTGGAAAGGAAGGCCACATAGCTCGGGATTGTTCTGTAGCAAAACCAAGTTCAACGGGGATGGTGACTCCAAGGGCTATCCCGGATAAGTCGAAATCAGCGGTTCCTGGAAGAGCGTTTGTCGTGACTGGTCAAAACGTGAGGAACCCGAACGAGGAGTTCACGGGTAAGCTAATCTTGAACTCTTGCGAAGTTTATACCTTACTTGATACCGGTTCTACCCATTCTTTTATCTCTCCTGCTTGTGCTCAACATTTAAACTTGACTCCGGAGAAATTGGACTTTGACTTATCTGTTGAAACTCTGTTGGGTGAAACCTTCGTTACATCTATAGTTTATAAATCTTGCATGATCCAAGTTGGCACTATCACATTACCTGTTAATTTTATCTCTTTAAAGATACTTGCTTTTGATGTGATTTTAGGAATTAATTGGTTAACCACTCATCATGCTAAAATTGATTGTTTTCGTAAGGTTGTTAGTTTTCATATTCCTAACCAACCTGTCATACGAATTCAAACTACTAAACCACTAAAATCAGTCACTGTCATATCAAGCCACAAAGCTATTCGTTTATTAAAAAACGGATGTCAAGCTTTCTTAGCCCATGTTATAGATTTGAACAAAGACAAGTCAGATTTGAATAATATTTCTATTGTTAGATAATTTCCCGACGTATTTCCTGAAGAACTTCCCGGTCTACCCCCAGTACATGATGTTGAATTCTTTATTGACCTTGAACCAGGTACAAAACCCATTTCTAAAACCCCATATCGAATGGCTCCTATTGAACTTCAGGAGTTAAAAGTCCAACTACAGGAGTTATTAGACATCGGTTTCATTCATCCTAGTACATCTCCTTGGGGTGCTCCTGTTTTATTTGTAACGAAGAAAGATGGTAGTATGCGACTTTGTATTGACTACCGAGAATTGAACCATGTCACCATCAAGAATAGGTATTCGTTACCTCGCATTGATGACCTATTCGACCAGATGCAAGTAGCACAATTCTTTTCAAAGATCGACCTTCGTTATGGATATCATCAGCTGAAGATTAAAACTGATGATATTCCAAAGACTGCCTTCAGAACTCGGTACGGGCATTATGAATTCTTAGTCATGTCTTTTGGATTGACTAACGCTCCAGCTGCTTTCATGGATATGATGAACCGTGTATTCAAGGAATATTTGGATCAATTCGTTGTAGTCTTTATTGATGACATCCTCATCTATTCCAAAAGTCGTGAAGATCATGAGCACCATTTGAAGCTGATACTTGAAAGGCTTCGTAAAAATAAGCTTTCTTGGGCACGTGGTGTCAAAACATGGAGTATCTGTTGACCCGACGAAGATTGAAGCAATACAAAGTTGGGAGCAACCGAAGTCGGTGACCGAAGTACGCAGCTTTCTGGGCTTAGCTGGTTATTATCGGAGATTCGTGGAAGGATTTTCTCGAATCGCTACTCCGTTAACTCAGCTGACTCAGAAAGATACAAAATTCGTATGGAGCGAGGAATGCGAGAAGAGTTTCCAAGAGCTCAAAAGGAGACCCATTTCGGCACCTGTTCTGGCAATACCATTTGGTACGAATGGATTTGTTATCTATAGCGATGCTTCAGGCAAAGGGTTAGGATGTGTTCTCATGCAACATGGGAAAGTCATAGCCTATGCCTCACGATAACTCAAAGAATATGAGAGGAATTATCCTACTCATAATCTGGAGTTGGCAGCAGTCGTATTCGCGTTGAAAATTTGGAGACACTACTTGTATGGGGAGAAAATGGAGATTTATACGGACCATAAAAGCCTCAAATATTTCTTCACTCAAAAAGAACTCAGCATGCGAAAACGACGTTGGCTTGAACTATTGAAAGATTACGATCACACTATTCAATATCATCCAGGAAAAGCGAACGTAGTAGCTGACGCATTGAGTAGAAGATCATATGCGAGTACGAGTGCGATATTGTCAATGAAAAGGCCCATTCTGTATGACTTGCAAAGGATGGAGGTAGAATTAAAGACTCCAGGGACCCACATGATGATGGCGAATATACGAGTAGAACTGACTTTAATCGATAAAGTTAAAGCTGCTCAAGCTACGGACCTGGGGTTGATACGTATGAAGAAGAAAGTGCAAGGAGGAGCTATTTCAGAAGCGAGAATCGATGAAGAAGGAATACTTAGATTCAACTCCAGACTTTGTGTTCCTAACGATTCTGACTTAAAGCATAGAATCATGATGGAGGCACACAACACCCCGTTTGTAATCCATCCTGGGAGTACCAAAATGTATCATGATATTCGACATACATTTTGGTGGAACAATATGAAGAGAGAAATCGCAGAGTTTATCTCGAGGTGTTTAACCTGTCAACGTGTAAAGGCGGAGCATCAAGTGCCAAAGGGTCCATTGCAACCACTTGAGATTCCGGAATGGAAGTGGGAACACATTACTATGGATTTCGTTACAGGTCTTCCCAAAGTTTCTCAAAGAATAGATGCGATTTGGGTTATGGTTGATAGATTAACCAAGTCTGCCCATTTCTTGCCGATACGTGAGACTTATTCCCTTGAACGTCTTGCTCGTATGTACGTGAATGAGATTGTGAGATTGTATGGCATGCTAGTATCCATAGTTTCGAATCGTGACCCAAGATTCACTTTACGATTTTGGGTTAGCTTGCAGAAAGCTATGGGCACGGATTTACGATTCAGTTCAGCATACCATCCTCAAACGGACGGACAATCAGAGTGGACTATTCAAACTCTTGAAAATCTATTAAGACTCTGTGTCCTAGATTTCAAAGGTAGTTGGGATAAGTACCTACCATTGGTGGAATTCTCCTACAACAACAGTTATCAAGCAAGTATAGGCATGGCTCCATTCGAGGCGTTGTATGGAAGAAAATGTCGCTCTCCAGTATGCTGGGACGAAGTGGGAGAAGTAACGTTGTTGGGACCAGAATTAGTTCGCATGACTACAGAAAAGATCCAAATAATTCGACAACGTATTCAAACCTCACAAGATCGACAAAAGAGTTATGCTGATCTTCATAGAAAGGACGTGGAGTTTAATATTGGAGATCATGTACTGTTACGTGTTGTACCATGGAAGGGAATTACAAGATTTAGAAAGAGAGGAAAGCTCAATCCAAGATTTGTTGGTCCATTTGAGATTCTTGACCGAATAGGAAATGTGGCCTATAGACTCGCATTATCTCCAAGTATGTCTCGTGTTCATAATATTTTTCACATATCCATGCTTCGTAAATATGTGAAAGACCCGAACCATATTATTGCGTTAGAATCGGACGAGATAGCCGAAGATTTAACGTACGAAGAGGTACCGGTTAAGATCTTGGATAAGAAAGAGCATGTCCTACGCACCAAGGTTATACCACAAGTTAAGATTTTATGGAGGAACCATGCTATTGAAGAAATGACCTGGGAGTTGGAATTGGAAATGAAAGCAAGGTACCCTCACCTGTTCGAAACACCAGGTACGTACGTCAATTTCGAGGACGAAATTTCATAAGGAGGGGAGGTTGTAAGACCCCAACTTATTATAAATAAAAGTGAATTTTCCTCTATTCATTATTCTAAAAAGGTATTAATTTGATATAATTCTCTGGTTATGGGTGAAATGTGCAAAATAAGCAAGTGGTTATAAAATAATCATTGTTGTCGGGGAATATTAGTTTGGTCGTAGAATATTCTTGTTGTCGGGGAATATTCGTACGACGGCGCAGTCATTTGTGGTCCCCATAACAGAATAACTATCGAATGAAGAAAACGACAAGTTTGAATTTTTATAAATAACGGCGTAGTTGTTACCATTAACACTGTTGGAATACCCGGGGGTTAAAATATAATAATACGCGTTGTTGCACAGTAGCACACGGTTTTGCACAGTATTGTTGAATTATTGATTCTTACGTAAGAAGGCACTACTCAATAATTATTACAGTAATTACTGTTCAATATTTTATTTTATTGTTTCAATAATTATTGCGTTGATATTTTATATTATTGTTGTTTCAATAATCATCACTGCACAATATTTCCCGTTATCAGATCAATAATTCATATTATTTGAATAATATTATTAGATAGGATTATTGGAAATGTCTAGAAAGTTCTGTCTAAGGAGAGGTTTGGTCACCTAATTGCGCGCTAGTAAGGAGAAATCCTTATTGGAAAGCCCCCTCTTTCCTGGGAACGGTCTGGTTGTCATAATTGTGATTCTGTAATATTATTTGTGAATAATTAATTATTGATTTATATGATAAGGAAATATTTATTTTATGTAGATATAAATGATGGATATATTTATTTTTATGTGGATAAAAATAAAAGAATTAATGCTGATGTGTTTTATCAGTATTTTATCGGTGCAGAGGTATTAAAAATCATCCGTTTGTGGATTTCAGATATTTTATGTTTAGAATTTGAAAAAACTCAAAGCTACAAAGTTGTAGAGAATTCGGTTTCAGGCAGTATGGACATAAAATTCGTATTTTTCTGATAACCGGGCTATTTTCTATGAATTGTTGAAGTTTCAGAAAATAAAATGATTATTATTAAATTTATGGGTGGGACTCACTTTTGATTTTTCAAACACATGGGCTGCTGGAAATTTTTCCAAGGTGGTGGCTGGTCATGGTCTATATAGCATGCGTAGGAAATTTTGATTAATAATAATTTTATTTTATTATTTAGTCTCCTATGGCGTTCTAGAATTTTTTTATAAATAGAGGGCTAAGTTAGAATTGAAAATTATACTAGAAACAAGTTTTCTCTCTTTCTCTCTCTATATTATCTAGCGTATTCTTGTGAGTATACTTTGAGTGCTGCTATACGGTGCAAATTTCTGTCAGCACTATACCCAAAATTCAGGTAGAAGTACGGTTATTTTGAGATAAGGGATATTATTTTCTTCTTAAATGATATTATTTTCTTCAATATCATTAAGCTGAAATATTGATATGAGTTTTTTTTATCAAATTTGGAACATTTTGTGTCGAAATTACTATTCACGTATACGATACTATTCACGTATACGACACTATTCACGAATACGTCACTATTCACCGAAAAATGAAATTTTCTTCTTTTTATCCAAGATGTCTATTATGGTTACTATCTTTGATTGTATCCATGTTTTGATCTTTATTTTTGAATTCTTCTTCACAATTAATTATTATGAAGTATTATTGATCTTGGATAAACTGTTATACGAAGCCCTACTATTTGTCCTTCTGTCTCACTGGATTCGTTTTTTAAAGATATTTTTCATCATCCTCAGTCCTAAATGATGATATTACTGAATATCTTTGGCCTGTAGTGCAAAGATGAATGATTAATTGATGAATATCTTTGGCCCGTAATGCAAAGATGAATAGGTGTTGTGATGAATATGACCGACTGGTGATACAAATGAATATCTTTGACCTGTAGTGGAGAGATGAATATTTGATTAAAGATGGTTATTGATTGTTGTTACAGGAATAAAATATTGATGATGGACTTTTAAATCTTAGAAGATAGTAGAACTTATTCTCTACTTGACTCTTCTAATGGTTTGCTGTTTCCGCTACAGTTGTTGATCTAAAATTTGTTGTCTATCATATTTTATCAGATTTTTTTCTGTTGAAAACTAATGATAATTTGTTGTATATTATCTTAGTCATAATATTCTTTACTGGGCTAGTTGAGCTCACCCTTTTCCTTTTTGTTCCATTTTTCTTCTCAGGAGGTGAGAACATAGCTGGATATAGTCGGGGTATGGAGTGATGGTTCTAGAAAGATGTTTTAGTAGTACTCACTATTTCTATAAAATAGTATTTGAATAATTATAATGAGGACTTATTTGAGTGTGGATATTGTCTAGAAGACAATAATTGTATTTAAACTCACAATATGTGTTATCGTATTTTGCACGACAATTGTATTATTGAAGTTGTAGTTTGCTTTCTATATCATGTATTTGGCGACTCAGAATGGGTATTGTATACCTATTTTGGGGGCGTCACAACGCGTTGAGTAGAAGATCGTATGCGTTTACGTGTGCGATGTTGTTAACATAAACTCCCATTTCGTATAACTTACAAATGATGAAGATAGAGTTAAAGACTCTAGGGACCCACGTGAAGATAACGAATATACGATTAGAATTGACTTTAATCGATAAAGTTAAAGCCACTCAAGCTACATACTCAGAGTTGATGAATGTGAAGAAGAAGGTTCAAGAGGGCGTTATTGTAGAAGCAAGAATCGACGAATTGAGAAAATCTCAACCCTCGATTTAGTTGGCCCATTTGAAATCCTCGATCGAGTAGGAACTGTAGCCTATAGACTCGCCTTACCGCTAAGTATGTCTCATGTTCATAATATTTTTTTCGTATCAATATTACGTAAATATATGGACGACCCAAACCATATTATTGAATTAGAACTAGACGAGATAGCAGAAGATTTAACGTATGATGAGATACGTGTTTAAATCTTTGATAAGAGGGATCACATTCTACACTCAAAGGTTATACCTCAAGAGTTAAAATTTGAAATGAGGTCAAGGTATCCTCACCTCTTCGGCATATTAGGTACGTACGTAAATTTTGAGGGCGAAATTTCATAAGGAGGGAAGATTGTAAGACCCCAAATTTTATGAAATGAAAGTATTCAATTTTCTTATAATTATTATTTTATTTCGTAAATGGTTAAGTTGATAAAAGGTTAAAGTTAAGGGTGATATGTGAATTTTTTTTTGCAAAGTAAGCAAGTTGTTATAAAATATTCGTTTGGCCGGGAAATATTCTTTTTGTCGGGAAATATCCTTATGACGGAACAATCATTGGTGGACCCCACAACAGAAGTATTGTCGTAGTAAGAAAATGACAGAATTATTATTTTATAAAAATAACGGCGAAAGTATTACCGTTAAAACTGTTGAACTATCCAGTAGTAAAAGTACAGTAATACGCGTGGTTGCATAGTAACACACGGTATTGATTATTGATGCTTACATAAGAAGTCACTCAGTTATACTCAATTATTGTTACAGTAATTTCTGCATCATATCTCTCATATTATTGATTTAATTATTGTCATAGTATCATTTGTATAATATGTTATATTATTAAATCAATAATTGAGACGACAAAGTTATTCATATTATTATTTGTAATATTGACAATGTCTAGAAGTTCTGTCAAGGAGAGGTTTGATCACCTAATTGCGCGCCAATAATGAGAAATTCTTATCAGAAAGCCCCCTCTTTCTTGGGAATGACCTGGTTGTTAAATATTGTGAGTTATAATATTAATGATGAATAAGTTCGTGTTGATTAAAGATGAAATTGATAGTTCCATTGTGTTGGAATTATTAGTGTTAGTAAAAATCAACATTTATTTCGATAATAATTAATGTATGGAGGTTATATTGACCAATCGGGTAATTCACCGGATAAATGAGCAATTAATTGCTATTAATTAACATGCTTATAGCTATGTGTTCACATGTGTGTACTATTGATTCACATGATTTACTATTAGGGGAGTTGGTGCAAGATTGATAATACTTGCATGACTAAATTAAAAATAGAGGTATAGTTAAATGTACTATACTGTAATTAGTTTTTTTTCACATGTTTAGAATTATTGAGTCACACGATTTACTATTGATTCACATAATTTACTATTAGGGGAGGTGGTGCAAGTTTGATAATACTTGCAGGACTAAATTAAAAATAAAGAAAAAGAGGAAGGTATTATACTGTAATATTTCGAGCCCCAAAATGTGCAATTATCGAAACTATATTTTTCTATAAATAGAAGCTCATTCCTTCATTATTTTTCACCAATTCACTAAGTCTCACAAGAGCAATTATTATAGAGAGAAATTATAGAGAGAAAGAAGAAGAGAAGTTTGCTACCTCACTATTCCAGTTTTCTTCTAAGGTAAGGGGTATTATTTCTTTCGTATTCATGAAGAGAGCTATTGTTATTCCATTCCTTATTATTCTGTTGGAATAACATGTATACACGGACTGCCGTATACATGGTAAAATTCTTCTGTTATTCCATTCTTTATTATTTTGTTGGAATAATCTGTCTGTGCGGATTACGCATGACCTGGTTCCATTCTTTATTATTCTGTTGGAATATCCTATTTGTGCAGATTACGCATGACTTAGTTCTGTTATTTATTATTCTATTGGAATAACCTGTCTACGCGGACTACTGCATGCATGATGAATTCTTCTGTTATTCCATTCTTTATTATTCTGTTGGAATAACCTATCTACGCGGACTACCGCATGCATGGTGAATGACCCTTCGTATTCATTCTTTATTAAATTATGGAAATGATCTGTCAACGTGGATTACCGCATGGCGGGTGAAAATCCATTTGTAGTTTCGTATATTCTATTATACTCGTATGAGATATCATTTCTTTTGTACTCGTCATGGAATATTATTTTCTTTGGTATTTTTATTTTACGAGTTACTATTCATGGGTTACTATTCGCCCAATTACTATTCACTCTAGTATTATTCACTCGAGTATTTGAGGCACTTTTCGTGCCGAAGTACTATTCACGAGTTACTATTCACCCGATTACTATTCACTCTAGTATCATTCACTCGGGTATTCGGGACACTTTTCGTGTCGAGGTACTATTCACGGGGTTCTATGCTCGAAGTACTATTCACGGGGTACTATTCACCCGAAAAATATATTTCTTTTCTGTCCAAATTATTTTTGGTACATGAATATTATTCTTGAATTTTACTCTACAAAGCAGTATCATGTTGACAATTTGGACGTTATTGATTTCTGGATAAATTAAATTATAAATCTTTAAAATTTATCCTTGAACTTGTTTTATTGAATTATTATGTCATTGTCATCATCCTCATGCTTATATTGTGATGAAAGTCATCTTTGGCTTACATGCAGAGATAGACTTGGTATGATTATGACCAGGGATTATTCGGTATAATCATGATCGTAATGTGATGAGTGATGTGGTGAAAGTCCTCATTGGTCTGTAGTTTATTGATGGACAGTTGTTGGTATGATTATGACCAGGGATTATTCGGTATAATCATGACCATTGATGATTACATGAATATCCTTGGCCGTGGTACATGGATGATTTGATTTTATTTATTAAGCTGAGTCTTAGCGATAAAATTGATGAAAAACTTTTTAAATCATAGAAGATAGTAGATTTTATGCTCTACTTGACTCTTCTAATGGATTGCTTATTCCGCTGCAGTTGTTGATCTAAAACTTGTTGCCTATTATATTCTATCACTTGTTATGCTGTTGAAGGCTAATGATAATTTATTCTGCATTATCTTAGTCATAATATTTCTTACTGGGCTAATTGAGCTCACCCTTTCTTTCACTGTTCTCTTCAGGAAATGAGAATATAGCTGGGACGAGTCGGGGAACGGATTGACGGTCCAGATGGTTGTTTTAGTAGTCCTCACTATTCTATAAAATAGTGTGACAATAAATATAATGAGGACTCCATTGAGTGTGGATATTGTCTAGAAGGCAATATTCTTGTTTAAACTCTCAGCTATGTTTTGTCGTGTTTTTACACGACAGTTGTATAATTAAGTTTGTATTTGATTTATATACCATGTATCTGACGACCCAAGATGGGTGATGTATACTTGTTTTGGGGGCGTCACAGTTTGGTTGCTTGAATTCACATAATAGGTTGGTTAGGAATATGAAAGCTAACAACCTTACAGAAATAATCAATTTTAGCATGGTGAGTAGTTAACCAATCAATTCCTAAAATCACATCAAATACAAGTATTTTCAAATAGATAAGATCGACAGGTAATGTGCGGGTGCCGATTTGAATCAAACAAAACTTATAAACAGTGGATGTAACGAAGGTTTCTCCCAACGGAGTTTCAATAGATAAGTCAAAGTCTAATTTCTCAGGAGTTAAATTTAAACGTTGAGCGCAAGTAGGAGAAATAAAAGAATGGGTAGAACTGGTATCAAATAAGGTATAGACTTTGCTAGAATTTATGATTAGTTTACCCGTGATGACTTCGATTGGGTTTCTCGCTTTTTGGGAGGTCACGACAAACGCTCTCTCCTGAATTACCGACTTTGACTTCTCTGGGACGACCTTTGGTGCCTCTATCCCAGTTGGATTTGACTTATTGCACGATAAAATTGGGCTAGGTGACCTTCTCTTTCGCAATTATAACACGCTTTGGATTGCTGCGTACAGTTCAGACTGATATGTCCCTCCCCTCTGCATTTGTAACATACGATTGGCGGTCGTTCTCCTTCCTTAACAAAAGGTGCTGGTGCTGACGTCTTTCCATCATTGTTGAATCTCTACTTCTTGAAATTTCCACTTCTATTATCTTGGCCATGATTTCCACCGAAGTGGTTACCATTTCTGAGTTGTTGGTTTCCTCCACGTTTATTGTCACCGCTTCGATGATTGCTACCATTGGTATTATCATTTTTTTCGGATGCTATCTCTTGGTTGGGTTGACTCATTATCGCGCTCTAATAATTGAGCCCTATTTACAACATCTGAATACAAACACAGTTTGCGAGAAATGAGGTATTGACGTATCTCGGGTTTCAAACCTCTTAGAAACATCCGCGTAATACGCTCCTTATTATCTGCCAAATGGGATGCAAACCGGGACAACTCAGCAAACTTAGCTTCGTACTGCGATACAGTCATATTTTTTTGCTCTAGCTTGATGAACTCAACCTCCTTCATGTGACGAATACTTTTGGGAAAGTACTTGTCATTGAACAGTTCTTGGAACTTCTCCCAAGACATTTTGAGTGCGACAGGCTGAGTACATTTTACAGATTCCCATCAGTAATATGCCTCTCCTTGCAACATGAAGGTGGCAAAGGGAACCTTTTGCTCCTCGGAGCATCCCAAGACATCGAATATCTTGGTGATCTGGTTTATCCATGTTTTTGCCTTGAGTGGTTCTGGCTTTCCCAAAAACTCCGATGGTCCCAGCTCCTTGAACTGCTTAGCGGTGACCGTCCGAGAGTTTCCAGTGTTTCCACCTGTATTTTGAACAGGAGTCTCTCTTGCCTGATGTTGCACGAATTGCAGAAAGATCCTAAACATTCCGTCGTTTGCCATTTGGTCGGTGTTGTTGTTCACCTGAGAATTATTGCCTTCCTAATGCACATTATCCTGGGTATTGATCAGTGGTGACTCAATGGTCTCATGTGCTCCATTGCTTAACTCGACATTTTCGGATGTCATTTTTAAACACTGCCATAAAACAAGGGTTAATTGACATGCCACATATTATCCCTATATTCTGACCGGCCAATTAAATAACAAACAAACTTAGGTAGGTCATACTAGCGAAGGATTTCTCCGTCTCTCCCCCCTAGTTCTAGTCTCACATTTTAGCTAGGGATTATATCCCTAAGCTTTGATACCAAATGTGACGTCCCCAAAATAGGTATTCATCACCCATCGTCGCCAAATACATGGTACTAAATACAAATACAAACTTAATTATACAACATGAGCTGAGAGTTTTTAAACGAATATTATCTCATAGACAATATCCAAACTCAAATTTAATCCTCATTACATTTATTATCACACAAAATAGTGAGGACTAAAATTACCATCTCGGACCGTCACTCCATTCTCCGACTAGTCCTGACTACGTTCTCATTTTCTAAAGAGAACAATGAAAGCAAAAGGGTGAGCTCAACTAGCCCAGTAAGAAATATTATAACTAAGATAATGCAGAATAAATTATCATTAGCCTTCAACAGTGTTAAACCGATAAAATACAATAAACATCAAGTTTAACTACAGCGGAACAAACAATCCATTAGAAGAGTCAAGTAGAGCATGATATCTATTATCTTCTATGATTTAAAAAGTTTATCATCAATTTTATCGCTGAGACTCAGCTTAACAAATAATCCACATCATCGAATCATCCTTGCACTATGGGCCAAGGATATTCATTAGTATCACGTCCACGAATTTTCCATGCACTACGGGCCAAGGATATTCGTGTAATCATCCATGGTAATGATCATACTAGCAATTCTCCATTAATGGATTACGATCCAATGAGGACTTTTACCACATTATTTGTAACATTACAGGTCATGATTATACCGAATGATCCCTGGTCATAATCATACCAATCAACAGTCCATCTATGCACTACGGCCAAAGATGACTTTCATCACAATATAAGCATGAGGATGATGACAATGATATAAGAATTCAATTAAATGAAAGCAAAGGATAAATTTTAAAGATTTATAATTTAATTTATTCAAAATTCAATAATGCCCAAATTGTCAACATGATACTGCTTTGTGGAGTAAAATTCAAGAATAATATTATATCAAAAATAATTTGGACCGAAAAGAAATCAATTTTTTTGACCTGAATAGTACTTCGGGTGAATAGTACTTTGTTAATAGTATCTCGTGAATAGTATTCATGAATAATACTTTGTAAATAGTACCTGAGAATAGTACTTTTTAAATAGTACCCATGAATAGTACTTTATGAATAGTACTCGTTAATAGTACTTTATGAATAGTAACCCGTGAATTGTACTTTATGAATAGTACCCCGTGAATAGTATTCTGGCATGAAAAGATCAATAATTATCAAGAATGCTTAGAATAATATTTCCATGAAAAGATACTAGATGAAGCGCAAATATCAAGGATATTCTACTAATTTTACGGAGCATAGAAGCAATATTTTAACAGAATGAGTGTATAATTAAGAATACGAAACGAAATAATATTACTCACATACTACAGAGTATGGAAGAACATATTATTTCTTACGAATACTAAACAAAAATAATATTTCTTACCTTAGTAGAACACTGGTTACTGGAATAGTGAAGTAGCAGAACACTCTTCTTCTTTCTCTATATAGCTTCTCTCTCTATAATTGCTCTTGTGAGTCTTAGTGAATTTGTGAGAATGAAAGAAGAAATGAGATTCTATTTATAGAAAAATATAGTTTCGATAATTGTACGTTTTGGGGCTCGAATTATTACAGTATAGTGCCTTCATTTTTACCTCTATTTTTAATTTAGTCCTACAAGTATTATTAAACTTGCACCACCTCTCCTAATAGTACATGCATGTGAATCAATAGTTTCATTCATGCGAATAAACAATTATATGCATGTGAACTAATAGCAATTAATTACTCATTTATCTGATTAATTACCCGATTGGTCAATATAACCTCCCGAAGTCAATTATTATCGAAATAAATGTCGATTTCCATTAACACTAATAATCCCAACACAATGGAAATATCAATTTCATCTTTAATCAACATGAACTTATTCATCATTAATATTATAACTCACAATATTTAACAACCAGATCATTTCCAGGAAAGAGGGGGCTTTTCGATAAGGATTTCTCCCTATTGGTGCGCAAGTAGGTGACCAAACCTTTCCTTGACAGAACTTTTTAGACATCGTTAGTATTGCAAATAATAATATGAATAACTTTGTCGTCTCAATTATTGATTTAATAATATAAAATATTATACAGATGATACTGTGACAATAATTGAATCAATAATATGAGAGATATTATGCAGTAATTACTGTAGCAATAATTGAGTATAACTGAGTGACTTCTCACGTAAGCATCAATAATCAATACCGTGTGCTACTATGCAACCTCGCGTATTACTGTACTTTTACCACCAGGTATTTCAACAGTTTAACGGTAAAACTTTCGCCGTTATTTTATAAAAAATATTTCTGTCGTTTTCTAACTCTGACAATACTTTTGTTGTGGGGTCCACCAATAATTGTGCCGTCGTACGAATATTCCCTGTTAAAACGAATATTCCCCGACCAATCGAATATTTCATAACAACTTGCTTACTTTGCAAAATTTGTAAATATTACCCACAACTATAACATTATATCAAACCAACACCATAATATTCAAAAATATATTTCGAGAAAAGTAATCTTTATTCATAAAAGTTGAGGTCTTACAATGTCTTTCTGACAAGTTATACCCTTGAGGATTTTGGATGCTTTTGATTGCAAACAAACCCCCGGTTGATGGCATCGGACCTTCGCGATGCGATAATAAGGGTCGCTTTCACTAGCTTTTATCATCGGCTTTCTGAACCCTGTATCCGAGCGAATACCAATGGCTTAAATGTAGACCCGCAGTTTGGTCTCTGAATTCAGGATTCCAGGCCCTTTCCGCTCAATCGCGTAGCACCTTTTTCCCTGATTTAACTTTTCAGCTTTTGGGACCTCCTTTGCAACTCAAATTTGATCGTGTTAGAGGGGGTGCGGACCACCTTGGGTAGCCATAGGTAGACCCACAGCTATCGCGGGTTGACCCGCGACCACCCATGGGTTATATAATCCATCCCATCTCTTTCACAAGTCATTTTCAAGTTGAAGCCACACAGAGAATCTGAGATTTCTTCTTTAGATCTATTGAGTTCAGACATTTTTTGCAAAATTTTTCACCATACAATCGTTCTATACTATCCTAGTAACGTTTACATGTTTTCTTTTCTAGTTTTAATTGTTGGAAAGTGAGATATCATATAGAATACTTCAAAACACATAGTAGTGAATATGAATGCTCATATGACTTGATAAAAATTATTCAACGCAATAAATGTTAGTCTTTTACCATGATGAACGTATTGATGTGAAAAAATTTAACTTTTGAAACTGTTAATTAGCACCCTTTTCTGCTATTTTTTTATCCTATTTGAGGACAAATGAGCAAATGTTTTGAAGTAAAACAATCCTGGTAATTAGGCCACCATGATGGATTTGTTTTTGACATTATTTTCATACATATAGAATGTTCATGACTTTGAGTTGGTGTGCTACTGAATGGCCAACTAGTCATGCCTACGTGCATGTAGACAACCCTTTTTACAAAGGAGACTCTGGCAAAATTTTTTCACGAGTCTAGGCATTAAATGAACATGTAATTTTAACTCTACTACAAATGTATGTTAAAGTAATGCATGCATGAAGCTATGAATTGAAATTAATGAGCTTTAGGTTAGAATTACCACACCATTTGAGGTGATTTGGAGACTTTTGTCCAGATATATGGATTCAGACCAGCCGAGTAGCTCCCGTAAGACCTCTTCAGGCGTGAGGAGGAGAGCTTCAAAAGTTCCTCAGTCTCACCCAGCCCGACAGCCTCATTAATTGACTGAGTCAATTATTTGCCCTATCTGGGTTGAAAGATTGGATGTCGAGGACGAAGAGGAGGACGTACCCATTGCGGATCCTGCTCATTCTTCTTCCATTCCCCGCAGGGAGCTTCCAGCTATAAATGTGACGATTTCAGATCTTCTGGATGATTTGAGTTGTCACCCCTCGATCTATCTTCACGCGAACGAGGTAATAGTCGTGTTGGTCTTCCTTTTCCCTTTTGTGGGAGTAAGGGTTCTGATGTTGATTTACAATTTGATGTAGGTTCCCAGCCCAGAGGGAATTGATTTAGCATATATTCTTTGTACCAGACTCTCCATCCAGAGTACCGAGAGATTGTTCATGCCTGGGGCTTCGAGGCTTTCTTTTCTATCCCCCCCGTCGCTGTCCCTGGGGTTATCTCAGGGCTTTTTTATGAGCGCTGGTTTCACCAGACCCAGTTTCTCTATTTGCTGGATTGCGAGGTGATGATGACACCGATGAATTTGTGATTCATCACTGGATTGGAGTGTTTAGGGGTGCCAATGCCTTTGGTAGCTGACATTTCCCCAACTATCGCCAGATCCCTTTTGGGAGTCCTGGCCATGACGCTCAAGGTTCAAATTATCCGTTTTAGTCCCTTGAGTGTAGATGTCATGAGTGGGGCTCTGACTGAGCCATTGCCTGATGATCTGAAGGTTAGAGATCGCATCCTTTGGCTATTGTTCCTGGTCATCATCAGGGGTTATTTCTTGGCGGATAACTCCTCGACATTATCATTCACTTTAGTCAGCGCCACTTAGGAGGTAGACCATATTAGAGAGTTTGATTAGGGCTCTTACACCTTTGCCTACTTCTTTAGGGGGATGTGCCTACGCTCAGAGGGCGTGACAGAGGCTTGGTTAGGGTTTTACCCATTCTTGCTGGCGAGTATTTGTAACAACCCGATATTTTTCTATATAAATAAATCAGGAATTCTGCGTATAATTTTTTTTTATTTAAGGACGAGGATTTGTACAAGATAATGTGTATGTGTATTTAAGTGGTAAATAAAAATATAGTTATTTACATAAATATTTACAAGTAATTTTATTTTAGAATTATTGATTATTATAGAGTATATTCTAATAATAATTAAATTATGGTAGAAATATTTTTATTAATTATTTTTCATGAATATATAGTCATATATTATTTAAATAATATATGGAGTGATTTTTAGAATAATTATAATAATTATTTTATTATATGAATTTTAGTACATGTTATTAAGTTAATTATTTTACCTTAATTATTAAGGTTAAATATGGCAGATAAATCAGATATGGAATCCAAACCCTAATTTTGGATTATTGTCAAGGTATGAGAATAATAATATAATATTAATTATATTTTAATTTTTCAGTGCTATGATTATGTACTGTATTTCCGTATTGATAATGGTAGGTCAATTACGCTGTATTATGACCAAACCCTAGTAATAATATTAAACCCTAATTTGAGATTCAAATTAGAGTGCAAGATTGTTTTATAAGTGTGTTATATAATTTATGATGTGTATTTTATAATGATTTGATTAAAATAGGTAAACCCTAATTATAATCTAAAAACCCTAAATAATTTTTGGAAATGAGGAACCCTAATTTGAAATTTAAATTAGAGTTCGAGATTGGTTGTAATTGTGTTAATGTGATTAATTAGCAAGTATTATAATCTCAATTGCTAATTTTGGAAACCCTAAAATTTTAAACCCTAATTTGATAATTAAAAAACCTAATTATAAATTGGTAACCCTAATTATCAAAATCGTAAACCCTAATTGCTATTTTAGCAATGTTAATGATAATTATATGATCTAAATCCCAATGTTACTATATAAGGCAATTAGATAATTAATCATAATTAGAAAATCCTAATTTCAAAATTTTAGAAACTAAAATTTAGTTAATTTTTATTTGATTTTATTTATTTTTGTGCAAACTCTAATTGCTAAATCTTATTATTGTTTTGTGCTAAACCTTAGGGTTAAACCCTAAGGGTTTGCCAAGTTCCAATTATGTCATTAAAATAATTTATCAAAAGACCTTTTTGCCCCTAAATACATTATTTTGGCTAACTAGTAGGGTTTGACATTAGGAGGAGTTGTTCACCAAACTCAACCACTCTCTTGACTTATAATTGACAGCAACAAGCTCTAGATATCAGCCAATTCATGTACCTTGTTGTCTGTTTAAGGATTGAAGGAGAGAGAAAATGCATTTGTTCACTTATATTTTTCACAACACTCAAACCATTTCTCTCAAGCCCCAAACCTCCAAAATTATTTCATAATATCAGTCAAGAAACAAGCCCCACGTTCACCATAACCAAATCAGAAACATAGAATTAAGAATTGCTCATTTGAAGGTATAAACAAACTCTAGAATTTCTATCCAAAAATCTGTGTTAGATGTTATGATTAAGTGTTAGAATATGTTGTTTATAGTGTCTAATGATGATCTGGGTTGCTAGATGTTAGATCCATAACATCTAGAGGCTCGGATTTGAAGATTTGAAAAATCTGGAAAAAACTTGGTTCTGTGGTCTGACAACGAATGTCAGAGGCCACAGATCCTTACTCGATTATGTTTTGTGTTGTTTTTAAGATGTTAGTAGTAGCCTGGAATGTTGTCTTTAATCTGCAAAAAGAATCAAAGTCATATCTGTTGTAGATTAAAAGTTATTTAAGGTCAAAGTGGGTTGATTGGCATTGACCGGTTGTTTTTGAAACCCAGTGTTTGCCCAGAAAGTCTGACAAGAAATGTCAGACCTTATATCTCTGTGATCTGTTACGAATTTTGTGTTTTGAAACTTTGTAGTTGTAGTCTGATATGTTCTCTTGGATCTGGGCTTGGAATCAGGCTTAGATCGTATGTATATTGCAAGTTATGGAAGGTCAAACTGCGCTGACCGACCATGATTTGCAAGGTTTCTGGGTAACCTAGAACGTGTTTAGCAGCGTCTGACAACGTTTTCTAATGCCTTAATCTATTCAGTTATATAGGTATTGTTACGTTTGTTGTATTCAGGTTGTAGTATGTTGATTTATCTTTAGATCCATGCTTTTAGAACCACTAGATATAATATATATTGGATTTGGTGGCCGGTCAAACTAGCTATGTCGAGCATGTTCTCTGTTTTCTGGGTAGCCCAGAAAACATATGAACATGTCGACTGACATGGTTTGACCGGATTATAACTCTTGATTTTTTTGATGTTTGATTGATGTTTTGTTATAGATATCTTAAGTTACATGTTTTCTACAACCTGAAATAGTTAGATCACAAAAGCATCAACAGGATTGCAAGTTGTGGAAGCCCAAAAGTGTATGCTCGAACTGTTCTTCATTTCTGGGTAACCCAGAAATGAAGAACAGCCTCTGACAACACTTTTGGAGGCTCAGATCGTTTACGTTTATTGCTTGTTGTTCATGTTTATTGTTGGATAATGTAGTCCTACACTAGCACTACACGATCGAAACAACAATATGCCCAGAAACTACTTGAGAAGTGTTTAATCAATGGTCAAAGAAGGTCCCTCGAAACTGTCTATGGTGTTCTGGGTTTGGCCAAGAACATGAAGAACACCTATAGCGACGGTTCTGTCGCTATAGGTGGCCTTTAGCGACATATAGCTTATTATTTTTTGGAAATTAATAAAAAAATAGAAAAATTAGTTTTAAATTATTAAAAATACAAAATAAATTATAAAAAATTATTTTAAATTTCAAAAATTAATTTTTAATTATTTTAAATATATTTCATAAATATTTAATATTTTTGAAATATTAAAAGTATTTAATTTATTTAATTATAATATTAAATAAATTATTTAAAAATAATTTTAATATTGGAAAAATCATTAAAAATTATATTATGATATAAGAAAATATTTTAAGTTATTTTTAATGACTTTTAATATTTTGTGATAAATTTCATTAATAAATTGATATTAATGGTAATTAATTTATTTACTAAATGAATTAAATAAATTAATTAAAAATTATTTTATTATATTAAAAATCATTTTAAATGAAAATAAAGTGTTTAAAAATATTTTAATTTATAAAATATAACTTTTAATATTTAAAGGATAATTTCATTAATAATTAAATATTAATGATTATTAAGTTATTACTAATGATATTAAATTTATTTAATAATTATATTAAATAAATAGTTTATAAATAGTTTTATTAATTTAAAAATCATTTAAAAGGGATATAAATGAATTAAAAATATTTTAAGTTATACTTAATGACTTTTAATATTTGAATAAATGAACATTAATACCTTAATATTAATGATAATTATTTAAAAATGATTTTAAATGTTATAAAAATCATTTAAGGGTAATATTAATGTTTTAAAATATTTTGAGTTATTATAAATAACTGTAATATTTTGACAATGGTTTCATTAATAGTTTAATATTAATTAGATATTAATGATAATAGAATTATTTAGTATTTAAATCATTTTAATGTGATTCCGATGTTTGAAATTTCGTGATAAATTATGATAATTATTTTAAAATTGTATTAAGTCATTTAAAAATAATATGACTGATATTAAGTTACAGAATAGAGTCTTAGACTCGATTATTACCCGATAAAGTTGTCGGTACACCGACATATTTCAGAAATTGATCTGGACTTAGATAATGTAATTAGATGAGTGATTATTTGTAATTCAATGGTTGTTAAACCTATGTGCCAATGTGATTAGGGTATGTGCTAACTGCAATAAGCAGTGTTATGTGTTATAGTATATTGTTCTAATCGAACGAATGATCTGATTAATGATAGGTCGTGAGATAAGCGATAAATCTAAATTACAAACTGTAAGCAGCGCTTCAGGCAAGTATCTAACCTTTGCATTTTCTTTATGTAATGGACATGAGTAAGAATGTTTCTAAACTATATTATTACTGTATAGATTATTAACCTTATATTATATACGCTCATTGATTATCAACATGTTAGTATATGGTAACTCAGATATATATATTCTGTTCGTTAATTTCTAGAAATGATTAAATAAGTGTCCCCACTTGGATAATAATTGTATTTAATCACATGTTGATATACCTTTGTCAATTACCCGTATATATATATGTTGAATTATATATTATTGTTGAACAAGATAAAACCTTTGACTTAGAACCCAGACAAGTATGAACATCCCTACATGGGAAAATATTTATGCGCCCAAGGCGGAACAGAGTGTGTGACACCCCCAAATCCTGGTACTTCATTTCCTCAAGATTTGGTGTTCACGTAATCAAAACATTCATTACTAACTACCCAATTGATAAAATTGAATAAATAAAACCTGCCCATACAGGATTAAACTTAAATAAAAATCTCCCAGGTTATCTAACCTTTACAAACATTCATTCATGCGGAAATTAAATTAATATTCATTACAATCTTTAAACAAGTCTGAAAATAAACTATTCAATCTATTACAGGTCTTCAGCATTGTTTCATCTTTCCTTTCCCTTTACTGGTGCTAGGTACATCACCAGTTTCAACCTTAGCTGTAAGAAATTTTACAGGCAAGAGTGAGCAAACAAAGCCCACTTGAAATAACAATAAGTAAATCAGTTAACTTTACATCATGTACCAACATTAGGTTTAATAGAACTGAACAATAGATTCTATTACTTTCTAAAAACTTTAATCAATTACTGAGGGTCTAATGACCACGAATCATGTCCACAGTTATAAGTAATTTTTCAACTTAAACTTTAATAGTCATAAGACTATAAGGACTTCATGTACTTAGGGGGATCAACCCTTCGTACAATGTATTGTGCACAATCATTTCAACGCTAAGCGTAAACCTCTATTAAAAGAGTTGTTCATCTCAGTATTTAGAATACAAGTCCGCACCAAAGTAAGTTTGGTTTGGATAAGCTTTCAAGGTAATTTGGAGTTCAACGGACATCAACTAAGGATTAGTTGAATACAAGATATTAACACTATGTTATTGAACGATCATACTAAATAAACATTTCGTTCTAAGTTCATGCTTTAGGAATAATCTAATAGCATAACAATTGAATAATTTATCATACCTTGCTTTGAACAACATTAAGCTAAGGTTACATTTTAGAATTTAATATCAAGCATGCACAACAAATAATAACTTGAATGATAACTAAAGGTACTTGCATGCTAATATAACTAATTTAGAGTTAAGAAAACTTGTACAATTATAAAAGTAGAGTTAGAGAACTTGCATAAGTATAACATAACAGTGAAAAGTAACCTTGCTGAATAATAAAGTAGCAAAGGTTAGGGAACTTGCATAAGTATAACATAACAGTGAAAAGTAACCTTGCTGAATAATAAAGTAGCAAAGGTTATGGAACTTGCCTCGCGTGTATGTTAAACAATTACTATTCACGTTCACCCCAAGTCCTACACATACCATATGCATTGACAATACACATTAGTTACACTAACATTACCTTTATGAGTTCCTTTATTACTCTTAGTATAACTACTAACTAAGTTTAAGTTTAAACAACAACACATCTTTCATGAACATTACTTTTTAGCTTTATTACAACTACTTAAATGATCATGCCATTGCACCACGTGTACATTAACAACTTAATACCACATCCTAATACATGTTCAACATGTTATCATTAAGTTATACTAATACCCAAAGGGTTGCACTTGCATTCGTGCATCCCGACGCCCTCCGATTGGCTCCAAATACACAACAGTCCTAAAGATGGCCATTTTAACAACTGTTACAGACCTCAAATTAAAAAACATAAAGAATGAAAGTTGTAGGTCTACTCTTCCTCTTTCCGAATCATCTTGAATTACCTAAATCGGAGTTCGTATGAAAAAGTTATGGCCGTTTTACTACAGGAGGTCAAAACTGCCCAACTAGGCCACTTTTCCGGCGCCGGGGCGCGGAACAGTGGCGCTGGGGCGCGAGCTACGGCGCTGGGGCGCGAGCATCAGCGCTGGGGCGCGAGCTACGGCGCTGGGGCGCGAGCATCAGCGCTGGGGCGCGAGCTTCAGCGCTGGGCGCGAGCTACGGGCCCATTTTTGACGCTGGGGCGCGAACCTTGGCGCCAGGGCGCGAGATTTGGCGCTGGGGCGTGAATTTTGACGCTGGGGCGCCGAAACTCACAGAACCAACCCGAAAGACAGAGCAAAGCTACTGTCTAAATTATTTTTAACGACCAATGGCATCTAACACATGTATAACTTCATGAAAATTACACATAAAAGTTAACGATCATCAATATACCAATTACTAACCACTAATTAATAATATCATAGGCTAATTCTTTGAAACACTGTTATTAGATCAAAACTCCATGGTTGACAGATAAAAAAATACAGTGAACTGAAATTCTACTGTTATCAACCAAATTTGATTCCTTTGAAATACAAGTATGCCAACATATAAATCAATTCACATGTGTAGTTCAATTTCTCAGTATTAGCTCACAATTTGCATAATCATATACCAATTTTGTTATTTCGCAAATATACGATTCATACATGTTTTTCACTGTGAAAAATCCATTTCTTGAATACGTAATCTAGCATATAACACACATATATATATGCTAACTATAACAATTATAACAATAAAAACATGTAACATCATAACCAATTCTAGTACATGTTTTACAGATAATTTTGTAAAACTTTATACACAATGAAAAAGAAGAACACAGAGACATACAAATTCACATAGCTGTAATATAAAACATATACAATAAGGTTTATAAAACATACCTTTTGTTGTTAAGAAAACTTTGTTATTCACTATCAAAAGCTAGATAATCTCAGAACTTTCCTCTCTCTCTGGCTCTCTCTCACACTATCTCTGAAATCTTTCTCAGACAACTTCTATTTTCATTAGGCTTAAGCCAAAACAATATACGTAATTTTAAAATAAAAGCCAACGTATGTTTTTAAAACGCATAAAACCGACGCCACTCTTATTACCCTAATAATATATCAGTTACCATATATATATATATATATATATATATATATATATATATATATATATATATATATATTATTTATTTATTTATTTAACTAATAATTTAAATTCAAAAGCCATAAGGCTTTGTTTGGCAAACCATTTAAAAATTAAAGAATTAATATACATAAACCTTGTTTGGCAAAACTAAATTAAAATTACTTTAATTTATTTTAATAACTCTTTATAGCAAGGTTATTAGTCACACCTTTATTAAATTAATAAATCAATTAAACATTAATCTATTAAATTACTTTAACACATAAACAATTATAATTCTTTTTACAATTATAATTTCATTTAATCAACTAATATTTCAAACTACAATTTCTCATTTAAATATTATTATTTATTTAAAATCATTATAAGCTCTCTAGCTTATTAAATTAAACTTCATTATTATAAAATCTCATAATAATTAATTTAGTTAGCTCCTTAATTATTTACTCAACAAATAATTAATTAAATCACATCAACTCAAATTGTCATATAATTCAATAAATATTTAAATATTTAATATTTAATATTTAATTATTTATTCAACAAATAATTAAATAAACCACATCACTCAAATTGAATAATTATTTATTCAACAATAACATATCCAATAAATATTTATATAAACCAATAAATATTTATAACTTACATTTAAAAATATGGAATGTTACAGAGTGAACGATCCTATCGTTCTTGTAATGTAGTATTGATCAATGCAGGGCATAACGGGCTGATCACTCCCCGTGCCCGTAAGTTATGTCAGTTTACAGATGAATTTTTGTTTAACCTTTTCAAAAATGAAAACAATGTTCATGGCATGTCACCATAACCCCAGTTATAGTCATTATGTAGTTTCAAAAATTTGAAAGAGAGTTGTTATGTTATTATTATCGGTTCAGAATACTTCACAACTATTGACTTGTTGTAGAAGAATAGTACAAAGAAAATATTTAAATCCTTTCAGCTTATATATATATAATTCCTATTGCTTGCTGGGCACTCAAATGCTCATCCTTGCTTAAATTTAAATATTTTCAGTTAAGTGCTAACGACCAGAAAGCTATGCTAAGAACAAAAGAAAAGGGAAGGTTGCTGAATGAACGAATTACTATGTTATGTAATAATTTGGTGTTATTAAGACAAGTATGACATATATTATCTATCATGGGTTGTAATGAATGTTTAAAGGTTACGTACTTGGGATTAGACTCTGATAAATGTAAGTTAAGTTTGATATTTATATTATTGTTATTATTATTAATATTATTTCGCTCATAGAAATGGTATCGTGATGAACCGAGTTCGAGTTTTAAGTACCCGGATTTGAGGGTGTCACAGTATTTTCTCTTGATTTTTGACTCCCCTTATTCGGGTTGCCAGTTTGCCTGACCGTAGATATTTGATCTTTGTATTTGCATTTTTAGGCCTACGAGAGGCTCCTATGTCTTCATCTCGTTAGCATGTTAGGTCTGGACACCTATCCGTGGGGACAGCGATGGCATTACTTCTCTCTGGCGGAGGTTCCTATAGCTGAGGGTTTCACCCATTCTCGTCTACAATTAGAGTTGTTGACCGTAGATGTCATTACATGGGTTCCTTATTCCGAGGACCACTTGACAGTTGGCTTTGAGGGTAGTTTCCTGACTGGTGTCGAGTATGTATTGTCCACCCGTTGGATTCCTCTCCTTACTGACGGAGGTTGGGAGCTCTATTTGGGAGAGCGTGCTATCAGGAGCACCACAGGAGAGATACATATTCTATTCTTTCCTCCTACCAGGCGTCATTGGCCTTTATCTCAGCCGATAACTGAGATCCCCTTGATGGGCGTAGATGGTTTTATTTTGTCAGAGGGACCCTTCACTCAGGAGGGTTTTTACCGCTAGTGGTTTCCTCGCACCATTGGAGCTTAAACCCGGGCCACACAGTTCATGGGGGATATGGCTCCTGGCTCCGTCATGATGATAGATTGGATTGCCTTTGTTTAAGAGCCTACTCATCTGACGCAGATTGAGAGTTTGACCCAGCAGTTGGACCGACCACATTTCTTTATCCAGCATTTGGGCAGAGATCCATCAGAGGAGGATAGTTTTGATTCTTCCAACTCTGGGGCTGGCCCTTCAGGTGGCCCATATCCTGATTGTTTTACTGGCGTAGATCCTCTATTGTATCGGCCTGATATCCCTTCTGGCAGAGACTCAGTGACTCAAGAGGAGTTACATCAAATGGATAGATTGGATGATGTAGACATCATCGACTTCTTCTAATGCATTTCTCATTGTTTCTTTTGATAGGCCTCCGTTAGATATTGGGCGGCTGTGCCCCAATTTTCGTTATATCTTTTGATAGGCCTCTATTAGATGTTGGGCGATTGTGCCCCATTTTCCTATACTTTTATTTCCAGTTGTATACAGAGATGATGTATTTAGATGATGATGTACTTTGGAATGTATATATAAGTCTTTCTATTTCCTACATTATATTGCCATCTGTCATGTATCATTTATCATTATGCATGCATTATATCATGGATATGCATTCCTAGAGGTGAGTTTAGCGTTGACCCTTGGATGATCTTATGATATGGCTCTACAAATGTCTTCATCTACTGTTAATCAGATTGAGCATACCCTACCCATGTTGCTGGCTTCTTCTTTGAGATCTTGGTGTGGCAGTTTGTCTTCCCTACATCGGGTGATAGTTGATCAGTTGTTGAGGCACTCCATGACCCTCTTGACATTTCAAGTTCCGTCGGGCTTTATAGAGGGCATGCTTGATCATTGGATACCAGATAGACAGGTGGTCAGATTTGATACCCATGAGTTGAATCCTATATTGGAGGAGTATGAGCATCTTACAGACTTGCCATTGGATCGACTTTGCGCTCGAATGGTTGTCGGTGACATGAGCCGATAGTTTATGACCTTGACAGGCTTGAGGTACAGAGTTTCCCTGGACGAGATTACCTCGGGGCATATGGTGTCCATGGACTTCTTGATTGACAGATTTGGGTCATTGGACAACTATCTACGGTATTCTGGGGACTTCACCGTTACTGAGGGTGAGTGGCATGTCGCCCATGTAGATATATTCTTGATGTGCATTGTGGCCTATCTTTACATGCCGTTTTACATGGACCATATAGATATCGACGTGATTATGGTAGTCCGTGCTCTCAGAGAGGGTCATACCATCTGGCTGATAATTTTGGCAGAGACCTTAAGGTCGACAACATTTTACCATACCCATTCTGTGGGGATTTTCAGAGGCAGTGTCGTCTTGTTGTACGTGTGGTTTATGACACACTTGAGACCGATTGGCACCTTTAGACGTCATGGGTATTGTTTTTCCTATAAGATAGCCATGTTATATTCCTTTCAGCCGACTGAGTGTACAAACGCAGGTTCCTGGTTGGCTTTCTTGTCAGGGATCGAGGATCCATTTGCTAGTTTGCCATGTTCGGGACTCAGCTCTCCCTATAGCTTTATTACTCATGCAGTCAGTATGGACTATCTTCCCCTGACTAGTTTGAGGGGGGAGACCATATATCATCCACTGGCTGTTATGGGACAGTTTGACCAGTTTCAAGATATTCATCCCTTTGACGGGGTAGTGGGTTAGCTATTGTCATCTTGACTTTTGTCAGGAGAGGATTTGACCAGGATTTATGACTATTGGACTCGTCGAGAGAGGGTTTTCTTTTCGACTAGTCATTCAGGTCGCTCTCTAGAGTATTCTGCAAGGCTGGAGGCAGAGATTGCATCGGCTAGGGTTATTTCCTCATAGCCGGGTATTGATTCTGATGATGGGGAGCCTATAGAGGACCCTGATTCTCCCACCGAGGATGAGCTATTTACTGGTTCGATATCAGCTCTTATTGATTCCCCCAGCATTCCCACTGCTATGACTCCACCTTCTGTAGAGTATTTGGAGCAGAGGTTGCATCTGATGATATTTGAGAGGGATCAGGTTAGGGACTTGATGTTGACAGCTCTTTCTGGTAGAAATATCACTTTTATTGAGAGGGATGATTCCCTAGCTAGCAGGGATACCGCTGTTGTTGAGTGGGATAAGGCTCGATCATCTCGGGATGCAGTTGTTGTTGAGAGGGATAAGGCTCTAGCTAACCAAGATGCTGCCACCATAGATAGTACTGCACATAGATTTTAATACTGTTAGCCTTATTGTAGAGATGAGTGCCTTCATAGATGAGCATGGTAGCACTATGCAGATGGTCGTAGATCTCCTGGATCGCATGGATACCTTGAGACAGGAGCTCATAGATTCACCTCTATCTATTGAGAGGGATGTCATGTTGGACTTGATGGCTAGCTTATCCACGAGTTTGTAGATTAGCTTTTATTTTTCTAGATAGACTAGGTTATCCATTTTTGTCATGTACAGGACATATTGCATATATCAAACAGTATTATATGGAAAGAAAATATGTTTTGATTCACTTCCCTTTTAGATATGCCTTGTTACTTGCTTGATAGTTGTCATTCTCTCCAGGACTTGCGATCTCGATATATTCTGAACTCCTCCTTGGTGGATGGACATTGAGATGTCTCAGGATCTTTCAAAATGGATGGTTGATCATTGGGTTTCCCAGCTCTTTGGCATTTTGGGACTGGTTTCTGAATGGGGTTGTGGTTTGAGGAGAGGATTTTGGCTTTCCTCTTTAAGGGTAACCGTACCATAGATGGTCGTCTGTTTTCTCCCATTAATGAGGGGAGGCCAGGTAGTTCCATCTTTGTGGATTGGTGTTTCTCTTTGAGGATTCAACAGCAGCATAGATAGTCGCCAGTTCTTCTCCCATTGATGAGGAGAGACTAGGTAGTTCCACCTTTGTGGTCTGAGATGATGAGATGTGCTTTGACCGCACCACAGATGGTTGCCGGTTGTTTCCCATTAATAAGGAGAGACCAGGTAGTTCCATCTCTATGGTTTGGCTGGAAAGGTTGAAAAGTTGAATGGATGATCACAGAACCATTGAAAGGGTTTTGTGATTTTGTAAGGGTGAGACCGAACCGTAAATGCCTGCCTACGTACTCCTATTGATGAGTGGAGATCAGGTCTGTATAGTTTGAACCTGGCGTGAAAAGGTTCGAAAGGTTGACAAAGTTGAAGGGGTTTGAAATTTTCTGTTTGTGGTTAGACCGCACCATAAATGGTTGCCTACGTACTCCCATTGATGAGGGGAGATCAGGTCTGTGTAGTTCGAACCTGGTGTGAAAAGGTTCGAAAGGTTAAAAAAGTTGAAGGGGTTTGAAAGTTGTATGTAGTGAAGGGTGGATTTTCGCAGAGGATAGACTGCACCATAAATGGCTACCTACGTACTCCCATTGATGAGGGGAGATCAGGTGTGATGCCCCCAAAATAGGCCCACACAACCCATTCTGAGTCACCAAATACATGGTACAGAAAATAACTAAAAACTTCGTTACTACAATTGTCGTGCAAAATACGACAACACATATGCTGTGAGTTTTAATACAAATATTATCTCGTAGACAGTATCCAAACTCAAATTATTACAATGCCATATAAAATACAGCAGGAAATATTTCAAGACCCCAAAGAAGAACGAGAAAATTACTATCCTATTCATTCTAATGAGGTACACTTTTGACGCTTTCAAAGTCGGGTTCTCATCACCCTATTGTTGTTCACCAAAATCAATTATTAAGTGGCGTATAATACATGACATACCCATCTTAGGTCCTCAATACAATTATATATTGCATATCATACAATTTTATAATGTATTGGGAAACTTCCATAGTCTCGGACCATCACACTATTTTCCTATTATCCCCGCTCGACCCAGCTACACTCTTAATACCTGAAAGGAATTGTGAAGCAAAAGGGTGACCACAAATAGCCCAGTAAAGAATATTATGACTAAAGATAATTACATTATCAATAACCTTCATCAAATAATAAATTAGAGATTTAGAACATATGGTAGATAATAAAAGTTTTCAACCATAATTGCAGCAGAATCAACAATCCATTAGAAGATTCAAGTAGAACATAATGTCTACTCTCTTCTCCAAATTAAATGTCCATCGTTAATATTTCATTCCTGTAATACTCATCAACAGTTATTGGTTGTATCCAAGACAAAGAGAACTTTCATCACCTGTCTCCACCTGAACCACTACAGATTATAGTTAAGTTCATAATTTATATTTATAATCATGTAAATCAACAGTTTCTCCTTGCTACAAAGGCTTAATAGAACGTTTGCTCAATATCCTTACCCCAAAGGCTAAAGTTATTCAAATGTAATAACAATGATCATGCCAATCAGTTGTCTATCTTTGCACTACGGGCCAAAATTATTCAACTATAAAACCAATGGTCATGATCATACCAATCAATTGTCTGTCAGTGCACTACGGCCAAAGACATTCAACTGTTAACTAATGGTCATGATCCTGCCAATCACATCATCGAATTATTCACGCACTACGGGCCAAGGATATTCGTTAGTATCATCAGTGGTTATGATCATGTCATACACCTGTCCATCTTTGCACTACGGGCCAAAGCTATCAATCAACAGTTTGTCTTTGCACGTAAGCCAAAGATATACAACTGTAAAACCAATAATCAACAGTTCATCTTTGCACGTATGTCAAAGATATACAACTGTAAAACCAATAATCAATAGTCTATCTATGTACTACGGGCCAAAGATGACTCTTGTTACAATATAAGCATGAAGATGATGACAATGATATAAGCATCAATCAAACGAAATCAAGGATAGATATTAAAGATTTTTAATTTATCCAGAGTTTAAAAATTTCCAAATTGTCAATATGATACTACTTTGTAGAGTAAAATTCAAGAATAATATTCACGTATCAAAAATAATTTGGACATAAAAGAATCAGTAGTACTTCGTGAATAGTATCCTATGAATAGTACCGTATTTATGAATAGTATCCATAAATAGTACCGTATACGTAAATAGTGCCGTATACGTAAATCGTGCCATATACATGAATAGTTCTGTATACGTGAATAGTGTCATTTACGTGAATAGTGTCGTATACGTGAATAGTAACCTCGACATGAAAAGGTAAAGTTTCACAATAAAATTCATATTAATATTTCGGTATAATGATATTAAAAGAAATACATCATTTATTTAAAAAAAATAACATCCCTTACCATCCCTTACCTTAAGAGAATAACACTTCTGACTGGAATATCGGATATAATACTGAAAGAAACTTGCACTGTATAGCAACACTCAAGATATCTAAATACTCACAAAAATATGCTCGATATTATAGAGAGAGAAACTTCTGATTTTGGTGTAATTTTTAATTCTAACCTAAGCACCCTATTTATAGAAAAATGCTTAGAACGCCAAAGTAGAAAATTTAATATAATATTATTATTTATAAAAAATTTCCTACGCCCACTTTGAAATTAGATTTCAGCATTTACAACATGCAAAAGGACAAGTGCGGGGGCCACCTTCTACAAATCTCCACCAAAAATATTTTAAATCATTTATAAATTTTGAAACTTCAATAATTCATAATAAATAACCCTTTTATCAGAAAAATACAAATTTTATGTACATTCCATAAGAAATTTAATTCTCTACAACTTTGTAGAAGAAAGTTTTTCTAAATTTCAAACAAAAAATGACCGAATTCCACATACGGATGATTTTTAATACCTTCATTCAGACAAAATACTGATAAAATATCTCAGCATTAATTCCTTCATTTATATCCACATAAAATAAATATTTTCTTATCATATAAATCAATAATTAATTATTCACAAATAATATTACAGAATCACAATACTGACAACCAGGTCGTTTTCAGGAAAGATGGGCTTTCCGATAAAGATTTTTCTTTACTGGCGCGCAATTAAATAACCTAACCCCTTTCCTCGATAGAATTTTTTAGACATCGTTAATAATGTTATCTAATAATATTATTCAAATAATATGAATTATTGATTTAATAATGTAAAATACTGTGCAGTGACAATTATTTAAACAACAATAATATAAAATAATGTGCAATACCGTGTGCTACTGTGCAACAACGCGTATTACTTTACTTTAACCACCGGATATTTCAACAGTGTTAATGGTAACAACTACGCCGTTATTTTTAGAAAACTCATTCTTGTCGTTTTTTTCATCCGACAATTTTCCGTTACGAGGCCCACAAATGGCTGCGCCGTCATACGAATATTCTCCGACAATAATGAATATTTTATAACCATTTGGTTATTTTGTAAACTTTACATATATCACCCTTAACTTTAAACTTTTATCAATTTAACTATTTACTAAATAGAAAAATTGAATACTTTTATTTCATAAAATACGGGGTCTTACATCAGGTATTCGTAGTTCACCTGGCATGAACTGATGCGGTTGGAAAGGTTTAGAAAACCTAAATTGACTTGAT
This sequence comes from Panax notoginseng, assembly GCA_016801055.1. NCBI lineage: Eukaryota > Viridiplantae > Streptophyta > Magnoliopsida > Apiales > Araliaceae > Panax > Panax notoginseng. The sequence goes on along the minus strand of CM029021.1, from coordinate 120,995,556 downwards.
TGATGGATTAATGATCCAGAACCAGGATGTTGGTTTGCAGGTAACTTCAGACATAATACCTTTTCATGGTGTCTTAGTTGATAAGCTGGGGAAATTCTTCGCCATCTATTTCTTGCAATCTGAGGGCTCCTCTTGTCAATACCTCCTTAACAATGAAAGGGCCTTGCCAGTTTGGGGCGAACTTTCCTTTAGATTGATCTTAATTGTCAAGGACCTTTTTCAAAACCAAGTTATTTCCTTCGAACTATCGTAGTCGGACTTTCTTGTTGTAGGATCGAGTGATCCTCTATTGATATAATTGACCATGGAAAATGGTTGTGGCCCTCCTCTCATCTATTAAAGATAATTGGTGGTGCCGATCTTGCAACCATTGATCTTCCTCCATTTGAGCATCTATCAAGACTCTTAGGGATTCCATTTCTACCTCTATGGGGAGCACTGCTTCCATGCCATGAGTTAATGAGTAGGGGGTTGCCCCAGTGGAAGTGGGCATTGACGTTCTGTAGGCTAACAGAGTCAGAGGCAACAAGTCAGGCCATCCTTTATGATTGGCAGACATATTTTGCATGATCTTTTTGATATTCTTATTAGTCGCTTAAACTGCCCTATTCATCTTTGGTCGATAGATGGCGGAGTTGAGATGCTTGATGTGGAATTTACTGCATAATTCCTCCATTATTTGGTTATTGAGGTTTTTGGCATTGTCTGATACGATCACCTCTGGTTGTCCATATCGACAAATGACATTGTTTTTGATGAAACCAATGATCACATCTTTGGTAACTTTGGGAAAAGAGGTCGCTTCTATCCACTTGGTGAAGTAGTCGATCATGGTGAAGATAAACCAATGACCATTGATGGCTTTGGGCTCGATTGGCCCGATCACGTCCATTCCCCACATTGAAAAGGGCTAAGGTGAACTCATCTTGTGGAGTTCCCTTGGAGGGGCATGGATAGCATTTTCATGAATTTGACATCGATAACATCTCCTGACGTGATCATCACAATCAGCTTTGAGAGAGATCTAGTAATGCCCTGTTCTTAAGACCTTTTTGACTAACAGAGAATCGCTCATGTGTGGGCCACATACTCCACCATGGATTTCATCCATGAGCATCTGGGCTTGGTCTTTGTCTAGGCATCTTAGAAGGCCTATTCCCGCATCCCTTTTGTAGAGTGCATCTCCGCTCAGATAGAATTTCATGGCCATTCTATAGATCCGCTTTCTTTCAGTTTAACTTGCCCTAGTGGGCATAGATCCATCTCGCAGATATGCCTTGATAGAATGGTACCAATGGTGTTGGATGGGAGGCAGTTCATCCGATACTTCTTTGATGTAATTTCCATAAGCTGGTGCCTTGCAAGTTTGATAATTGGAATGTTACCCCTTTCAGATATGTTGATCAAGGAGGTCAATGTTGCTAGTACATCCACAAAGTCATTCCTGTTCTGAGGAATATGGAGGAAGGATATTTCTTCGAACTCCGAAGCCATCTTGATAACTTGCTAATGGTAAGGCAGTAAATGTAATTCTTTGGTGTGATAGACCCCAGTGGTTTATTTGATTACCAGCTCGGAATCTCCAAAGACAGTTAACTGTTTGACACCCATGGATTGGGCCAGTTTCAACCCCATTATACAGCCTTCATACTCAGTTGTGTTGTTGGTGCTGACAAACTGCAACTTGATAACAATGGGATACTACTCTCCTAGCGTAGATACTAGAACTGCCCCTGCTCCGGCACCTTCCATGTTTACAGCTTCATCAAAATACATTTTCCACGATCAGACTGTATCCTTCTAATGGTGTTATTGAATTGTCATTACCCCTTCATCGTGAAAATATATTTCCAAGGGTTTGAAATCCCCTGATGGCGATGCGGCCAGTTGATCCGCAATTCCTTGACCTTTGATAGACTTTTAAGTCACGTAGATAATATCGAATTACTGGAGGATCAACTGCCATTTGGTCAGTTGATAATTCAACATGGGTTTGCTGAATACGTACTTTAGAGGATCTATGTGGGATATGAGATGGGTTGTGTGACCATGAAGATAATGTTGTAATCTCATGAAGGCCCATGCTAATGCACAACAAGTCTTTTCATTCAAGGTATACTTGTGCTCACTGCTGCTGAATCTTTTGTTAAGGTAATAGATAGATCTTTCTTTGCCTCTATTGTCTTTTTATCCCAGCATGCAGCTCATGGCATTGTCATTAATTGATATGTACATAAACAGGGGAACATCATCCCTTAGACGTACCAAGACAGGAGCTTTGACCGATTGCTCTTTGATGGAAAAGAAGGCTTTTTGACACTCTTCATTCCATTTCTTGGAGGAGTTCTTCCTTAACAGCTTGAAGATGGGCTCACACGTTGATGTGAGTTGGGAGATGAATCTCCCGTATTTCCCTTTCTGTCCGGGGCACGGGCATCTCAGTGATGGCTTAAATTTTGGTAGGATCCAGCTCAATGCCTTTGTGGCTCACTAGAAATCCCAGCAACTTTCCTGACTTGACGCCGAAGGCAAACTTGGCCGGATTCAGCTTCAAGTTATATTTGCGCAACCGATTGGAAAGCTTTTTGAGATGGTCTATGTGGTCATCTTCCCTTCAGGATTTGACGATGATGTCGTCCATAGAGATTTCTATTTCTTTGTGCATTAAATCATGGAAAAGAGCCATCATGGCTCACTGATAGGTGGCACCGGCATTGATGATGCCGAATGACAAGCGTCTATAACACAAGGTTCCCCAAGGAGTGATAAATGTTGTCTTCTCCCGGTCCTCTTCTGCAACCATGATTTGGTGGTACCCAGCAAAGCAGTCAACAAAAGAGTACATGTTATACTGAGCTGTGCTGTCTATGAGTATGAAGATAAATGGTACTGGGAAATTATCTTTGAGACAAGCTTTGTTCAAATCTTGGTAATCCACGCATACTCCCACCTTCCCTCCGGGTTTAACTACGGGAACTATGTTGGATAGCCACTTAGAGTAGGTTGATACCATGATGATGTTGGCTTTGAATTATTTCACAATTTATTCCTTGACTTTTAAACTCCATTCAGTTTTCAATCGCCAGAGCTTTTGTTTGACTGGATTGAATCCCTCTTTAATGGGAAGGCAATGAATGACGATATCAATTGATAAACCGATCATATCTTCATGAGACCATGCAAACACATCCTGGAACTGGGTCAATAAAGCAACCATGTCATTCCTTTGGCTTGGGGTAAGGTCCATGTCAATCTAGATTTGTTTGTGGTTTTTTGAGGTTTTGAGGTTAACAGATGTAGTTTGATCAAGGTTTGGTTTGGGTTTATCTTTGACCCATTCTTTGATCTCCTCAGGCACCTCATAGTCCTCTTTCTCAATCTCCATCAAGCCAAAGTCCAACTTTACATCAAAGTTGCAGTCATTGTGAAGATTTGGCATTCCATCAGTAGGTTTAGCCAAACCAAACTCTGGAGTCCTGAAAACAAAATGCTTTCACTTAATATATGAAACTGTTTGATCATACAAAGTGTTAGCATGACATGACAAAAGTAACTGCTAGTACTTTGCAACAAAAGTAAGCAGTTAATGATATCTATAGAGCAGGGCAGAGGGATTTTCTGCCTTTTTTACCCTTTTCAGCAAATGTAAGGAGTGTTGCTCCAATTTCCTAGTGTCAAGTCCTAGTGGACAGCTGTGATGAAGGGGCGGTTGTCATCCTCCTCCCCTTGGATAATGACCATGACTGAGTTCACATCAAGGTCAATATTTTTCTTTGACCGATTCTCTTTAGTCCTATTGATGTGTGGGATCCGGATCTGATCTTTTGAGCAGTCATCATCTGGGATATCCTCTTTCATACCCTCGGTATGTACCAGGAAGTACAACTTTAATAACCGTCTCTTCACGTCTTATTTTCGTCTCTGATTCCTTTCCTCAATGTCTGGGTCTAGAATTAGGACTTCTTTTCCACTAGCCGGTCTGAGCTTAGGAAATAACATTTTCACCACGAAAATTGGAATCCTCCTGAGAGGCCGTACAGACTATGCATCTGTAGGGTTAGGCATCAAAATTGTAGATGAAGGAACCGGTGTATGCTTGTGCGGGTTCCTGTTATTTGATCTAGAGGAGTATCCTAATTCGATCTTCCCTGTCTGGCTGGGAGTTTAAATTGTGCTTTTGATTCCTTGCTGATTTTTTCCTAACCCTTGTCTAGGTTGGAAACCCAAGGATATCATTTCTTAATTGGCCGACATTACTTTGGCAGAAACTCTAGGTTTCAAAGCTGGAGCCCCAATAGGTTGATAGTGAATATTTCTCACCTCAAGGGCTTGGAAGCTGACAGGCTCAACTCCTTCATTGAAACTAATTAGAGGCATATCACTTTGGACATGGATAGGATACTTTGTTTCAGGATTGACAGTGACCAGATTACCATTGATGATATACTTGACTTGTTGATGAAGAGTGGATGGGACGGCTCCTGCCATATGGATCCAAGGTGTTCCCAATATTAAATTATATCCTATAGTGATGTTAAGCACTTGAAAGGATATGTAGAAGGCATGTGGACCGATTTCCACTGGCAATTCAACCTCTCCCACAGCATCTCGTCGAGACCCATCGAAGGCTCTTATGACTATGTGGCTGCTTCGGATCCGGTCAGGATTGATCTTCTTTCTTTCTAATGTGGCATAAGGGCAGATGTTTAAGGAAGATCCTACATCTATTAGCATAACTCTGACCATATACCCGGAAGACATCACTGCTATGTACAGTGGCTAGCAATGACCCATCCCCTCGGTGGGTATGTCATCATCTGTGAAAGATATCACATTGCTGTTGAAAATGTGATCTACTAGATTATGAAACTTTTCAATATCCACCGTCTTTGGTAAGTGGGCTTCATCCAGTATCTTTATTAAGACCTTCTGATGATCTTCATAAGAGAATACTAAGTCCAAAATGGATATCTGTTGAGGTGCTTCTTTCAAGCTTCGCACCACCTTGGCATCATTATGTCCCATCTTGCGAAAGAATTCTTTGATTTTCTTGTTGGGCCCTTTCCCCTTAGATTTGATGATTAGCCTCATCACTCGTTGAGGGAGATACATCGGGTTTCCTTTTGATACCGCAACAGTTATATTTAACGTTTATCCTTCAACCTCCCCATAGTTCCATAGGACTTTCTTTAGGCTGGTGATAGGATACTGCGGCCTGAATGACAATACCAGTGGTTCTGGTGCAGCCACCTTTAAAGGGGTTTCAACTCCTTTGAGCTTGATCGCTTGAATTGTAAGGGGTGTAACAGACAAGTCTCCCTCAGAGGATATGACTGCTATGACTTTCGTCCATCTCTACATTCCTAGAGGAAATATCTTTCCACTCTCAGGCAATACGGTGTCATTGTCTGCCATTTACAGGTCACCACTGTCAATCATATTTTAGATGAGGTGACAAAGTGCCCAACAGCTTTCAGTGTTGTGACCACGAGTATTGGAGTAGTATTGATAGACCCCGGTAGCATCAAATCTCTTTGAACGTGGATTGATTAGGGGTAGTAGTGCTGTGATTTTTCCCTCATTGTTAAGCATCTGCAAGATTTCTTCCATTGGTTAGCCCAAATGGGTGAACTCCCTTTTGTTAGCATAGCCCTAACGGGCTTGGAATCTTGTTTTTCTTGCAAGCTTTTCCTCCAAGGCTTCATTCTCTTAGGCTTGTTGTTGATTTTTTGTGACAAGGGAGAGGAGACTTGCATGCTCCTAACTGAACAATTTTCGTGTGACTTTGTGCTAATATATCACCAGTTCTACCAGTTGATTGACCTGTTCATTGATAGACTTTAACTCCCATTCTATCATAAACTGGAACTCTGAATAATCCCACCTATCAGAATTATCTTTGCTGGTTTGGGGATAACCACCCACGTATCTGAGGTAATTAGAACTTTCTCCACTGCCTCTGTTGGTCATGTTGACATCCTCTTCCTTGTGTTGAAGGAGAGGGATATGTTGAACATGTGGTTGTTCGGGCTTTGTCACCACGATCTCACCACTGTCTATCAATTCCAAGATCTTATGCTTGAGGGCCCAACAATCTTGGGTGTGGTGACCTGGAGCTCCAGAATAGTAAGCACACTTCTTGCTTATATTGAAATTCTTTCCACTTGGATTGGCTGGTGGAAGGAGATGTACAATTTTCTTCTGTGCTGTCAGAAGCTTGAATATGTTTTCCAATGAGTCCCCTAAGGGTTTGAACACTCTTGGAGTCTGACTTCTCCACTTTTTGGCAATGGATGATTTGAAGATTGTGCTTGAAAAGGGGAATAGTTTCTCATCTGAATGGGCAAGTTTTGATTGCCTCTTTGAGTTTATCCTTGCAGCACCAATGAGACATCTTATTCTTTCTTCTTATAGACCCTCCAGGGGTTGTTCCCATAATTTCCAGCTTAGATATGCTCAGCCACGACTTTTAAAGCGGCGATGTCTTGAATCTTCCCAGATTTTAACCCCATTTCTGCCATTTCTCCGTGCTTGATCATTTATGAGAATGGTTTTCCTATGCCTACTAGGACCCTCTCATAAAATAGAGATTTTTGAATGTCTATGAAGGTCATTACCATCTCAGTCTCTGTCATTGATGGGATTACTTAAGCAGCCAGACGCCTCCATCTTTGAGCATATTCTCTTAATGACTTAGTATTTTGTTTTTTGACCTTAGTGATTTGATATCTATCTGGAGCCATTTGCGTTTGAAAGTTGTATTGATTGAGAAAAGCATGGGCTAGTTCCTCCCAATTATGAATTTTGGAGTTATCCAATTTGGCATATGTTGGCTTGTTTCGGTGTTAACAAAACAGACACACCCGTGCAAGTATACATGGTCTACAAGTAATATAGAGTAAGTCAAGTATCGTTTCCACGGAAAAAAGTAATTATCTCTAATCTATCATGCAACAACTTTGTAGCTATTTCTGGCTGCTTAAACGAGTAGATAAAATGTGAATTACTAACTAAAATGATTATCAACTAAAAATAACTAATTAACAAGCGAATGATTCAAATTAGAAAGACATGGGATCCTAATGTCACTTAATGCATCATCCAGATTATACACCTCTTGTTAAGCCTAATTAATTACTTTGGATTGCTAGTCAAGAGCACGAAGGTGAAACATGGCTATCTTTCTATATACCATGCCCATATCACATAAAATCAACAAAATAGATAAAATTCATATGAACATCAATACTACCTAACTCATTATATTTCTATGTGACTTACAAGTAATATTAATTTAAGTGCAAGCTCTCTCAAAAAACTACACATGGTAAGCTGATATAGGTCTATCCAGATTACGGATCACAAAATCTATCACATGCAAATTTCATGAACGTATGCTAACATGGCCAAATCTAAATGTGTACTTCTTTCAATTCCATACAAACTATTAAGGTAGATGGTGATCAAGCATCTAAGCAATAAACACAACCATGCTAGGCAATCCATATATAATCAATCAAGTACAACAAAGAGGCATATAGATCTGAACTAAACAACAAGCTCTATTAGAATCCCATAATGGTGATTAGTTCATCTCTGAATCAATAACCATTATGGGGTTTAATCCGAGCATTGAGATAATACAATGAAAGCAAAGAGAGTGAAGAAAATAGGAAATTGCAAATCTGATTAATCTCTGTCCAAAGTAAACCTCCAAGCTCAGTACAAATCCACAATCAAACCAAATAGAACTTCTAATAATCAAAATCTACTAAGAACCAAAGAGAGAAGCCAAAACAGTAGACTATAGCTAAGAACTCTGTCTCTCTCTTCAAAACCCTAAAAATGGAAATAAAAATGACTGAATTCTGTTAGAGTTAGTGCCCTAGAGTCTAATTATTTGATATAATTGCTTAACATTTTGATATTATATTTGATTGAATAAATGAATGATTTTATTATGGTTTTATTTACTGCGTTATATATATGTTAACATAATAAAATTCCTTAGAATAGTGATACAAATTATATAGTTTCAAGTATGTGACTTGAACATAAGATTATATAATTACAATTAGTATCATTGCTCTTAAATGTCCCTAGTCGAGTATCATTGTTGATGGGACAACAATGATACATTGAGACTAGTATGCGGATTGATTGATGACCAAATCTCATTGGTCATAAATATATGAGATATTAAGTCAATGCATAGGTACGTGTTAGAGAAAGGTGTACTGGACAGACCCACCATGAGAATTCTATGTGGAGCATTATGCGAAGCGTCAGTAGCGATTCTCATAGTGACAATGATGTAATGATCCTCCGACCTGAAATCACTATATTACTACACGAGAATTTATGTACTTTGATATCATCAAAGGTCACCTTTAATAGGGTAGACTATAAAGGTTATTATTGGGTACATCATGAATCGTGTGAGGAATATGAGTGATCTAGATGGAATTTAACCCTCCTATGTATTAGGGGTGATATCCACTGGCCTCTTGATCGAGTAGGACTATGAAATACATGGCCTTGCTCAAATAGTGATTTGTTTCATATAGTCTACTCATTGATCAAGAAAACTCAGATTAAATTATGAAGAGTATGACACATTCCATGACTCGAGTTTAATCTAGGATGTTAAGGTTAAAAGGATTAAATTACATTGAAACATTGGTCATGAAAAGGTTGCATCGAATCATCGATTTTATTATTACTTAGGTAGCGGTGATGCATTACTAGATGCCGCTCACTGTTTATAATTTTATAATATGATTTTAAAATTATTGTCGACGTAATAATAACCTATAGGGTCACACACATAGAATGTAATTAAAAGGGAATTAATTTAAATTGTCAAAAATTAAATATTTCAATATGATTGATATTATTTAAATTACGAATTTAAATTAATAGGATAATTTATATATATGTGTATATTAAATAAGTAAGACTTAATTAAGATATATATATATATATATATATATATATATATATATATATAAATTCAAATTTTATTTTAATTAAATTAGGTTTTTGATTAATTCCTTTTTTAACCGCTATATATATGATATGTAGCAGCCATATTAGGGATTATCATTAATCTAAAAACCCTAGCCGCTCTTAGAGAGAGACTAGAGAAAAAGTTTTTGAAAATCCTGTTCCTTTGGTGGCTAGTACCGTGGCTCCCTTTATTGCAGAATCGTGCGACGGTTCACATGCGTTCGTGTGGATACCGTAGAGACGTAGTACCGTGAGGAATTGCATTGGAGATTCGAAGCGTTTCAGAAAATTCTATAATCGGTATAATTTCTAAACACTGAATTATTATGTTTTCGCATGGATCCTATTTTAGGGTTTCGAATTTGGCTTTATAATTTTTATTTTCCGTTGCGTTTTTCTGCCGAAATCCCTACAGTGGTATCAGAGCTACTTGCGAAAATGATTAATTCAGATTACGTGTTTTAATTGTATTCGATATATATGATATATGATGATGCATGTTTACCGATCTGGAATTGAATATATGATATTCCGCTGTATGCATACTCTATAATTTTGAATTATATCTGTAATATATATGCATGTATATGATGATTCTGTTAATCGTATCTTAGAAGGTGGAATAACAATATAACTTCTGTTCTAATTGGATTAGAAGCATGAAGATTCGTTTTAATATGATTAATCAAAACTGGACATATATGATATGTTCTGGGTGTACTATTATTCTGAGTGTTATGGCGGATTTGATATGATTCTAGAATTGTTTCAGAGTTTCATATGGACCCCTCCGTTGTAGCGCACGATGGTCGTGACCCCAATATTTGATATATAGTTTTCTTTAATTATATATGCACTGTTATGTGCTTATTGTGGTTATGGCCTTTTGACCCATAGGCTAGTGGTTTTTGGTTTTGAAATACGGCTTGCATGTCGTGCCTTTCTATAAATTCTAATGTAATATTCTCTTCTCATCTAAATCCCCTCAAATGTAACTCGAGGTTTCTTTATGTCATGTAATAATCTATAATTGATGAAGATGACAAGATGGAGAACACGATGGAAAAATGATGATAGAGAGGAGGCACATGCATGAGGAAGATCCAAGGAAGCTTCTATTTTGAGATCTTTTACCACCTTAGATTGACCTTCAATCTTTCATTAGTTTGAAAAGATTGACAGTGGATTGGGCCATAACTGTGACACGTTTAATTTTGCACTTTATTTATGCTTGTATGTGATATGATATGATAAATAATGTGCATGCTTAATAAGATTAAAATTGGTGAGATCTAAATTAATTTATAAAATCCCTCAATAAATTATTAAGTCTAAATCAGATGCCTTCCAATGAATAACACTCATCAAGACCTTGATCAATGGATGTAGGTTTGCCAAAGCAAAGTACCCTATTTATCTAGGTAAAATGCGATAGGATAATTGTGATATTCAAATTATTAAAATCATTGGGACCGTCTTAACTAAGTTATCTCAATAGGATTGTGGACTTAGAGGCATGGAGTTTGGTAGGTACCATTAGATGGACTAGAAACAAATGTTGTTTACTAAACTATCCAGGAGTTATATATGATATAATTGACAAAGGGTTGTCTACCTAAATAATTATGTTTTGAGAGAATAGCCAAAGCTAACTTAAGACATAATAAAATATGGATCTTGGCTCACTAGAAAGATTTAATAGAAAATGCTTTCCGAATTAATGGTGAGGGCTATTAATTTGAATAAAATAGTGGGAGGTATATTTTGAATGTATTATTATCAATTACATAATATCAAAAACTCTGCAAATTAACTTATTATTTTTGTACTTATAAATTGTAGATATCAATGGCAAACAACAACACAAGTAGTCTTTCACTACGATCAGTCCTTGAGAAGGGCAAGCTGAGTGGAATTAATTTCTTGACTGGCATAGGAACTTGAGGATTGTCCTCAAACAAGAGCGCAAGCTATATGTCATTGAAAAACCCATTCCTGCAGTACCAGCTGACACTGCACCACGTGCAGAGCATAATGCTTACAAGAAGTATCAAGATGATGCTCTGGACGTGAGTTGTCTCATGCTAGCAACTACGAACACTGAGCTTCAGAAGCAACATGAGTTGATGGATGCTTATGAGATGATTAAGCATCTCAAGAAATTGTTTGAAGGGCATGCTCGACAGGAAAGGTATGATACAAGCAAAGAGTTATATCACTACAAAATGGGTAAACGTGATCCAGTTGGTCCACATGTGCTGAAAATGATTGGGTATATTGAGTACCTTGATAGGTTGGGTTTTTCGATTACTCCAGAAGCCCAAACTGATCTTGTTCTACTATCATTGAATAGCAACTACTCTCAATTTGTTATGAATTACCTCATGAATGAAATTGCAGAACCCCTTACTGAGTTGTTGAGAATGTTAAGAACTGCCGAAAATAACATGAAAAGGGCAGGATCCGCTCCAATAATGATGGTGCAAAAGGGGAATGCTAAGGGAAATTGGAAAGGCAAGAAGAAGATAGGATCTAAATCTTTTGCCAAACCCAATTCCAAAACCAAACAGGCTTTAAAACCTAAAGGTGGGGTGGCTAAAGAAGGTGATTGTCACTTCTATGGAAAACCTGGACACTGAAAGAGGAACTGTCATGCTTATTTGGAAGATGTGAAGAAAAGGAAAGGAAGTGCAACTTCTGATTCAGGTATATATGTTGTAGAAGTCAACTTGTCTACTTCTACATCACGGGTATTGGATACTGGATGTGGTTCTCACATTTGTGTTAATGTGCAGGAACTCCGAAGGAGTAGGACTTTGGCGAAAGGAGAGGTTGACCTACGAGTTGGGAATGGAGCAAAAGTTGCTGCACTGGCCGTAGGAACTTATCATTTTTCTTTACCCACTGGGCTAGTATTAGAATTAGAGGATTGTTATTATGTGCCTGCTATAAGCAAAAACATTATTTCTGTTTCTTGTTTGGATAAGAAAGGTTTTTCATTTATAATAAAGAACAACCGTTGTTCGTTTTACTTAAATGATATATGCTTTGGTGTTGCACAATTGTTTAACGGTCTTTATATTCTTGATTTAGAAATGCCTATCTATAACATAAATACAAAACGATTTAAATCAAATGATTCAAATCCGACATATCTCTGGCACTGTCGTTTAGGCCATATAAATGAGAAACGCATATCCAAACTCCATAAAGATGGGTTTTTGGATTCATTTGATTTTGAATCATATGAAAGATGTGAGTCTTATTTATTAGGCAAGATGACTAAAGCCCCTTTCACTGGGCACAGTGAACGAGATAGCGATGTATTGAGACTTATACATTGTGATGTATATGGACCCATGAGTTCGTTAGCAAGATGTAGGTTTTATTACTTCATTATATTTACTGACGACTTCAGTAGATATGGATATGTATATCTTATGAGACACAAATCCGAATCCATTGAAAAGTTCAAGGAATTCAAGAATGAAGTTCAAAACCAATTTGGCAAAAGCATAAAAGCCCTTCGATCCGATCGAGGAGGTGAATACTTAATCCAAGACTTTGATGACCTTCTAAAGGAGTGTAGTATTATATCACAACTCACTCCACCTGGAACACCACAATGGAATGGTGTATCTGAGAAGAGGAATCGCACCATGTTGGACTCATGCAGATCTTCCAATAAGCTTCTGGGGTCATGCCCTAGAGACATCTGTATTCACACTTAACCGTGTTCCTACAAAAACGGTTCAGAAGATACCATATGAGATGTGGACTGGGAAACATCCTAGTATGTCGTTCATGAAGATTTGGGGTTGCGAGGCGTTTGTAAAACGTCTGGATTCTGAGAAGCTCGCACCCAAATCTGACAAATGTAATTTTGTGGGATACCCAAAGGAAACAAAAGGGTATTATTTCTACAAACCTTCTGAGAACAAAGTGTTTGCTGCTCAAACTGGCATTTTTCTAGAAAGAGAATTTGTCTCTAAAGGAAACAGTGGGAGGAAAGTAGAACTCGAAGAAATTTGAGAACCACAAAATATCATTGAACCTGAGTTGGAACGTGAGCAGGAACCACAAGATATTGTGGAAAGTGAACCTGCTCAAATTACACAAGGCATTCGTAGATCTGGTAGGACATGCCAAGAGCCCGAGAGATATTATAGATATCTTGTGACTCAAAACGGCGATGTGATGCTCATAGATCAGGATGAGCTTGCTTTCTACCAAGAAGCTATGAATGGACCAGATTCTGAGAAATGGCTTGAAGCCATGAAATCTGAGATGGACTCCATGTATACTAACCAAGTATGGACTTTGGTTGATCCACCCGAAGGGGTAAAACCAATCGGGTGTAAGTGGATTTTTAAGAAGAAAACCGATATGGATGGTAACATACAAACCTATAAAGGCCGACTGGTAGCAAAAGGTTTAAAACAAGTTTAAGGTATTGACTATGATGAAACCTTCTCTCCAGTGGCAATGGTTAAATCCATCAGGATATTACTTGCTATTACAGCCTTTTATGATTACGAAATCTGGCAGATAGATGTCAAAACTACTTTCCTTAATGGAAATCACCTTGAGGATGTGTACATGACACAGCCTGAGGGTTTTGTCACTCCAAAGGATGCTGGAAAGGTATGTAAACTGCAGCGATCCATTTATGGATTAAAGCAAGCCTCTCGGAGTTGGAATCTTCGATTTGATGAAGCAGTCAAAGAGTTTGGCTTTATAAAAAATGAAGATAAACCTTGTGTATATAAGAAGGTTAGTGGGAGTCACATTGTATTCCTAGTATTACATGTTGATGACATATTAATTATTGGGAATGACATTCCTTCCTTACAGGCTGTAAAAATATGGTTAGGAAAATATTTCTCCATGAAAGATTTGGGCGATGCTGCCTACATTTTAGGTATCAGGATCTATAGAGATAGATTGAGAAAAATGTTCGGCCTAAGTCAAAGTACATATATTGATAAAGTGCTAAAACAGTTCAGCATGTAAGAGGTGAAAAGAGGACACTTACCCGTGACTCATGGTGTAAAGATCTCTAAGGCCCAATGTCCTAAATCACAAGATGATGAGGGGCGTATGACAAAGATCCCTTATACTTCGGCAATTGGATCTATCATGTATGCAATGATATGTACTCGTCCGGATGTCTCGTATGGTTTGAGCATGACGAGTAGATACCAGTCGAATCCAGGTGAAGGTCACTCGACAGCAGTCAAGAATATCCTCAAGTACTTGAAAAGGACTAAGGATTCATTCTTGGTATATGGAGGTGAAGACGAACTGGCAGTAAAAGGTTACACAGATGCTAGTTTCCAGACTGACAATGATGACTATAAGTCTCAGTCAGGTTTTGTGTTTTGCCTTAATGGTGGTGCTGTTAGCTGGAAGAGTTCAAAGCAAGAGACAGTAGCCAATTCTACAACAGAGGCTGAGTATATTGCTGCTTCTAGTGCGGCCAAGGAGGCTGTATGGATTAAAAAGTTCGTCACTGAACTTGGTGTTGTTCCAACCATTGTTGATCCGGTTAAGCTATATTGTGATAATAATGGAGCCATTGCACAGGCTAAGGAACCCAGATCTCACCAACGATCCAAGCATATACTTAGGCGATACCATCTCATCCGTGAAATCATTGATAGAGGAGATGTACATATATGAAGAGTGCCAACAGATGATAATGTTGCAGATCCACTGACCTAGGCTTTGTTGCAGCAGAAGCACGACGGTCACACTAGTTCCATGGGTATTAGATACATGAGGGATTGGCTCTAGTGCAAGTGGGAGACTGTTGAGACTAGTATGTGGATTGACTGATGACCAAATATCATTGGTCATAAATATATGAGATATTAAGTCAATGCATAGGTACATATTAGAGAACGATGTACTAGACAGACCCACTATGAGAATTCTATATGAAGCATTATGCAAAGTTTCACTAGCGATTCTCATAGTGACAATGATGTAATGATCCTCCGACCTGAAATCACTATATTACTACACGAAAATTTATGTACTTTGATATCATAAAAAGTCACCTTTAATAGGGTGGACTATAAAGGTGATTATTGGGTACATCATGAATCGTGTGAGGAATATGAGTGATCTAGATGGAATTTAACCCTCCTATGTATTAGGGGTGATATCCATTGGTCTCGTGATTGAGTAGGACTATGAAATGCATGGTCATGCTCAAATAGTGATTTGTTTCATATAGTCTACTCATTGATCAAGAAAACTCAGATTAAATTATGAAGAGTATGACACATTCCATGACTCGAGTTTAATCTAGGATGTCAAGATTAAAAAGATTAAATTACATTGAAACATTGGTCATGAAAAGGTTGCATCGAATCATCGATCTTATTATTACTTGGGTAGCAGTGATGCATTACTAGATGCCGCTCACTATTTATAATTTTATAATATGATTTTAAAATTATTGCCAACGTAATAATAACCTATAGGGTCACACACATAGGACGTACTTAAAAAGGAATTAATTTAAATTGTCAAAAATTAAATATGTCAATATGATTGATATTATTTAAATTACGAATTTAAATTAATAGGATAATTTATATATATGAGTATATTAAGACTTAATTAAGATATATATATATATATATATATATATATATATATATATATATATATATATATATATATATATTTAGAATTTATTTTAATTAAATTAGGTTTTTGATTAATTCATTTTTTAACCGCTATATATATGATATGTAGCAGCCATATTAGGGATTATCATTAATCTAAAAACCCTAGTCAATTTTAGAGAGAGACTAAAGAAAAAGTTTTTGAAAATCCTGTTCCTTTGGTGGCTAGTACTGCAGTTGCCTTTATTGCAGAATCGTGCGACGGTTCGCGTGCGTTCGTGTGGATACCGTAGAGACGTAGTACCGTGAGGAATTGCGTTGGAGATTCGAAGCGTTTTAGAAAATTCTATAATCGGTATAATTTCTAAACACTGAATTATTATGTTTTCGCATGGATCCTGTTTTAGGGTTTTGGATTTGGCTTTATAATTTTTATTTTTCGCTGCGTTTTTATGCCGAAATCCCTACAAATTCAATGTCTCATAACCTGCAAATACACCCTTTTAAGGAAAATACGCTACAACAAATTTTAAGTGAAAAGTCAATCTGTGCAGAATCTTGACTGACGCGGTCGCGCCACCCCGTAAGCTATATGGGGCGCTGGCGCGCCAACTCGCAGTCTAGTTTCCTCCTGACGCGGGCGCGTGTTGGTGTAAAATCTAATTACGCTCACATGCAAGTGCACGTGGTCAACAAGTAATATAATGATAAGAAAAGAATCGTTCCCACAGAGAATAACAAGAAATTAATCCTAACAATTACCAGCTTTGTATTAACCCAATTTTATTAAACTAATCAGAATCAATGTTTATAACTAATAAAAACTAAAAACTTAAAATTCCAATCAATCAACACAAGTTAGAAACCATAATTTCAAGAAAATAATTGAGAATTAGGCTTACAACTTCATTTTAAGTATCATTCCAATTACAACACCTTATTCCAGTTTAATTCACTATCTCAGTTTATTAATCAAGAACACTTATGTAGAATTAGTCATTTCTCAATGCACTAATAACATATTAACTTAAATCCACAAATTAAATAGAATTAAGTCAAACACCCTAATTAACTAATTCACTATATCTCTATGTGAATTACAATTAAGAAGAGTTTAACTTCCAAGTTCTTACCAGATTACATGTGATGCTAGGTAGATCTCTATCCTAACATAAATCAAGATTCCATTCAATCACAGAATTCAAGAACACATGCTATTATGACTAGGTCTAGACTCTTACATCATCTCTTGAATCCATATAAATCCACATAAAATTAGCAATCAAGCAATTCATAAATTAATATAAATCATAATAGATAAACTGAATTAATAATTTATTAAACCCAAATCAAGGCATGATAATTGTCATTCAACACTAAAGATTCATTGCAAGCCTAAAAAGTAATTTAGTTCATAACTAATGAATTAAATACTGAATAAATAAAAGAAATCATCACCCCAATTACAAAAACTAAAATTAAAGAAGAATAGTAATACACCACCCTTCTCGCCCTCAAATTCTGCAATCTTTGTGAATTCACCTCCTTCCTTTGTTCCTCCAAGATTGACTGTAAGTTCTGGCTCTCTAAGTGTAAATCAATTGTTGGATATCCTATGCACTCTCCTCCTTAGCATAAGTTAAATCCCATCAATTGAACCCAATCCAATTCTAATCCATCTCAAAGTCATCCTATAGGAATTCTAATAAAAATCAAACTCCTAATTGAACCTAACGAGTTTTTAAACAAAGAATCCCAATTAATATGAAATAACCTCCTTGAAACATAATCCTAATATGACCTTATTACATAAAGAAGTTATATCTCCCAACACAACTCAGTTTCCAACAAAACAAAACAGCCCAGCTCTTGACCCATCCCACCGGCGCGCCCCGCGCCAGGTTCTTCACTAAAGTGGCGCGGCCCGCATTAATACATCTGTATCTTATTCGTATGTTGCGCGCCCCGCGCCGGGTTCTTCACTAAAGTGGCGTAGCCCGCACTAGTACATCAATATCTTATTCGCATGTTGTGCGCCCCGCGCTGTTCCTTTTGTTATCACGTCGCGCCTCGCGTCGGTAATGCAGTATGTCCAGATTTTGCTTGAGCTTTTTTCCAATGCCAACATTTTGATGTGCTCACTTAATATCCTGCAACAAGAACAAAAACCCATCAAAAGTAACATGAAATACTCAAAAACTAACAATATATCACGCTGAATAAAGATAAATCGTAGGTTAAAAACCTACTCATCAAATTCTCCAAAACTTGAAACATTGATTGTCCTCAAGAAAAATGATATGCAATGCAACTAACTACTCTAAAACTATGATTCCAGTATTAAGACAAAACATAGTCTAATCATACAACCTCAGAGAAATCAAGCAAACATGATAGCACATCATATCTAAACAAATCAATAACTTCCCAATCAATTATCAAATCTTAAACTGTTCTTAGTAATATAGTACGTGTGTGCTCAACAACCAAACTAACTGATATAATGCTAAATACGACACATAGTAGATCTCTTTAAAGGCGTCATACAGTGTAAACTCATAAAATCCACGAACAAGCTAAATCCAACTAAGTCAAACATTCACCAAGTTCAAGAGTCAAATCCGGGATACTTATGCTTTATTTTTCATTACGGGGGCTTTTCGCTCTTTTCCCGCTTTATTCTTCTTCTTTTTTATATACTATTGGCTGTGCAATGTCTTATTCCCTTAGGCTTTTCAATGTTACCTTAACGAGCTTTCGACAAATGACTCCCAGACCATTAAGACCTTAGGGCGCTAGATGTAAAGAGAATCCCCTCGGGTTTACTTACTCAAGTAACAAATGCCACAAAATTAGACAAGCATGCCACTGTGTTTATTCACTCTTTTTTATAGCTTATATATCCCAAATTTTTCCCATAAACTTAAGTTTTGTCTAAATCTAGTCATTTCCGCCTATTTATGTTTTTCATTCATTCAAATTAGTATTATCCTTAAGAATTTCATTATGTACCAATTTAAACTTCATCAGTCAACATAGTTGTTTCTAACGTGTTATCCTGATTATACTAGTTTTAAATAGAAAAATATTCAATTCATAATAGGAAGTCAAATCAAAGCCTAAATAATCCATATTAACTAGTCTACACAATTCCAATCTCATCATTGGCCAAAAATAGACTTTTCCTATCTAATAACTGGATTCATGCAAACTGAACTACATGCAAGGCATAACTAAAAGATATAAAAACAAACAATTATCAAAACTTATCAAACTAACTAACATGATTTTTAAATCGTCACAAATTAACCAAGCAAAAATAACCCCCCCAAACTTAAATCAAGTAATGTCCTCATTACGATAATATAAAGTAAATAAAAACATGAGGACTTCTCTGAAAGACGAGTCACTGCTCGTCGTCATTCGAAGGAGGGTATGTTGGGTGGACATGAGGAACATGCATGGCCACCGGACCGGCACTAGGATTGCAGCGAGAAAATGCATCAACAAGCGTGTTGAAAGCGTTGGCATTGTACTGATGCATCAAATCCTGACGTTGAGTCAACCATAACAATTGTTTTCGTGAACCTCGAGATTGTTGGTCTTCTATTAGATCAGCTGCAACTGGGGGTGAGGGTTGGCGAATCATGATATAACTTTCTCCTCTTGGATGTGATCTTTCCCCCTCCCATGCCTTGTACTTCTCAATGGTAGCATGGTCGATTATAGCCATAGGTTGTTGTATAGGTTCAGAGGGATGCCACTGCACTCCAGCTTTGTGGCATAAATCGGTTATATGAGAAATCCATGCAGAAGGCCCCCCATAGTACTTCCCTGTAGTAATTTGTCAATTGACTCCTGAATACATTTACCCACATCCACATTGTAGAACACAACTGAATTATTCACCCAATAATGGTGGTGTACAATCCCATATAGCAGTCGTGCCCTTTCCTTAGTCATATCATTCTGGTGGCGTTTAGGCATCAAACGGGCACAGATGAATGCATACCATGCTTTGTCATACCGACTTAGCGCTGAGTGTGGAAAACTTATCTTTTCATTTGTTCCGGCTCGGGTAACCCATTGTGTTCCTGGTTTGCACAATCTTGCAATCAATTCATCCAGGTTAGGCAAGCCATCTTCATAGCGTCCGTCAGTTGGTGTTTTCAGCCCAAAATACTCGTTGATGGCATTGGCATGGAAAGACACCGGTTTACCCCGTACCATGACTATGTGATCAACATGCTCCATGGCGTTAGCATAAAACTCTTTTACTATGTTGATCATCGCTGGTAGTGACTGCTCCAATAACTGAAACCAATTACGTTCCATAATTATCAGCGCCATATCACCATCATGGTTAGCATTCGGCTTCAATCCTCGTTCTAGTACCAAAGTCTTCTTGTCAATGGACGATTTGAACCTTGCCTCGGCCCCCTCACTACCAAATTTTGTGTGATCATACTGAGCCCGAGCAGTAGAAGTGGATGGACGTGGTCTCTTATGTGAAGACATGTTTTTTATAGTGAATTATAGAGAAAAACTTGGTACAGGACTTTTGTCGAATAGTTGGTGGGCGTGAAGGCTAACACCCCCAAACTTGGCCTCTTTGAACAATCTCTTAGCCAAAATATGGAATAATACAACGCAAGCCTTGGGCAACAATTTCCCAAGGTTTTCCAACCAATTCTCACGCATAGGAAAGAAGAAAAACTAGAATGTAGCAATTTGGGATTACCTTCAATAAAAACTTGTGGCTTCACTTTTGGTGTGATTCCCCAATTTTTAAGAAGTTGTGAAGAGAAGGAATTGGACTTAGAATTGGAGTGTATTGCTTATATGTAGAAGGATTGTGGCTAATTGAAGGAGTTTATAAGACCCCAACTTTTATGAATAAAGACGAATTTTTCTATAAATATCATTTTGAATAATTACGATGTTGATTTGTTATAATATTAAAGTTGTGGGAAATATTTATAAATTTTGCAAAGTAAGCAAGTTGTTATAAAATATTCGATTGGTCGGGAATATTCGTTTAACAAGGAATATTCGTACGACGGCACAATCATTGGTGGACCCTGTGACGCCCCCAAAACAGGTATACAACACCCAACCTATTCTGAGTCGTCAAAATACATGGTACAGAAATAACTACAACTTCACTAATACAATTGTCGTGCAAAATACGACAACACATAAACTGTGAGTTTAAATATAAATATTATCTTCTAGACAATATCCATACTCAAATAAGTCCTCATTACAATTATTGATACATTATTTTCCAAAATAGTGAGGACTACTAAAATAACTGTCGTGAACCATCACTCCACACCCCGACTAGTTCCCGCTATATTCTCGTCTCCTGAGAAACAAAATGGAACAAAAAGGAAAAGGGTGAGCTCAACTAGCCCAGTAAAGAATATTATGACTAAGATAATGTACAACAAATTATTCTTAGTCTTCAACAGGGAAAAATCTGATAGAATACAATAAACAACAAGTTTTAGATCAACAACTGCAGTGGAAACAACAATTCATTAGAAGATTTAAGTAGAGAATGAAATCTACTATAATCTATGAATTTAAAAGTCCATCATCAATATTTTATCCCTGTAACATCAATCAATATACATCTTAAATCAAATAGTCATCTTTGCACTACAGGCCAAAGATATTAATCAGTCGGTCATGTTCATCTCAACACCTGTTCATCTTTGCACTACGGGCCAAAGATATTCGTCAAGAAATCATTCATCTTTGTATTACAGGCCAAAGATATTCAGTAATATCATCATTTAGGACTGAGGATGATGAAAAATATTTTAAAGAAAACGAATCCAGTGAAACAAAAGAACAAGTACTAAGGATTCGTACTTTAAATAATCCAAGTTCAAAAATACTTCATAAATAACCAGAGTGGAGTAAAATTCAAGAATGAAGACCAAAACATAGATCCAATCAAAGATAAGAATCATAACAGACAATCTTGGACACTGAAAAGAAAATTTAATTTTTCTGTGAATAGTGTCGTATTCGTGAATAGTGTCGTATACGTGAATAGTGCCGTATATGTGAATAGTAACTCCGACACCAAAAGATAGAAATTTCACAAAAAACATCATCACGCTTCGTGAATAGTACTCGTGAATAGTAACTCGTGAATAGTAACCCCGACATGAAAAAATTCCAAATTTGATAAAAAGTTCCAACCAATATTTCGACATAATGATATTGAAGAAATAATATCACTTACGA
This sequence comes from Panax notoginseng, assembly GCA_016801055.1. NCBI lineage: Eukaryota > Viridiplantae > Streptophyta > Magnoliopsida > Apiales > Araliaceae > Panax > Panax notoginseng. Next base: position 120,973,648 of record CM029021.1, on the reverse strand, counting down.
AGAAAATAACATCCCTTACCTCGAAAAAATAGTACTTTTAGCTAGAATACTGGGTATAGTGCTGAAGGGAACTTGCACCGTATAGCAACACTCAAAGTATCAAAATACTCACAAGAATACACTCGATAATATAGAGGGAGAAAGAGAAAGAAGATTTCAGTTTCTGGTGTGATTTTTAATTCTAACCTAAGCACCCTATTTATAGGAAATTGCTTAGAACACCAAAGCAGAAAATTTAATAAATTAATAATATAATTTTCTTAATTTCCTTATCACACCATACCAGCTGATTTCAACCATTAACATGTGCAACTCAAATGGAAAAAACGTTTTTCTAAATAAAAATAATTAAAACTTCCAAAAATCAATTATTTCAGAACTTCAGAACTTCAATAATTTATAATAAATAGCCCTTTTGTCAGAAAAATTCAAACCACATATTTTTTATAGGAAATTTCATTATCTACAACTTTGCAGAAGAAAGTTTTTCCAAATTCCAAACAGAAATTAACCGAAATCCATAAACGGGCGATTTTACAGGCTATAATCAAATTTCAGTCAAGAAATGGGCCCACAGACATGTTTAAGATGTTTTAAACAACTTTTGTAACAAAAATACTCTTTCTCTTCATATACTCATATATCCCACATTCATTATAAAAATATCATCATTATTATATTATAATAATATAATAAAATATTATTTTATTAGAAAAGATAAAATATCAATTTTCAACAATTGTCACTTTAAAAATTTTCTCCATCTATATCCACATAAAATCAATATTTTTCTCATCATATAAATCAATAACTAATTATTCACAAATAATATTACAAAATCACAGTACTGGCAATCAAGCCGTTCCTAGGAAAGAGGGGCTTTCCAATAAGGATCTTTCCTTACTGGCGCGCAATTAAGTGACCAAACCTCTCCTTAGACAGAACTTTTTAGACATTGCCAATAATATTTTCTAATAATATTATTCAGATAATATGAATTATTGCTTCGATAATGAAAAATACTGTGTAGTGACAATTATTGAAACAACAGTAATATAAAATATCAACGTAGTAATAATTAAATCAATAAAATAAAATACTGAACAATAATTATTATAACAATTATTGAGTAGTGCCTTCTTATGTAAGAATCATTAATTGGTGCAATACCGTGTGCTACTGTCCAACAACGCGTATTACTGTGTTTTAACCACCGGGTATTCCAACAGTGTTAACGGTAACAACTACGTCGTTATTAATAAATAACTTATACTTATCGTTTTCTTCATCCAATCGCTTTCCGTTATGGGCCCACAAAAGACTGCGCCGTCGTACGAATATTCCCCGACAGCAAGAATATTCCACGACCAAACGAATATTCTCTGATAACAATGAGTATTTTATAACCACTTGCTTATTTGAAATATTTGCGCATTTTACCTATAACTAACCATATTAATCTAATCAACCCTTACTATTTCAAAATAATAAATAGAGGAATTTCCATTTTATTAAAAAAAATTCAGGGTCTTACAACCACCCCTCCTTATGAAATTTCGTCATCGAAATTGACGTACGTACCTGGTGTTTCGAAAAGATGAGGATACCTCGCTTTCATTTCCGTTTCCAACTCCCAGGTCATTTCTTTAATAGCATGGTTCCTCCACAAAACTTTAACTTTTGGTATAACCTTTGTGCGCAGGACATGCTCCTTCCTATCCAAGATCTTGACAGGTACCTCCTCATACGTTAAATCTTCGGCTATCTTGTCTGGTTCTAACTCAATAATGTGGTTCGAGTCGTCCACATAATTTCATAACTTCGATACGTGAAAAACGCTATGAACACGCGTCATACTTGGCGGTAAAACGAGTCTATAGGCCACAGTTCCTACTCTATCGAGGATTTCAAATGGACTAATAAATCGAAGGTTTGAGCTTTCCTCACATCGCCAATTATCGCTTTTGGAATAACAACTTCTTGCACCTCCTTCTTCATAATCATCAGCTCCGGTGTGTAGCTTGAGCGATTTTAACTTTATCGATAAAAGTTGATTCTACTCATATATCATCACATGTGGACCTAGAGTCTTTAACTCTATCTCTATCATTTGTAAGTCATACAAAATGGGTCTTTGTGTTCGACAATATCGCACTCGTAACCGCATACGATCTTCTACTCAACGCGTCAGCTACCAAGCTCGCTTTTCTAGGATGGTATGGTCAGAACATATACCAAAATGAGTCTCCCCTTGAGTTCTTCAAAGCTCTTCCCACATTTCCTGCTCTATTCGAATTTTTTATCTCTATGAGTCAACTGAGTTAATGGAGTAGCAATTCGAGAAAATCTTTCCACAAAATCTTCGATAATAACCAGCTAAGCATAGAAAGCTATGTATTTCGATTACTGACTTTGGTTGCTCTCAATTGTGACTCATATCCCAATATTGGATAGCACGTCACAATGGCACCTATCAGTTTACCACCGCACGAATATGGCATCCCCTACGGAGAGTCTGGCTTTGGTGCATTCCACAAAGGAAGTCACCAGATAAAGGCTCGGGTACAAACTTCTACAGTTATGTTTTTAACTCCTGAAGTTCAATAGTAGCCATTCGATATGAGATTTTAGAAATGGGTTTTGTACCGGGTTCAAAGTCGATACAAAAATTCAATATCACGCTCTAGAGGTAGGTCGAGAAATTCTGCATGAAATACGTCAGGAAATTCAATCAACAGAACATTATTCAAATTTGACGTATTTTTGTTCAAGTCCATGACATGGGCTAAGAAAACATGACATCCATTTTTTAATAAACGAATGACTTTATGGCTTGATATGAAAGTGTTTGACTTCAATGCTTTGGTTGCTTGAATTCGAATAACAGGTTGTTTAGGAATATGAAAACTAATAACCTTACGAAAGCAATCAATTTTGGCAGGATGAGTAGTTAACCAATCAATCCCTAAAATCACATCAAAAGCAAGTATCTTTAAAGAGATAAGATCAACAGGTAATGTGATGGTGCCAACTTGGATCAAACAAGATTTATAAACAGTGGATGTGATGAAAGTTTCTCCTAACGGAGTTTCAACAGATAAGTTAAAGTCTAACTTCTCCGGAGTTAAGTTTAAACGTTGAGCACAAGCAGGAGAAATAAAAGAATGGGTAGAATCGGTATCTAATAATGTATAGACTTCGTAAAATTTTATAATTAACTAACCCGTGCTAACTTCGTTCGGGTTCTTCGCATTCTGACCAGTCACGAAAAATGCTCTTCCAGGAACCGTTGACTTTGACTTTTCTGGGGCAGCCTTTTGAGTCACCATCTCCGCTGGACTGGGTTTCGCTACCGTACAATCTCGAGCGATATGACCTTCTTTTCCACAATTATAACATACCTTGGAAGGCTGTGAATAATTTGGACTTATATGTCCCTCCTCTCCGCATTTGTAGCATCTAACTGGCGATCGTTCTCCTCCCCTAGAATTTATTGCTGGTGCTGGTGCTGGTGCCGACATCTTCCCATCATCGTTAAATTTTCTCTTCTTGAAATTTCCACTTGAGTTATTTCTTCTATTATCTTGGCCATGATTACCACTGAAGTGGTTACCATTTTTGGCACGATAATTTCCTCCACGATGGTTATCGTTGTTCTGATGACCGTTGCCATCGGTACGATTATCATCGAGTTGTAGGTCGTTATTCTTCGATTGAGCTGACTCATTATTGCGCTCCAATAACTGAACCCTATTCACAACATCTGAATATAGAGAAAATTTATGAGAAATAAGATATTGACGTATGTCGGGTTTCAAACCTCTCAAAAACATCCGTGTCATACGTTCCTCAGTCTCCACCAAATGAGGTGTAAACCTGGATAACTCCGCGAACTTCGTCTCGTACTGGGACACCGTCATGTTATTCTGCTCCAGTCTAATAAATTCTACCTCCTTCATATGACGAATACTTTCAGGAAAGTACTTGTCATTGAACAGTTTTTGAAACGTTTCCAAAAGACATGCTAAGTGCGGCTGGATGGGTACGCTTCACAGATTCCCCCCAGTAATCTGCCTCATTACGGAACATAAATGTGGCGAATGGAACCTTCTGTTCCTCCGTGCATCCCAAGACATCGAATATCTTGGTAATTTATTTGACCCACGTCTCTGCCTTAATCGGATCCGGCATTCCCCAGAATTCTGGTGGTCTTAACTCTTTAAACTGCTTGGCTGTAACAAACCTTACGTTGCTATTATTTCCACCTGTATTTTGTACATGACTCTCCCTCGTCTGATTTTGCATGAACTGCAAAAAGCTTCTAAATATCCCATCGTTCATCATCTGATCAGTGGTGTTGTTCACAAGTGGAACATTATCGGCCTGTTGCACGTTCTCCTCATTGGTGAGTACAGACGTCTCCACGGTTTCATTTACTCCACTGTTAACATTCTCAGTTGCCATTCTTAAATACTGCTATAAAACAAGGGTTAATTAAACAAATTAATAAATCACATAATACCCCTATATTATGACCGACCAACAAATAAGCTTAGGTAGGACACACTAGTAAAGGATTTACTCGTCTCTCCCCTCCTAGTTCTATTTTCCGATCTCGGCCAAAGATCATATCCCTAAGCTCTGATACCAACTGTGACGCCCCCAAAACAGGTATACAACACCCAACCTATTCTGAGTCGTCAAAATACATGGTACAGAAACAACTACAACTTCATTAATACAATTGTCGTACAAAATACGACAACACATAAACTATGAGTTTAAATACAAATATTATCTTCTAGACAATATCCACACTCAAATAAGTCCTCATTACAATTATTGATACACTATTTTACAAAATAGTGAGGACTACTAAAACAACTGTCTTGAACCATCACTCTACACCCCGACTAGTTTCCGCTATATTCTCGTCTCTTGAGAAGAAAAATGGAACAAAAAGGAAAAGGGTGAGCTCAACTAGCCCAGTAAAGAATATTATGACTAAGATAATGTACAACAAATTATTCTTAGTCTTCAACAGGGAAAAATCTGATAGAATACAATAGACAACAAGTTTTAGATCAACAACTGCAGTGGAAACAACAATTCATTAGAAGATTTAAGTAGAGAATGAAATCTACTATCATCTATGAATTTAAAAGTCCATCATCAATATTTTATCCCTGTAACATCAATCAATATACATCTTGAATCAAATAGTCATCTTTGCACTACAGGCCAAAGATATTAATCAGTCGGTCATGTTCATCTCAACACCTGTTCATCTTTGCACTACGAGCCAAAGATATTCGTCAAGAAATCATTCATCTTTGCACTACAGGCAAAGATATTCAGTAATATCATCATTTAGGACTGAGGATGATGAAAAATATATTAACGAAAACGAATCCAGTGAAACAAAAGAACAAGTACTAAGGATTCGTACTTTAAATAATCCAAGTTCAAAAATACTTCATAAATAACCAGAGTGGAGTAAAATTCAAGAATGAAGGCCAAAACATAGATCTAATCAAAGATAGGAATCATAACAGACAATCTTGGACACAGAAAAGAAAATTTAATTTTTCTGTGAATAGTGTCGTATTCGTGAATAGTGTCGTATACGTGAATAGTGTCGTATACATGAATAGTAACTCAGACACCAAAAGATAGAAATTTCACAAAAAACATCATCACGCTTCGTGAATAGTACTCGTGAATAGTAACTCATGTATAGTAACTCATGAATAGTAACTTAAATAATATTATAGAATCACAGTACTGGCAATCAGGCCGTTCCCAGGAAAGAGGGGGCTTTCCAATAAGGACCTCTCCTTACTGGCGCGCAATTAGGTGACCAAACATCTCCTTAGACAGAACTTTCTAGACATTGCCAATAATATTTTCTAATAATATTATTCAGATAATATGAATTATTGCTTCGATAATGGAAAATACTGTGTAGTGACAATTATTGAAACAACAGTAATATAAAATATCAACGCAGCAATTATTGAATTAATAAAATAAAATACTGAACAGTAATTACTGTAACAATTATTGAGTAGTGCCTTCTTACGTAAGAATCAATAATTGGTGCAATACCGTGTGCTACTGTGCAACAACGCGTATATTGTGTTTTAACCACCAGGTATTCCAACAGTGTTAACGGTAATAACTACGCCGTTATTAATAAATAACTTATACTTATCGTTTTCTTCATCCAATCGCTTTCCATTATGGGCCCACAAAAGACTGCGTCGTCGTACGAATATTCCTTGACAGCAAGAATATTCCACGACCAAACGAATATTCTTCGACAACAATGAGTATTTTATAACCACTTACTTATTTGAAATATTTGCGCATTTTACCCATAACTAACCACATTAATCAAATCAACCCCTACTATTTCAAAATAATAAACAGAGAATTTCTATTTTATTAAAAAAAAAATTCGGGGTCTTATAGACCCCACAACGGAATGAGAAAACGACAGAAATATCTTTTTATGAAAATAAAGGCAGAAGTTTTACCGTTAACTGTTGAAATAACCGGTGTTAAAAGTACAGTAATACGTGTGGTTGCATAGTAGCACACGGTATTGATTATTGATGCTTACGTGAGAAGTCACTCAGTTTTATTCAATTATTGTTATAGTAATTGCTGCATCATTTCTATCATATTATTAATTCAATTATTGTCACAGTATTATCTGCATAATATTTTATATTATTAAATCAATAATTGAGACGACAAAGTTATTCATATTATTATTTATAATATTGACGATGTCTAGAAGTTCTGTCAAGGAGAGGTTAGATCATCTAATTGCGTGCCAATAGGGAGAAATCCTTATCGGAAAGCACCCTCTTTTCTGGGAACGACCTGTTATTAAATATTGTGAATTATAATAATGATGATAAATGTTGTTAAAAATATTTAGGTGATTTTTATGAAGTATTTGTTGTAAATATTGGCATATTATTTGGACTCTCATTTACCCATTTTTCAAAATAATCGGTAGAAATTTATTCTTTATAATAAAAGTGGGGGCCATGTAACGACCCCAAAATAGGTATACATCACCCATTCTGAGTAACCAAATACATGGTACAGAAATAAATACAACTTCAGTAATACAATTGTCGTGCAGAATACGACAACACATATACTGTGAGTTTGAATACAAATATTGTCTACTAGAGAGTATACAAACTTAAAAGGAGTTCTCATTATAATTATTCAAACACTATTTCACAGAATAGTGAGGACTACTAATGCAACCATCTGGACCATCAATCCATTCCCCGAATAGTCCCAGCTATATTCTCATTTCCTGAAGAGAACAGTGAAAGAAAGGGTGAGCTCAACTAGCCCAGTAAGAAATATTATGACTAAGATAATGTACAACAAATTATCATTAGTCTTTAAAAGGAAAAAATCTGATAAAATATAATAGACAACAAGTTTTAGATCAACAACTGCAGCGCAAAAAAGTAATCCATTAGAAGAGTCAAGTAGAGCATAAAACCTACTATCTTCTATGATTTAAAAGATTTATCAACAATTTTATTGCAGAGATTCAGCTCAATAAATAATCCACATCATCGAATCATCCCTGCACTACGGGCCAAAGATAATCGTGTTTTCATCAATGGTCATGATCATGCCATAAAATAATTCATCTTTGCACCCTTGGCCGAAGAGAATCCATTGCCATAATCATACCAAAAATTATCCATCAATGGACTACGGGCCAATGAGGACTTTTACCACATCATTTGTAATATTACGGTCATGATTATACCGAATAATCCCCGGTCATAATCATACCAAGTCCATCTATGCCCTACAGGCCACAGATGACTTTCAACAGAATATAAATATGAGGATGATGACAATGATATAATAATTCAATTAAACAAGTTCAAGGATAAATTTTAAAGATTTATAACTTAATTTATCCAGAAATCAATAACGTCTAAATTGTCAACATGATACTACTTTGTGGAGTAAAATTCAAGAATAATACTTAGTTGGTCATGTTCATCTCAACATCTGTTCATCTTTGCACTACGGGCCAAAGATATTTATCAGGTAATCATTCATCTTTGCACTACAGGCCAAAGATATTCAATAATATCATTATTTAGGACTGAGGATGATGAAAAATATCTTAAAGAAAACGAATCTAGTGAGATAAAAGAACAAATATTAGGGATTCGTATTACAGTTTATCCAAGTTCAATAATACTCCGAAATAATCAATTTCGAAGCAGAATTCAAAAATAATGATCAAAACATGGATACAATCAGAGATAGTAACCATAATAGCCATGTTAGATAAAAAGAAAAAAAATTTATTTTTCGGTGAATAGTGTCGTATTCGTGAATAGTGTCGTATACATAAATAGTGTCGTATACGTGAATAGTAATCCCGACACCAAAAGTTTCAAATTTGATAAAAAGTTCAAACCAATATTTCGGCATAATGATATTGAAAGAAGTAATATCATTTACGAAAAAAATAACATCCCTTACCTCAGAATAACCGTACTTCTGACTGAATTTCGGATATAGTACTGACAGAAACTTGCACTGAATAGCAACTCTCAAAGTATCAAAATACTCACAAAATACGCTCGAGAATATAGAGAGAGAAAGAGAGAAAACTTATGAATTCTGGTGTGATTTTCAATTCTAACTTAGCCCTCTATTTATAGAAAAATGTTAGCACGCCGAAGCAGACTTGACCTGCTACCTGATGGCTTTACCTGCTACTATTGTCACCCACCACATTTGAAATAAAATTCAGCACATTTCTTCACTAACCACAAATGGGGCCCACTCAATTCTAGAATTTTTCACCAAAATCATTTATAAACCTAATTTCCTAATCAGTCACCTCTTAAAATTCATAACAAATCATACGTTTATTTTTAACGGTTCAAAATTTGTGGACATATACTCAACTTATATATGTATAATATATCCAAAAATCACAACGAGCCAACGGTCGGATTAAAAATTATAACTCACGCAATATATCTAAAAAATACTGATTTAATTTTTAATACCTCCATTCCGACAGAAATACTGATAAAACACCTCAACATTAATTCCTTCAATAATAACCACATAAATAAATCCATCATTTATATCCACATCAAATAAATATTTTCTTATCATATAAATTAATAATTAATTATTCACAAATAATATTACAGAATCACAATTATGACAACCATGCCGTTCCCAAGAAAGAGGGGGCTTTCCGATTAGGATTTCTCCTTACTGGCGCGCAATTAGGTGGCCAAACTTCTCCTTTGACAGAACTTTCTAGACATTGCCAATAATGCTATCTAATAATATTATTCAAATAATATGAATTATTGATCTGATAATGGGAAATACTGTGCAGTAACAATTATTGAAACAACAATAATATAAAATATCAACGCAGCAATTATTGAATCAATAAAATAAAATATTGAATAGTAACTACTATAACAATTATTGAGTATTGCCTTCTTATGTAAGGATCAATAATTCAAAAATACTGTGCAAAATCGTGTGCTACTGTGCAACCACGCGTATTACTGTATTTTAACCACCGGATATTCTAACAGTGTTAACGGTAAAAACTACGCCGTTATTTATAAAAACTCAATTTTGTCGTTATCTTCATCCGACCATTTTCCATTATGGGGTCCACAAATAGCTGCACCGTCGTACAAATATTCCCCGACAGAAAGAATATTCCACGACCAAACGAATATTTTCCGACAACAATGAGTATTTTATAACCACTTGTTTATTTTGCAAAATTTGCACATTTTACCCATAACCAAAATGTTATATCAAATTAACACCTTATTATTCACAATAATAATTAGAGGAAATTTAATTTTATTCATTAATAAGTTGGGGTCTTACAACCTCCCCTCCTTATGAATTTTCATCCCCGAAATTTACGTACGTACCTGATATGCCGAACAGATGGGGATACCTTGACTTCATTTCAGATTCTAACTCTTGAGACCTTTGAGCGTAGAATATATTCCTTCTTATCTAAGATTTTAACATGTATCTCCTTATATGTTAAATCTTCCGCTATCTCGTCCGGTTCTTAATCAATAATGTGGTTCGGATCATCCATATATTTACGTAACATCGATACGAAATAAACGTTATGAACACGTGACATACTTGGCGCTTAAAACGAGTCTATAGGTCATAGTTCCTACTCGATCGAGGATTTCAAATAGACCAATAAAATTGAGGGTTGAGATTTCCTCTCTTCATCGACTCTTGCTCCTAGAATAACGTCCTCTTGAACCTTCTTCTTCACATTCATCAGCTCTGAGTCTGTAGCTTGAGCAGCTTTAACTTTATCGATTTAAAGTCGGTTCTAATCGTATATTTGTTATCTTCACGTAGGTTCATATATTCGCACTCGTAAATGTATAAGATCTTCTGATCAACGCGTCAGCTACCACGTTCGCTTTTCCCACGATGGTATTAAATGGTATAATCGTAATCTTCAACAGCTCAAGCCAACGTCTTCAGCGCATAATACGTTCATTTTAGGTGACAAATATTTTAAGGGTTTTAGAAATGGGTTTTATACTGGGGTCAAGTTTAAACGTTGAGCGCAAGTAGGAGAAATAAAAGAATATGTAGAATCGATATTGAATAAGGTATAAACTTCGTAAGAGTTTATGATTAACTTACCCGTGATAACTTCATTCGGGTTCCTCGACAAACGCTCTTACTTAAACTACCGACTTTGACTTGTCTGGGACATCCTTTGGCATCACTATCCCTGCTAGACTTGACTTCACTACATGACAAAATCGAGCTAGGTGACCTTCTCTTCCGCAATTGAAATACACTTTGGGTTGCTGCGTACAGTTCGGACGAATGTGTCCCTCCTGTCCACATTTGAAACATACGACCGGTGGTCGTTCTTCTTCTTTTGAAACGGGTGCTGGTGTTGCTGTCTTTCCATCATTATTCAACCTCCTCTTCTTGAAATTTCCACTTCTATTATCTTGGCCATGATTACCACCGAAGTGGTTACCATTCTTGGCATGATAATTTCCTCCACGATTGTTGTCACCGCTTCGATAACTACTACCACTGGTATTATCATTTTTTCGGCTGCTTTCTCTTGGTTGGGTTAACTCGTTATCGCGCTCCAATAACTGAGCCCTATTTACAACATCTGAATACAAACACAGTTTGTGAGAAATTAGGTGTTGACGTATCTCGGGTTTCAAACCTCTTAGAAACATCCGCGCCATTCTCTCCTCGTTATCAACTAAGTGGGACGCAAACCGGGATAACTCGGCAAACTTAGCTTCGTACTATGACACGATCATATTATTTTGCTCCAGTTTGATGAATTCCACTTCCTTCATGTGACGAATACTTTCGGGAAAGTACTTGTCGTTGAACAATTCTTAGAACTTCTCCCAAGACATCTTGAGTGCGTCAGGCTGGGTACATTTTACAGATTCCCACCAATGATCTGCTTCTTCACGCAACATAAAGGTGGCGAATGGAACCTTTTGCTCCTCTGAGCATTCCAAGACATCAAATATCTTGGTGATCTTCTTTATCCATGTCTCTGCCTTAAGTGATTCTGGCTTTCCCAAAAACTCCGGTGGTCCTAGCTCTTTGAACTGCTTAGCGGTGACCAACCGTGGGTTGCCAGTGTTTTCACCTGCATTATGAACAGGAGTCTTCTCTCGTTTGGTGTTGCATGAATTCTAAAAATCTCCTAAACGTACCGTCGTTCGTCATTTGGTCGGTGCTGTTGTTCACCTGAGGATTGTTTCCTTCCTGATGCACATTATCCTGAGTATTGATCTGTGGTGACTCAACGGTCTCCTGTGCTCCATTGCTATTTTCAACATTCTCGGATGTCATTTTCAAATACTGTCACAAAACAAGGGTTAATTGGCATGCAACATATTATCCCTATATTCTGACCGACCAAATAAATACCAAATAAACTTAGTCAGGTCATACTAGCGAAGGAATTTCCTGTCTCTCCCCTCCTAGTTCTTGTCTCACATCTCAGCCAGGGATCATATTCCTAAGCTTTGATACCAACTGTGACGACCCCAAAATAGGTATACATCACCCATTCTGAGTTGCCAAATACATGGTACAGAAATAAATACAACTTCAGTAATACAATTATCGTGCAAAATACGACAACACATATACTGTGAGTTTGAATACAAATATTGTCTACTAGAGAGTATACAAACTCAAAAGGAGTCTTCATTACAATTATTCAAATACTATAGTGAGGACTACTAATGCAACCATCTGGACCGTCAATCCATTCCCCGACTAGTCTCAGCTATATTCTCATTTCCTGAAGAGAACAGTGAAAGAAATGGTAAGCTCAACTAGCCCAGTAAGAAATATTATGACTAAGATAATGTAAAATAAATTATCATTAGTCTTCATCAGGAAAAAATCTGATAAAATATAATAGACAACAAGTTTTAGATCAACAACTACAGCGGAAAAAGCAATCTATTAGAAGAGTCAAGTAGAGCATAAAACCTACTATCTTCTATGATTTAAAAGATTTATCATCAATTTTATTACTGAGATTCAGCTTAATAAATAATCCACATCATCGAATCATCCCTGCACTACGGGCAAAAGATAATCGTGTTTTCATCAACGGTCATGATCATGCCATAAAATAATTCATCTTTGCACCCTTGGCCGAAGAGAATCCATGACCATAATCATACTAAAAATTGTCCATCAATACACTACGGGCCAATGAGGACTTTTACCACATCATTTGTAACATTACGGTCATGATTATACCGAATAATCCCTGATCATAATCATACCAAGTCCATCTATGCACTACAGGCCACATATGACTTTCAACAGAATATAAATATGAGGATGATGACAATGATATAATAATTCAATTAAACAAGTTCAAGGATAAATTTTAAAAATTTATAATTTAATTTATCCAGAAATCAATAACGTCCAAATTGTCAACATGATACTACTTTGTGGAGTAAAATTCAAGAATAATACTCAATTGGTCATGTTCATCTCAACACCTGTTCATCTTTGCACTACGGGCCAAAGATATTCATCAGGTAATCATTCATCTTTGCACTACAAGCCAAAGATATTCAGTAATATCATCATTTAGGACTGAGGATGATGAAAAATATCTTAAAAAAAACGAATCCAATCAGATAAAAGAACAAATATTAGAGATTCGTATTATAGTTTATCCTAATTAAATAATTCTCCGAAATAATCAATTTCGAAGCAGAATTCAAAAATAATGATCAAAACATGGATACAATCAGAGATAATAACCATAATAGCCATCTTGGATAAAAAGAAGAAAATTTTATTTTTCGGTAAATAGTGCCGTATTCGTGAATAGTGTCGTATACGTGAATAGTAACATATACGTGAATAGTAATCCCGACACAAAAAGTTCTAAATTTGATAAAAAGTTCAAACCAATATTTCGGCATAATGATATTAAAAGAAGTAATATCATTTACGAAAAAAATAACATCCCTTACCTCAGAATAACCGTACTTCTGACTGAATTTCGGATATAGTGCTGACAGAAACTTGCACTGAATAGCAACTCTCAAAGTATCAAAATACTCACAAAATACGCTCGAGAATATAGAGAGAGAAAGAAAGAAAACTTATGAATTCTGGTGTGATTTTCAATTCTAACTTAGCCCTCTATTTATAGAAAAATGTTAGCACGCCGAAACAGACTTGACCTGCTACCTGATGGCTTTACCTGCTACTATTGTCACCCACCATATTTGAAATAAAATTCAGCACATTTCTTCACTAACCACAAATGGGGCCCACTCAATTCTAGAATTTTTCACCAAAATCATTTATAAACCTAATTTCCTAATCAGTCACCTCTTAAAATTCATAACAAATCATACGTTCATTTTTAACGGTTCAAAATTTGTGGACATATACTCAACTTATATATGTATAATATATCCAAAAATCACAACGAGCCAACGGTCGGATTAAAAATTATAACTCACGCAATATATCTAAAAAATACTGATTTAATTTTTAATACCTCCATTCCGACAGAAATACTGATAAAACACCTCAACATTAATTCCTTCAATAATAACCACATAAATAAATCCATCATTTATATCCACATCAAATAAATATTTTCTTATCATATAAATTAATAATTAATTATTCACAAATAATATTACAGAATCACAATTATGACAACCATGCCGTTCCCAAGAAAGAGGGGGCTTTCCGATTAGGATTTCTCCTTACTGGCGCGCAATTAGGTGACCAAACTTCTCCTTTGACAGAACTTTCTAGACATTGCCAATAATGCTATCTAATAATATTATTCAAATAATATGAATTATTGATCTGATAATGGGAAATACTGTGCAGTAACAATTATTGCAACAACAATAATATAAAATATCAACGCAGTAATTATTGAATCAATAAAATAAAATATTGAACAGTAACTACTATAACAATTATTGAGTAGTGCCTTCTTACGTAAGGAACAATAATTCAAAAATATTGTGCAAAAACGTGTGCTACTGTGCAACCACGCGTATTACTGTATTTTAACCACCGGATATTCCAACAGTGTTAACGGTAAAAACTACGCCGTTATTTATAAAAACTCAATTTTGTCGTTATCTTCATCCGACCATTTTCCGTTATGGGGCCCACAAATAGCTGCACCGTCGTACAAATATTCCCCGACAGAAAGAATATTCCACGACCAAACGAATATTTTCCGACAACAATGAGTATTTTATAACCACTTGTTTATTTTGCAAAATTTGCACATTTTACCCATAACCAAAATGTTATATCAAATTAACACCTTATTATTCACAATAATAATTAGAGAAAATTTAATTTTATTCATTAATAAGTTGGGGTCTTACAGGCCACATGTGGGGGCCCAGGTGTGGAAGAAATGATTTTGAAAATGGGGGGGGGGTGGAAGAGTATATGTATAGGGGAGGGATATATATATATATATATATATATATATATATATATATATATATATATATATATATATGTAATGAGTATGGTGTTGGGAGAAAAGGATAGGTGAAAGTGATAGGTGCAAGATGTGTGTGTGTGCATGATAGTTAAAATGATGTGTGTGTGTGTGTGTGTGTATAAGTGGGGTGGTGGAAAAGAGTGATAGTGATGTGTGTAAGAGCGCGAGTGGTGATGGTTGTATTTTAGTTTTGTTTTGTATTGAAAATCAGTCCGTGGCTTTGCATAATACATCCGTGAACTCTCAAATTTCGTCCATGAAATTTTCAGTTGTGCTCTCGTGATCAAGTAGTATCCCTTCCATTCTCCTATAAATAGGATGCTTAGTTAGAATTGAAAATCACACCAGAATCTGAGAATTCTTCTTCTATAATCTTGAGCGTATTTCTTGAGAGTTTAAGGAAGCTTTGAGAGCAGAAAACAATTCAAGTTTTCTTCAAGAATATCCCTGCTATACCAGTTGGAATACTCTCCTTTTTAAGGTAAGGGATATTATTTTTGTTCAGTATTCATATGAAATAATATTTTCTTCCATACTCTGTAGTATGTAAGTAATATTATTTCGTTTCAGATTTCGAATTCTACATTTATTTTGTTAAAGTTTTGACTTTTATACTCCATAAAATTAGTAGAATATCCTTGATATTTGCGCTTCATCTAGTATCTTTTCATGAAAATATTATTCTGAACATTATTGATAAGTTTTAACTTTTTCATGCTGGAATACTATTCACGGGATTACTATTCTCGAAGTAATATTCACGGGATACTATTCACTCAATTACTATTTATCCGGGGTACTATTCATGACAAAAATTAATTTTTTTTCAGTCCAAATCATTTTTAATACAATATTATTCTTGAATTTTACTTCACAAAGCAGTATCATGTTGACAATTTGGGCATTATTGAATTCTGGATAAAATAAATTATAAATCTTTAAAAATTTATCCTTTGCTTTCTTTTAATTGAATTCTTATATCATTGACATCATTCTCATGCTTATATTGTTATGAAAGTCATCTTTGGTCGTAGTGCATAGATGGACTTGGTATGATTATGACCAGGGACTATTCGATATAATCATGACCGTAATGTTACAAATGATGTGATAAAAGTCTTCATTGGCCCGTAGTGCATTGATGGACAGTTATTGGCATAATCATGACCATTGATGAAAACACGAATATCCTTGGCCCGTAGTGCATGGATAATTTGTGGTCGTGATACTAATGAATATCATTGGCCGTAGTGCATGGGTGATTCAATGATGTGGATTATTTATTAAGCTGTGTCTCAGCGATAAAATTGATGATAAATTCTTTTAAGTCATAGAAGATAGTAGATATCATGCTCTACTTGACTCTTCTAATAGATTACTTGTTCTGCTGCAGTTAAACTTGATGTCTATTGTATTTTATCAGTTTAACACTGTTGAAGGCAAACGATAATTTATTCTGCATTATCTTAGTTATAATATTTCTTACTGGGCTAGTTGAGCTCACCCTTTTCTTTCATTGTTCTCTTCAGGAAATGAGAATATAGTTGGGACTAGTCGAGGAACGAAGTGACAGTCCAGATGTTGCATTAGTAGTCCTCACTATTCTGTGAAACAGTGTAATAATAAATGTAATGAGGACTTCTTTAGAGTTTGAATACTGTCTAGACGATAATATTTGTATTAAAACTCACAGCTCATGTTGTATATTTAAGTTTGTATTTGTATTCTGTACCATGTATTTGACGACTCAAAATAGGTGATGTATACATATTTTGGGGGCGTCACAGAGTTGAGTTCATATATAAGAGGAAGAAGAACATGAGTGAGTGGAGTTATAGAGATTGTGGGTTAATGGGAGAGAAATTGGGAAGGAGTAGAAGACGTGGAGTAGTGGAATTTTGGGAGTTATGGGAGTTATGGAAGTTATGGGGGCATAGAAGAGTTTGTGTTGCAAAAGAAGTTAAGAAGACTAAGTGTAATAAAGAGTTATGGGAGTTATGTTGGAGAAGGATACAACACACGTGTTTTGAGAGTCTGATTTCTTTGAGCGGCGCGGCCCGCGCCGTGTATAGACCTTCAATGGCGTGCCCCGCGCTAGTAATTAAGTTCGCCCCAGGATGGCGCACCCCGCGCCATGTATAAGCCTCTAGTGGCGCGCCCCGCGCTAGGTAGGCAGTAATTTTGCTCATGATAACGCGCCCTGCGCCATGGTATAGGGAATTATAGCGCTCCCAGTGCCAGGCAAACAGAAAGTGTCTGATGAAGTAGCACACCCCGCGCCAGATGCACGCCTTTAGTGGCGCGACCTGCGTCATGTGTGCAGTGTCTGGTTAATGTCCTTTTTCCCTAATTCCCTACAATCATACCACAATGAGATCATTACTCCTTGAAAAAGAAATATCTAAAGTATACTATGAACTAAAATATACTAAATAAATGAGAATAGAAAAGGTTTAGAGCTTGGGTTGCCTCCTAAGTAGCACAAGTTTTAACGTCGTCAACTTGACGGTGCCTCTTGTTTCAGGGTGCATCGGCAAGTGTAATTGCAATGGCTTCATTGTCGATGTCGCCACCCTAGTAGTGCTTTAATCTTTGCCTGTTGACTTTGAAGGTTTCGAGCGAATTTCTGTTGTATAGTTCAATGGCGCTATATGGGAAAACCCTCTTATAATAGTAAATGGGCCCGACCAACTAGATTTGAGCTTTTCGGGAAATAATCTCAGTCTTGAATTGAATAGTAATATCAATTTTCCTGGTTCGAACTTTCTCTGTAAATTTTCCTGGTCGTGCCACTTCTTGACTTTTTCTTTATACAGCTTCAAGTTCTCATATGCTTAAAGTTTGAATTCATCAAGTTCGTTCAATTGCAGTAGCCTCTTTTCTCCTGCAGCTATTTGATCGAAGTTAAGTTTCTGAATTCCCCAGTATGCTTTATGTAAGACCCCTACTTATAAATAAATGAAATTAAATTTCCTCTATTTATTATTCTGAAATAGAAAGGGTTGATTTGATTAATGTGATTAGTTATGGGTAAAATGCGCAAATATTTCAAATAAGCAAGTGATTATAAAATATTCATTTTTGGTCGGTAAATATTCGTGTGGTCGTGGAATATTCTTTCTGTCGGGGAATATTCGTACAACGACACAGCTATTAATTGAGTTTTTATAATTAACGGCGTAGTTGTTACCGTTAATACTGTTGGAATACCTGGTGGTTAAAATACAGTAGCACACGGTATTGCACCAATTATTGATTCTTACGAAGGAAGGCACTACTCAATAATTGTTACAGTAGTTACGGTTCAATATTTTATTTTATTGATTCAATAATTGCTGCATTGATATTTTATATTATTGTTGTTTCAATAATTGTTGCTGCACAGTATTTTTCATTATCAGATCAATAATTCATATTATTTAAATAATATTATTAGTTAGCATTATTGACAATGTCTGGAAATTTTTATCTAAGGAAAGGTTTGGTCATCTAATTGCACGCTAGTAAGGAGAAATCCTTATTGGAAAGCCCCCTCTTTCCTCGGAGCGGCCTGGTTGTCATAAATGTGATTCTGTAATATTAATTATGGATAATTAATTATTGATTCATATGATAAGGAAATATTTGTTTTATGTGAATATAAATGTTGGATATATTTTGTGGTTAAAAATGAAGGAGTTAATGTTGAGGTGTTTTATCAGTATTTTTGTCGGAATGGAGGTATTAAAAATAAATTAGGGTTTTTGAGATATTTTGCGGGGGTTATAATTTTTAATCCGGCCGTTGGATCGTGTTAATTTTTGGATATGTTATACATATTTAAGTTGAGTATATGTCCACAAATTTTGAACCGTTAAAAATAAACATATGATTTATTATAAATTTTACGAGATGACTGGTTCAGAAATTGTTAAATTTTCAGAGTTAATCATTTTGGTGAAAAATTCTAGATTTGGTGGGCTCCACTCTTGGTTGGTGAGGAAATGTGCTAAGATTTTTATTCAAATGTGGTAGATGGGAATAGTAGCAGGTAAAGCCATCAGGTTGCAGGTTAAGTCTGCTTCGGCGTGCTAACATTTTCCTATAAATAGAGGGCTAAGTTAGAATTGAAAATCACACCAGAATTCATAAGTTTTCTCTCTTTCTCTCTCTAGATTATTGAGTGTATTTTGTGAGTATTTAGATACTTTGAATGTTGCTATTCAGCACAAGTTTCATTCAGCCTCATATCCGATATTCAGTCAGAAGTACGGTTATTTTGAGGTAAGGGATATTATCTTCTTCTTAAATGATATTTTCTTCAATATCATTATGCCGAAATATTGATATAAACTTTTTATCAAATTTAGAACTTTTTGTGTCGGAATTACTATTCACGTATACGTTACTATTCACGTATACAACACTATTCACGAATACGGCACTATTCACCGAAATATAAAATTTTCCCTTTTTGTCCAAGATATCTATTATGGTTACTATCTTTGATTGTATCCATATTTTGATCTTTATTTTTGAATTTTGCTTCACAATTAATTATTATGAAGTGTTATTGATCTTGGTTAAACTGTTATACGAATCCCTACTATTTGTCCTTCTGTCTCACTGAATTCGTTTTCTTTAAGATATTTTTCATCATCCTCAGTCCTGAATGATGATATTACTGAATATCTTTGGCCTGTAGTGCAAAGATGTATGATTACCTGATGAATATCTTTGGCCTGTAGTGCAAAGATGAACAGGTGTTGAGATGAACATGACCGACTGGTGTTACAAATGAATATCTTTGGCCTGTAGTGCAAAGATGAATATTCGATTCAAGATGTATATTGATTGATATTACATGGATAAAATATTGATGATGGACTTTTAAATCTTAGAAGATAGTAGAATTCTTTCTCTACTT
The DNA here is from genome assembly GCA_016801055.1 of Panax notoginseng. Lineage (NCBI taxonomy): Eukaryota > Viridiplantae > Streptophyta > Magnoliopsida > Apiales > Araliaceae > Panax > Panax notoginseng. Next base: position 120,953,621 of record CM029021.1, on the reverse strand, counting down.
GACTCTTCTAATGGTTTGCTGTTTCCGCTGCAGTTGTTGATCTAAAACTTGTTGTTGATTATATTCTATCAGATTTTTTCCTGTTGAATACTAATGATAATTTTTTGTATATTATCTTAGTCATAATATTCTTTACTGGGCTAGTTGAGCTCACCCTTTTCCTTTTTGTTCCATTTTTCTTCTCAGGAGGTGAGAACATAGCAGGATCTAGTCGGGGTATGGAGTGATGGTTCTAGAAAGATGTTTTAGCAGTCCTCACTATTTCTGTAAAATAGTGTTTGAATAATTGTAATGAGGACTTATTTGAGTGTGGATATTGTCTAGAAGACAATATTTATATTTAAATTCACAGTATGTGTTGTCGTATTTTGCACGACAATTGTATTATTGAAGTTGTAGTTTGCTTTTTGTACCATGTAATTGGCAACTCAGAATGGGTGTTGTATACCTATTTTGGGGGCATCACAGTTGGTATCAGAGCTTAGGGATATGATCCTTGGCTGAGATGTGAGACAAGAACTAGGAGGGGATAGACGAGGAATTCCTTCGCTAGTGTGACCTGACTAAGTTTATTTGGTCGGTCAGAGTATAGGAATAATATATGACATGACTATTAACCCTTGTTTTATGGCAGTATTTAAGAATGGCAGCTGAGAACGTTAATAATGGAGTAAATCAGACCGTGGAGACACCTTTGATCACCACCCAGGGGAACGTGCAACAGGAAGGAAATATTTCTCCTGTAAACAACGTTACCGAGCAAACGATGAATGATGGAATGTTTAGGAGCTTTTTGCAGTTCATGCAAAATCAGACGAGGGAGACTTGTGTGCAGAATACGGGTGGAAATGATAATAACGCGAGGTTTGTCACAGCCAAGCATTTCAAAGAATTGGGACCACCAGAATTTAAGGGAAAGCCGGATCCGATCATGGCAGAAACGTGGGTCAAGCAAATTACCAAGATATTCGATGTCTTGGAATGCACGGAGGAACAGAAGGTTCCATTCGCCACCTTTATGTTCCGCGGTGAGGCAGACTACTGGTGGGAGTCTGTGAAGCATACCCAGCCTGACGCACTCAACATGTCCTGGGAAACGTTTCAGAAACTGTTTAATGACAAGTACTTTCCTGAAAGTATTCGTCATATGAAGGAGGTAGAGTTTATTAGACTAGAACAAAACAACATGACGGTGTCCCAGTACAAGGCGAAGTTTGCAGAGTTATCCAGGTTTGCACCTCATTTGGTCGAGAATGAGGAACGAATGACAAGGATGTTTTTGAGAGGTTTAAAACCCGAGATTCGGCAATATCTTATCTCTCATAAATTTTCTTTATATTCAGATGTTGTAAACAGGGCTCAATTATTAGAGCGAGATAATGAGTATGTTCAACCGAGGGACCACAACCAGGGTCATACTTGTGACAGCAGTCATCGGAGCGATGAGAACCAGCGAGGAGGGAAAAATACAGACAAAAGTGGTAACCACTTGGGTGGTCATCGTGGCCATGATAATAGGAGAGGTGAGTCAAGTGGAAATTTCAAGAAGAGAAGATTTAACGATGACAGGAAGACGTCGGCAGCAGCACCAGCACCAGGAACAAATACTAGGGGAGGAGAACGACCGCCAGTTAGATGTTACAGATGCGGAGAGGAGGGACATATAAGTCCAAACTGCCCACAACAGTTCAAGGTATGTTATAATTGTGGAAAAGAAGGACATATCGCTCGAGATTGTACTTTAGCAAAACCAAGTCCAGCTGGGACGGTGACACCAAAGGCGGCTACGGACAAAATAAAGTCGACGGTTTCTGGAAGAGCGTTTGTCGTGACTGCCCAAAATGCGAGGAACCCGAACGAAGGTATAACGGGTTAGTTAATTATAAATTCTTGCGAAGTTTATACCTTACTAGATACCGGTTCTACCCATTCTTTTATCTCTCCTGCTTGTGCTCAACGTTTAAACTTGACTCCGGAGAAATTAGACTTTGACTTATCTGTGGAGACTCCGTTAGGAGAAACTTTCATTACATCTACAGTTTATAAATCTTGTTTAATCCAAGTTGGCACAATCACATTACCTGTTGACCTTGTCTCTTTAAAGATACTTGCTTTTGATTTGATTTTAGGAATTGATTGATTAACTACTCATCATGCCAAAATTGATTGTTTTCGTAAGGTTGTTAGTTTTCATATTCCTAACCAACCTGTTATGCGAATTCAAGCAACCAAACCACTAAAATCAATCGCTGTCATACCAAGTCGTAAAGCCATTCGTTTATTGAAAAACGGATGTCAAGCTTTCTTAGCCCATGTCATGGACTTGAACAAAAATACGTCAGATTTGAATGATATTTCTGTTGTTAGTGAATTTCCTGACATATTTCCTGAAGAATTTCCTGGCCTAAGCCAGAGCGTGATATTGAATTTTTGTATTGATCTTCAACCCGATACGAAACTCATTTCTAAAATCTCATATTGAATAGCTCCTATTGAACTTCAGGAGTTAAAAACCCAACTATAGAAGTTGGTACCCGAACCTCTATCTGGTGACTTCCTTTGTGGAATGCACCAAAGCCAGACTCTCCGTAAGGGACTCTATATTTGTGTGGTGATAAAATAATAGGTGCCATTGTGACGTGCTATCCAAGATTGGGATATGAATCACAATTGAGAGCAACCGAAGTCGGTGACCAAAGTACGTAGCTTTCTGGGCTTAACTGGTTACTATCGGAGATTCGTGGAAGGATTTTCTCGAATCGCTACTCCGTTAACTTAGCTGACTCAGAAAGATACAAAATTCGTATGGAGCGAGGAATGCGAAAAGATTTTCCAATAGCTCAAGAGGCGACTCATTCGGAACCTGTTCTGACCATACCATACTGGAAAAACGAACGTGGTAGCTGACGCGTTGAGTAGAAGATTGTACGCGAGTACGAGTGCGATATTGTTGAACACAAAGACCTATTTTGTATAATTTATAAATGATAGAGATAGAGTTAATGACTCTAGGGACCCACGTGATGATATACGAGTAAAATCGACTTTAATCGATAACGTTAAAGCCGCTCAAGCTACAGACCTGGAGCTGATGAATATAAAGAAGAAGGTGTAAGAATGTGTTATTCTAGAAGTAAGAGTCGATGAAGAGAAGAAAGCTCAAGCCTTCGATTTATTTGAAATCCTCGATCGAGTAGGAACTGTGGCCTATAGACTCGTCTTAACGCTAAGTATGTCGCGTGTTCATAACATTTTTCACGTATCGATGTTACGTAAATATGTGGACGACCCGAATCATATAATTGCGTTAGAACTAGACGAGATAGCCGAAGATTTAACGTACGAGGAGGTACCTGTTAAGATATTGGATAGCAAAGAACATGTCCTATGCACGAAGGTTATACCACAAGTTAAGATTTTGTGGAGAAACCATGCTATTAAAGAAATGTTGGGAGTTGAAATCAGAAATGAAAGCGAGGTATCCTCACCTTTTCGAAACACCAGGTACGTACGTCAATTTCGAGGACGAAATTTCATAAGGAGGGGATGTTGTAAGACCCCAACTTATTAATAAATGAAATTAAATTTCCTCTATTTATTATTCTGAAATAGAAAGGGTTGATTTGATTAATATGATTAGTTATGGGTAAAATGCGCAAATATTTCAAATAAGCAAGTGGTTATAAAATATTCATTTTTGGTCGGTGAATATTCGTGTGGTCGTGGAATATTCTTTTTGTCGGGAATATTCGTACGACGGTGCAGCTATTTGTGGGCCCCATAATGGAAAGCGATTGGCTGAAGATAACGACAAAAATTGAGTTTTTATAATTAACGGCGTAGTTGTTACCGTTAATACTGTTGGAATACCTGGTGGTTAAAATACAGTAGCACACGGTATTGCACCAATTATTGATTCTTACGAAGGAAGGCACTACTCAATAATTGTTACAGTAGTTACTGTTCAATATTTTATTTTATTGATTCAATAATTGCTGCATTGATATTTTATATTATTGTTGTTTCAATAATTGTTGCTGCACAGTATTTTTCATTATCAGATCAATAATTCATATTATTTAAATAATATTATTAGTTAGCATTATTGGCAATGTCTAGAAAGTTCTATCTAAGGAGAGATTTGGTCATCTAATTGCGCGTTAGTAAGGAGAAATCCTTATTGGAAAGCCCCCTCTTTCTTGGGAACGGCTTGGTTGTCATAAATGTGATTCTGTAATATTAATTATGGATAATTAATTATTGATTTATATGATAAGGAAATATTTATTTTATGTGAATATAAATGTTGGATATATTTTGTGGTTAAAATGAAAGAGTTAATGTTGAGGTGTTTTATCAGTATTTTTGTCGGAATGGAGGTATTAAAAATCAATCAGGGTTTTTGAGATATTTTGCGGGAGTTATAATTTTTAATCCGACCGTTGGATCGTGGTAATTTTTGGATATGTTATACATATATAAGTTGAGTATATGTCCACAAATTTTGAACCGTTAAAAATGAACGTATGATTTATTATGAATTTTACGAGATGACTGGTTCAGAAATTGTTGAATTTTCAGAGTTAATCATTTTGGTGGAAAATTCTAGATTTGGTGGGCCCCACTCTTGGTTGGTGAGGAAATGTGCTGAGATTTTTATTCAAATGTGGTAGGTGGGAATAGTAGCTGGTAAAGCCATCAGGTTGCAGGTTAAATCTGCTTCGGCGTGCTAACATTTTCCTATAAATAGGGGGTTAAGTTAGAATTGAAAATCACACCAGAATTTATAAGTTTTCTCTCTTTCTCTCTCTAGATTATTGAGTGTATTTTGTGAGTATTTAGATACTTTGAATGTTGCTATTCAGCACAAGTTTCATTCAGCCTCATATCCGATATTCAGTCAGAAGTACGGTTATTTTGAGGTAAGGGATATTATCTTCTTCTTAAATGATATTTTCTTCAATATCATTATGTCAAAATATTGATATGAACTTTTTATCAAATTTAGAACTTTTTGTGTCGGAGTTACTATTCACGTATAGGTTACTATTCACGTATACGGCACTATTCACGAATACGGCACTATTCACCGAAAAATAAAATTTTTCCTTTTTGTCCAAGATATCTATTATGGTTACTATCTTTGATTGTATCCATGTTTTGATCTTTATTTTTGAATTCTGCTTCACAATTGATTATTATGAAGTATTATTGATCTTGGATAAACTGTTATACGAATCCCTACTATTTGTCCTTCTGTCTCACTGAATTCGCTTTCTTTAAGATATTTTTCATCATCCTCAGTCCTAAATGATGATATTACTGAATATCTTTGGCCTGTAGTGCAAAGATGTATGATTACCTGATGAATATCTTTGGCCTGTAGTGCAAAGATGAACAAGTGTTGAGATGAACATGACCGACTGGTGTTACAAATGAATATCTTTGGCATGTAGTGCAAAGATGAATATTCGATTCAAGATGTATATTGATTGATGTTACAGGGATAAAATATTGATGATGGACTTTTAAATCTTAGAAGATAGTAGAATTCTTTCTCTACTTGACTCTTCTAATGGTTTGTTGTTTTCGCTGCAGTTGTTGATCTAAAACTTGTTGTCGATTATATTCTATCAGATTTTTCCCTGTTGAATACTAATGATAATTTGTTGTATATTATCTTAGTCATAATATTCTTTACTGGGCTAGTTGAGCTCACCCTTTTCCTTTTTGTTCCATTTTTCTTCTCAGGAGGTGAGAACATAGCAGGATCTAGTCGGGGTATGGAGTGATGGTTCTAAAAAGATGCTTTAGCAGTCCTCACTATTTCTGTAAAATAGTGTTTGAATAATTGTAATGAGGACTTATTTGAGTGTGAATATTATCTAGAAGATAATATTTGTATTTAAGCTCACAGTATGTGTTGTCGTATTTTGCACGACAATTGTATTATTGAAGTTGTAGTTTGCTTTTTGTACCATGTAATTGGCGACTCAGAATGGGTGTTGTTGTAAGACCCCAACTTTTATAAATAAATATGAATTTTCTATAAATATAATTTTTGAATATTATGGAGTTAATTTGATATAATATTATAGTTGTGGGTAATATTTATAAATTTTACAAAGTACGCAAGTTGTTATATAATATTCGATTGGTCAGGGAATATTCGTTTTAACAGGGAATATTCGTACAACGACACAATCATTGGTGGACCCCACAACGAAATTATTGTCGGATTGAGAAAATGACAAAAATATTTTATTAAAAATAACGGCGGAAGTTTTACCATTGTTACTGTTGAACTACTCGGTAGTAAAAGTACAGTAATACGTGTGGTTGCATAGTAGCACACGATATTGATTATTAATGCTTATGTGAGAAGTCACTCAGTTTGATTCAATTATTGTCAGTTAATAATATGAATTATTTAGCGATAATGACGTTTTGTTTTATTCGTATTATTAACATAATAAAACAGAAACATCTTTTTATATAAAACAGAATACTTTATTAAAGTTATTCTATAAATAGAATATATTATATTTTATTTAAAAGATTTTTCTTTAAATATGGACCGTCAGATTAAAGTAATCAATCTGGACCGTTCATGGATTAGTTACTATGCATTCTATTTTTCTATAAATAGCAGCTCATTCCTTCATTATTTCTTACGAATTCACTGAACTCTAGAGAGAGAAACTATAGAGAGAAACTATAGAGAGAGAGAAGAAGAGTATTCTGCTACTTAACTACTTCCTTATTTTAGCTCTTCTTTAAAACGGTAAGGGGTGTTATTCTTTCTTATTCATGAAGAGAATTGTTGTTATTCCATTTCTTATTATTCTGTTGAAATAACCTGTATACGCGGTCTACCCTATACTTGGTGACATTCTTCTATTATTCTGTTGGAACATCCTGTCTGTGTGTTTTACACCAGACCTGGTTCCGTTTTTATTATTATTCTGTTGGAACATCCTGTCTGTGTGTTTTACACCGGACCTGGTTCCGTCTTGTTATTATTCTGTTGGAACATCCTGTCTGTGTGTTTTACGCCGGACCTGGTTCCATTATTTATTATTCTGCCGGAATATCCTGTCTGTGCGTTTACGCTGAACCTGGTTCCATTATTTATTATTCTGTCGGAATATCCTGTCTGTGCATTTACGCCGGACCTGGTTCCATTATTTATTATTCTGTCGGAATATCCTGTCTGTGCGTTTACGCCGGACCTGGTTCCATTATTTATTATTCTGTCGGAATATCCTGTCTGTGCATTTACGCCGGACCTGGTTCCATTATTTATTATTTTGGAATAACCTGTTTGTGCGGTCTATCGCATACATGGTGATTTCTTTTGTTATTCCATTCTTTATTGTACTCAGTTGGTTAAGTTTTGACTTCTATACTCCATGAAATTTGTGGAATATCCTTGATAATTGCGTTTCATCCAGTATCTTTTCATGAAAATATTCTTCTAAGCATTCTTGAATTTTACTCCACAAAGTAGTATCATGTTGACAATTTGGACGTTATTAATTCTTGGATAAATTAATTCTTGAACTTGTTTTATTGAATTCTTATATCATTGTCATCATCCTCATGTTTATAAAATGTTGAAAGTCATCTGTGGCATGTAGTGCATAGATGGACTTGGTATGATTATGACCAGGGATTATTCGGTATAATCATGACCGTAATGTTACAAATGATGTGGTAAAAGTCATCATTGGCCCGTAGTGCATTGATGGACAGTTGTTGGCATGATCATGACCATTAATGAATACACGAATATCCTTGGCCGTAGTGCAGGGGTGATTCGATGATGTGGATTATTTATTAAGCTGAGTCACAGCGATAACAATGTTAAAAAACCTTTTAAATCATAAAAGATAGTAGAGTTTATTTTCTACTTGACTCTTTTAATGGATTGCTTGTTCCACTGCAGTAAAACTTGATGTCTATTATATTTTATCAGTTTAACATTGTTGAAGGCTAATGATAATTTATTATGTATTATCTTAGTCATAATATTTCTTACTGGGCTAGTTGAGCTCACCCTTTCTTTCACTGTTCTCTTCAGGAAATGAGAACGTAGCTGGGGCAAGTCGGAGAACGGAGTGATGGTTCGAATGATAGTATTAGTTAGTAGTCCTCATTATTCTATGTAATAGTGTGTTAATAAATGTAATGAGGACTCCTTTTGAGTATGAATACTCTCTAGAAGATAATATTTGTATTCAAACTCACAGTTTATGTTTTGTCATATTGTACACGACAGTTGTATTAGTAAGTTGTATTTGTATTCTGTACTATGTATCTGACGACCCAAGATGGGTGATGTATACCTATTTTTGGGGGCGTCACAGTTGTATACCTATTTTGGGGGCGTCACACTTTATGTTGTAATTCCACAGGGAGGTGACATGCTTTTCTGTAGACCAACTGATACGGAGACATCCCAATTGGCGTCTTGTATGATGTCCTGTAATCCCATAGTGCATCATCTAATTTTAGAGACCAGTCTTTTCTGTTCGGGTTTACTACCTTCTCTAAAATTTTCTTCACCTCTTTGTTGGAGACCTCAGCTTGACCACTCGTCTGGGGGTGATATGTTGTTGTAACCCTATGATTGACCCCGTATTTCGCTAAGAGAGTTATGAATGCTTTATTGCAGAAGTGACTTCCCTCGTCACTTATGATTGCTCTTGGTGTGCCAAACCGTGTGAAGATGTTGTTTTGTAGAAACTTGAGAACAACTTTGGCATCGTTCGTAGGGAGTGCTATAGCTTCCACCCATTTTATTACATAGTCCACAACAAGCAGAATGTACAAGTTACTGAATGAGGAAGGAAAAGGTTTCATAAAGTCCATTCCCCATACATCAAAAACTTCTACTTCCATGATTGTGTTGAGTGGCATTTCATTCCTTTTTGAGATGTTGCCCACCCTTTGACATCTGTCACAGATTTTCACGAACTGGTGGGCATCCTTGAACACAGTAGGCCAATAGAATCCTGCTTGAAGCACCTTGGCCGCTGTCCGCTCACTCCCATAATGTCCCCCATATGCAGATTAATGACACTCATGCATGATATTCTTTACTTCGCTGTATGGCACGCATCGACGAGTCATTTTGTCAGCACACTGTTTGAATAAATATGGCTCGTCCCACATGTACCACTTGACGTCATGTAGGAACTTCTTCTTTTACTGACGTGTCAGATCAGGGGGAAGGACATTGCTCACCAAGTAATTGGCAAAATTCGTGTACCATGGAAATTATGCGTTGACTCCAAATAGATGCTCATCCGGAAAATGACTCGTTGATTAAACACTTATCTGCCCCATCTTTGTCCGAATTTTCTAATCTTGATAGATGATCTGCCACTTGATTTTTTGTCCAATTCCTATCCTTTATTTCCAAATCAAATTCTTGTAGGAGAAGGATCCATCTGATTAGTCGAGGCTTAGCATCCTTCTTTGAGATTAAATAACGAATCGCCGAGTGATCCGTATACACCACCTTTGTTCCAATCAAACACGCTCTGAATTTATCAAAGGCGTATACTACAGCAAGTAACTCCTTTTCGGTGGTTGTGTAGTTCAATTGGGCATCAGTAAGGGTTTTATTTGCATAGTATATGGCGTGGAATATCTTCTCTCAGCGTTGGCCCAAAACAGACCCTACAGCGTAGTCGCTAGTATCACACATTAACTCAAAAAGCATTGTCCAATCCGGTGCTACGATCATGGGGGCTGTAGTCAACTTCTTCTTTAATTGCTCAAATGCTGACTTACATTCCTCATCAAACTTGAACATTAAATCTTTCTCTAAGAGACTGCATAATGGTTTTGCAATCTTAGAGAAATCTTTAATAAACCTTCGGTAGAATCCAGCATGTTCGAGAAAACTGCGGATTCCCTTGACTATAGTTGGCGATGGAAGATTCTCAATTGTTTCCAACTTTGCTCTATCAACCTCTAATCCCTTCACAGAGACCTTGTGCCCCAAGATTATTCCTTCTTCGACCATAAAGTGGCACTTCTCCCAGTTAAGTACCAAATTCGTCTCCACGCGTCGCTTCAAGACCATAATCAAGTTCTCTAGACAGGTATCAAAATTATATCCATAGACAGAAAAGCCGTCCATGAAAACTTCCACATTCTTCTCCACCATGTCAGAGAAGATGGCCATCATACATCAATGGAACGTCGCAGGTGTATTACACAAACCAAAAGATATTCTCCTGAATGCAAAGGTGTCGTATGGTAGACCTGGCAATATAGTTGGTTAACTGTCGGGTCAACCCATATTAACTGGAACCAAATGGGTTGGTTAACTATATTTATTTATTTGGGTTGGTTAAAGTTTGGAACCATATTTTTAAAATGAAATATAGTTCCAACCCGGTTAACCATTTTTCGACCCATATTTTATTCCAAATTCAAATCAAAAGTTCTTTCCACCCATATTTACATATTGAAGAAGCTCAACAACCCACCCCCACCCCCACCCTCACTCACACCCACCCCCTACCCCTACCCCACCTACCCCCAACCCATGCCCCTATCCCCCACCACCCACCCCCTATGCCCACCCCCTACCCCTACCCCTACCCCACCCACCAGACCCCCTACCCTACCCACCCTCTACCCCCACCCACCCCTACCCTCACCCGACCCTACCCCCCACCCCACCAAAAAATTATATTATGTGATTATGTATACACCCCTTACCCCCACCCCTCACCCACCTCCACCCACCCCACCCCAACCTCCACCCACCCCCACCCCCACCCCTACCAAAAAAAATATTATGTGATTATGTATACACCCCTTACCCCCACCCCAGCCACCCACCCCACCCCCACCTCCACCTCCACCTCCACCAAAAAATAATATTGTGTGATTATGTATACACCCCACCCCCACCACCCCACCTACCCCCACCTCCTACTCCACCCCCTACCCCCATACACCCCACCCACCCCCCACCCCCACCACTCCTAAAAAAATTAATATTAAGCGATTATGTATACATCACCCACCCTCTACCCCTACCCCTACCCTATTCCCACCCCACCCTCACCCCACCCCCACTCCACCCCTACCCCACCTACCCACCCACCCCATATATCCGTCTCTTTATCTATATTATCTATTAATTTCATTTTTAAAAAATTTTGTTTAAAAGTCAAAATATCTTAAAATGGTTAATATGGTTAATATGGTTTTTAACCATAACCATATGGTTCAAACCATATTATCCATATTAAAAATGGTTAATATGGTTTTAGTTCTTAAATGGTTGGTTAACCATATTTTGAAAATCAAAACCAACCCATAACCATATTTTGCCAGGTCTATCGTATAGCCATGTGAAAGTGGTCTTCTCTTGATCTTCAAGAGCTATGACTATTTGATTGTAGCCTAAATAACCATCCAGTAAACAGTAAAATTCGTGCCCCGCCAACCTGTCCAACATCTGATCGATAAAAGGTAGAGGAAAGTGGTCCTTGCGGGTTGCCTTATTCAACTATCTGTAGTCCATACAAACCCTCCAACCGGTCACTATCCTCGTCGGAATTAATTCATTTTCATCATTTTTTACTACGGTCATTCCTCCCATTTTCGGCACACATTGAACTGGACTGACCCACGTGTGACGCCCCCAAAATAGGTATACATCACCCATCTTGAGTCGTCAGGTACAAGGTACTGAATACAAATACAACTTAATAATACAACTGTCGTGTACAATACGACCAAACATAACCTGTGAGTTTAAATACAAATATTATTTACTAGAGAGTATAAAAACTAAAAAAAAAGTCCTCATTACAATTATTATCACACTATTTCACAGAATAGTGAGGACTACTAATACTATCATCTGGTCCATCACTCCGTTCCCCAACTCGTCCCAGCTATATTCTCATTTCCTGAAGAGAACAGTGAAAGAAAGGGTGAGCTCAACTAGCCCAGTAAGAAATACTATGACTAAGATAATGCATAATAAATTATCATTAGCCTTCAACAGTGTTAAACGGATAAAATATAACAACCATCAAGTTTAATTGCAGCGGAACAATCAATCCATTAAAAGAGTCAAGTAGAGAATAAAATCTACTATCTTTTATGATTTAAAAGGTTTTTCATCACTGTTATCGCTGAGACTCGGCTTAATAAATAATCCACATCATCGAATCACCCCTGCACTACGGCCAAGGATATTCTTACGACCACAATTATCCATGCACTACGGGCCAAGAATATTTGTGTATTCATTAATGGTCATGATCATGCCAACAACTGTCCATCAATGCACTACGGGCCAATGAAGACTTTTATCACATCATTTGTAACATTACGGTCATGATTATACCGAATAATCCCTGGTCATAAACATACCAAGTCCATCTATGCACTATCGGCTACATATGACTTTCAACATATTATGATCATGAGGATGATGACAATTTAATAAAACAAGTTCAAGAATTAATTTATCCAAAAATTAATAACGTCCAAATTGTCAACATGATACTGCTTTATGGAGTAAAATTCAAGAATGCTTAAAAGAACATTTCCATGAAAAGATACTGGATGAAGCACAATTATCAAGGATATTCCACTAATTTCATGGAGTATAGAAGTCAAAACTTTAACCAACTGAGTATAATAAAGAATGAAATAACAAAAGAAATCACCAGGCATGCGATAGACCGCACAGACAGGCTATTCTAACAGAATAATAAATAATGGAACCAGGTCCGGCGTAAACGCACAGACAGGATATTTTGACAGAATAATAAATAATGGAACCAGGTCCAGCGTAAACGCACAGACAGGATATTCCGACAGAATAATAAATAATGGAACCAGGTCCGACGTAAACGCACAGACATGATATTCCGACATAATAATAAACAACGGAACCAGGTCATGCGTAAACGCACTGACAAGATATTCCAACATAATAATAATGAAACCAGGTCAGGCGTAACGCACCGACAGGATGTTCCAACAGAATAACAGGAGTTCTTTTCATGAATAAGAAAGAAATAATACTCCCTACCTTAAGAAGAAGAGTACTAGATATATGAGTGGTGAAGTATCAGAATACTATTCTTCTTTCTCTCTATAGCTTATCTCTCTAGAGTTTCAGTGAATTCGTAAGAAATAATGAAAGAATGAGCTTCTATTTATAGAAGAATGGACTGCATAGTAACCAACTCATAAACGGTCCAGATTGATTTACTTTAATCTGACGGTCCATATCTAAAGCAAAATCTTTTCAATAAAATATAATATATTCTATTTTTCATAAAAACCAAAACTTATATATATATATATATATATATATATATATATATATATATATATATATATATTTATAACCTTATCATGCATTTGATTTTGCTGACAAACTCCTCCATCAAAACCCACTCATACATTTAATATATATATAAATATATATATATATATATATATATATATATATATATATATATATTTATATATATTCCACTTTGTCAACTTTTCCAAATATATATGTCATCCCAGCATAATAAGTCACCCACCATCTTCATTTTTCTTCTTTACACACACACATATCCACATGCACACACATCACACTCATACACGTATAATATATATATATATATATATATATATATATATATATATATATATATATATATATATATATATATATATGTTGTATAATCTTCTATCGATTATTTTTAAAATCGGGTAAATGGGTGTCTAGCAAAACTGAGTGACTTCTCACGTAAGCATCGATAATCAATATCGTGTGCTACTGTGCAGCTACGCGTATTACTGTACTTTTAACACCGGGTGTTTCAACAGTTAACGGTAAAACTTCCGCCGTTATTTTCGTAAAATATTTTTTTCGTTTTCTCAATCCGACAATAATTTCGTTGTGGGGTCCACCAATGATTGTGTCGTTGTACGAATATTCTCTATTAAAACGAATATTCCCCGACCAATCGAATATTATATAACAACTTGCGTACTTTGCAAAATTTATAAATATTACCCACAACTATAACATTACATCAAATTAACTCCATACTAATTTAAAAATGATATTTATAGAAATTCATCTTTATTTATAAAAGTTGGGGTCTTACAACCTCCCCTTCTTATAAAATTTCGCCCTCGAAATTAGGGTACGTACCTAGTATGTCGAAGAGGTAAGGATACCTTGATTTCATTTCAGATTCTAACTCCCAAGTCATTTCCTCAATATCGTGGTTTCTCCACAAAACTTTTACTTGAGGTATAACCTTGGAGAGTAGAATATGTTCCTTCTTGTCCAAGATTTGAACAGGAACCTCTTCATACGTCAAATCTTCCACTATTTCGTCCGGTTCTAACTTAATAATGTGGTTCGGGTCTTTCACGTATTTACGTAACATGGATATGTGAAAAATATTATGAACACGAGATATACTTGGCGGTAAAGCGAGTCTATAGGCCACAGTTCCTACTCGATCGAGGATTAAAAATGGGCCGATGAATCGAGGATTGAGTTTTCCTCTCTTTCCAAATCTCGTAACTCCTTTTCATGGAGTAACACGTAAGAACACATGATCTCCAATATCGAATTCCACGTCCTTTCGATGAAGATCAACATAACTCTTTTGTCGATCTTGTGAGGTTTTTATACGTTGTCGGAGTGTTTGAATCTTTTCTGTAGTCATACGTACCAACTCTGGTCCCAACAACGTTGCTTCACCCACCTCATCCCAGCATACTGGATAACGGCACTTTCTTCCATACAATACTTCGAATGGAGCCATGCCAATACTTGCTTAATAACTGTTGTTGTAGGAAAACTCCACCAATGATAAGAACTTGCCTCAACTCCCCTTTAAGTCAAGAACACAAAGTCTTAATAAATCTTTCAGAGTTTGAATAGTCCTCTCTGATTGTCCGTCCGTCTGAGGATGATATGCCGAACTAAATCGTAAATCCGTGCCCATAGCTTTTTGCAAACTAACCCAAAATCGTGAAGTGAATCTTGGGTCTCGATCAGAAACAATGGATACTGACATACCATGCAGTCTTACAATCTCGTTTATGTACATACGAGCAAGACGTTCAAGTGTATAAGTTTCTCATATAGGTAAAAAGTGAGCAGACTTGGTTAATCTATCAACAATGACCCAAATCGCATCTATACCTTGAGAAACCCTAGGAAGACCGGTAACAAAATCTATGGTAATGTGCTCCCACTTCTATTCTAGAATTTTAAGTGGTTGCAATGGACCTTTTGGTACTTGATGCTCCGCTTTAACTCGTTGACAAGTTAGACACCTTGAGATAAACAACGCTATCTCTCTCTTCATATTGCTCCACCAAAATGTATGACAAAGATCATGATATATTTTGGTACTCCCAGGATGGATTGCAAACGGTGTGTTATGCGCCTCCATCATGATTTTATACTTTAAATCAAGGTTGTTAGGAACACAAAGTCTGGAGTTGACTCGAAGTATTCCTTCTTCATCGATTCTTGCTTTCGGCATAGCACCTTCTTGCACTTTCTTCCTCATACGTATCAGCTCCAAGTCTATAGCTTGAGCGGATTTAACTTTATCAATTAAAGTCGGTTCTACTCGTATATTCGCCATCATCACATGGGTCCCTGGAGTCTTTAACTCTATCTCCATCCTTTGCAAGTCACACAAAATGGGCCTTTGTGTTGACAATATCGCACTCGTACTTGCATATAATCTTCTACTCAATGCGTCAACTACCACGTTTGCTTTTCCAGGATGGTATTGGATGGTATGATCATAATCTTTCAACAGTTCAAGCCAACATCGTTGTCGCATGTTGAGTTCCTTTTGAGTGAAGAAATATTTGAGGCTTTTATGATCCGTAAAGATCTCCACTTTCTCCCCATACAAGTAATGCCTCTAAATTTTAAGTGCAAAGACAACAGCTGCCAACTCTAGATCATGAGTAGGATAATTCCTCTCATATTCTTTGAGTTATCGCGAGGCATAGGCTATGATTTTCCCATGCTGCATGAGAACACATCCCAATCCTTTGCCCGAAGCATCATTGTAGATGACAAATCCCTCCGAGCCAGATGGTATTTTCAGAACGGGTGCTGAAATGAGTCTCCTCTTGAGTTCTTGAAAACTCTTCTCACATTCTTCACTCCAACCGAACTTTGTATCTTTTTGAGTCAGCTGAGTTAATGGAGTAGCGATTCGAGAAAATCCTTCCACGAATCTTCGATAATAACCAGCTAAATCGAGAAAGCTACGTACTTCGGTCACTGATTTAGGTTGCTCCCAGTTTTGTATTGCTTCAATCTTTGTCGGGTCAACAGATATTCCATGACTTGATACTACGTGCCCAATGAATGCGACCTCCTCCAGCCAGAACTCGCATTTCTTCAACTTGGCATAAAGCTTGTATTCACGAAGCTTTTGGAGTACAAACCTCAAGTGTTGCTCATGATCTTCACGGCTTTTGGAATAAATAAGGATGTCATCAATAAAGACGACCACAAAGTGATCCAAATATTCCTTAAATACTCGGTTCATCATATCTATGAAGGCAACAGGAGCATTAGTCAATCCAAAAGACATGACTAAGAATTCATAATGCCCGTACCGAGTTCTGAAGGCAGTCTTTAGAATATCCTCAGTTCTAACCTTCAGCTGATGATATCCAGAATGAAGATCAATCTTTGAAAAGAATTGTGCTCCTTGCAACTGGTCAAACAGGTCATCAATACGTGGCAATGGGTACCTATTTTTGATGGTGACATGATTCAACTCCCGATAATCAATACAAAGTCGCATACTTCCATCTTTCTTCATCACGAATAGAACAGGAGCACCCCAAGGAGAAGTACTAGGACGAATAAAGCCAATGTCTAATAATTCCTGCAGTTGGATCTTTAACTCCTGAAGTTCAATAGGAGCCATTCGATATGGGGCTTTGGAAATGGGTTTTGTATCGGGTTCAAGGTCGATACAAAATTCAATTTCACGCTCTGGGGGTAGGCCATGAAGTTCTTCAGGGAATGCGTCAGGAAATTTATTAACAATAGAAATATCATTCAAAACTGACGTATTTTTGTTTAGATCCGTGACATGAGCTAAGAAAGCTTGACATTCATTTTTCAATAAACGAATAGCTTTATGGCTTGAGACGACCGTGATTGATTTTAATGGTTTGGTCGCTTGAATTCGCATAATAGGTTGATTAGGAATATAAAAACTAACAAACTTACGAAAACAATCAATTTTAGCATAATGAGTAGTTAACCAATCAATCCCTAGAATCACGTCAAATGCAAGTATTTTCAATGAAATAAGATCGACAGGTAATGTGAGGGTACCGATTTGAACCAAACAAAACTTATAAATAGTCTAATTTCTCCGGAGTCAAATTTAATCATTGAGCGCAAGTAGGAGAAATAAAAGAATGGGTAGAACCGGTATCAAATAAAGTATAGACTTCGCTAAAGTTTATGATAAGCTTACCCGTGATGACCTCATTCGGGTTCCTTGCTTTCTGAGAGGTCACAACAAACGCTCTCCCTTACACTACCGACTTTGACTTTTCTGGGACGGCCTTTGGTGCCTCCATCCTAGCTGAGCTTATTTTCGGTAAATGACAAAATCAAGCTAAATGACCTTCTGTTCCACAATTATAACATGCTTTGGACGACATCGCACAATTTAGACTGATGTGTCCCTCCCCTCCGCATTTGAAACATATGATAGGTGGTCGTTCTCCTTCCTTAACAACGGGTGCTGGTGCTGACGTCTTTCCATCATTGTTGAATTTCCTCTTCTTGAAATGTCCATTCTTATTGTTTTGGCCTTGATTTCCACCGAAGTGGTTACCATTTCTGGCCTGTTGATTCTCTCCACGCTTGTTGTCACCGCTTCGAGGACTGCTCGCACTGGTATTATCATTTTGCCGGCTACTCTCTTTTGGTTGCGTTGACTCGTTATCGCGCTCCACTAACTGAGCCCTATTCGCAACATCTGAATACAAACATAGTTTATGAGAAATAAGATGTTGACATATCTTTGGCTTCAAACCACTTAAAAACATCCGTGTCATTCTCTCTTCATTATCCACCAAGTGGGACGCAAACCGGGACAGCTCGGCAAACTTAGCTTCGTACTGCGACACGGTCATATTATTCTGCTCCAACTTGATGAACTCTACCTCTTTTATGTGACGAATACTTTCGGAAAAGTACTTGTCATTGAACAGTTCTTGGAACTTCTCCCAAGACATCTTCAGTGCAGCAGGTTGAGTACGCTTTACTGATTCCCACCAGTAATCTGCCTCTCCTCGCAACATAAAGGTGGCAAAGGGAACTTTTTGCCCCTCGGCGCATCCCAAGACATCAAATATCTTGGTGATCTACTTTATCCACGTCTCCGCCTTAAGCGGTTTTGGCTCTCCAATAAACTCTGGTGGTCCCAGCTCCTTGAACTGTTTAGCGGTGACCGTCCGAGAGTTTTCAGTGTTTCCACCTACATTTTGGATAGGAGCCGCTCTCGCCAGCTGTTGCATGAACTGCATAAAGCTTTTGAACATTCCATCATTCATCATTTGGTCAGTGTTGTTATTTGTATGAGGATTGTCGCCTTCCTGATGCACATTATCCCGATTATTGATATGTGGTGAATCAATGGTCGTCTGTGCTCCATTGCTATTCTCAACATTCTCGGATATCATTTTTAGATACTGCCACAAAACAAAAGTTAATTGATATGTAACATATTATCCCTATATTCTGACCGACCAATTAAATACCAAATAAACTTAGGTAGGTCATACTAGCGAAGGAATTCTCCGTCTCTCCCCTCCTAGTTCTATTCTCACATCATAGTCAGGGATCATATCCCTAAGCTTTGATACCAACTGTGACGCCCCCAAAATAGGTATACATCACCCATCTTGAGTCGTCAGGTAAAAGGTACTGAATATAAATACAACTTAATAATACAACTGCCGTGTACAATACGACCAACATAACCTGTGAGTTTGAATACAAATATTATTTACTAGAGAGTATAAAAACTAAAAAAAAAGTCCTCATTACAATTATTATCACACTATTTCACAGAATAGTGAGGACTACTAATACTATCATCTGGTCCATCACTCCGTTCCCCGACTCGTCCCAGCTATATTCTCATTTCCTGAAGAGAACAGTGAAAGAAAGGGTGAGCTCAACTAGCTCAGTAAGAATTATTATGACTAAGATAATGCAGAATAAATTATCATTAGCCTTCAATAATGTTAAACGGATAAAATATAACAACCATCAAGTTTAACTGCTGCGGAACAAGCAATCCATTAAAAGAGTCAAGTAGAGAATAAAATCTACTATCTTTTATGATTTAAAAGGTTTTTCATCACTTTTATCGTTGAGACTTAGCTTAATAAATAATCCACATCATTGAATCACCCCTGCACTACGGCCAAGGAAATTCTTACGACCACAATTATTCATGCACTACGGGCCAAGAATATTTGTGTATTCATTAATGGTCATGATCATGCCAACAACTGTCCATCAATGCTCTACGGGCCAATGAAGACTTTTACCACATCATTTGTAACATTACGGTCATGATTATACCGAATAATCCCTGGTCATAATTATACCAAGTCCATCTATGCACTATCGGCCACAGATGACTTTCAATATATTATGATCATGAGGATGATGACAATTCAATAAAACAAGTTCAAAAATTAATTTATCCAAGAACTAATAACGTCCAAATTGTCAATATGATACTGCTTTGTGGAGTAAAATTCAAGAATGCTTAAAAGAACATTTCCATGAAAAGATACTGGATGAAGCGCAATTATCAAGGATATTCCACTAATTTCTTGGAGTATAGAAGTCAAAACTTTAACCAACTGAGTATAATAAAGTATGGAATAACAAAAGAAATCACTAGGCATGCGATAGACCGCACAGATAGGCTATTCTAACAAAATAATAAATAATGGAACCAGGTCTAGCATAAACGCACAGACAGGATATTCCGACAGAATAATAAATAATGGAACCAGGTCCGGCGTAAACGCATAGACAGGATATTTCGACAGAATAATAAATAATAGAACCAGGTCCGACGTAAACGCACAGACAGGATATTCCGACAGAATAATAAACAACGGAACCAGGTCATGCGTAAACGCACTGACAGGATGTTCCAACATAATAATAACGGAATCAGGTCAGGCGTAACGCACCGACAGGATGTTCCAACAGAATAATAAAGAATAGAATAACATGAGTTCTCTTCATGAATAAGAAAGAAATAATACTCCCTACCTTAAGAAGAAGAGTACTAGAAATATGAGTGATGAAGTATCAGAATACTATTTTTCTTTCTCTCTATAGCTTATCTCTCTAGAGTTTCAGTGAATTCGTAAGAAATAATGAAGGAATGAGCTTCTATTTATAGAAGAATGGACTGCATAGTAACTAACTCATGAACGGTCCAGATTGATTTACTTTAATCTGACGGTCCATATCTAAAGCAAAATCTTTTCAATAAAATATAATATATTCTATTTCTCATAAAAAACAAAACTTCTATATATATATATATATATATATATTACACTTTGTCAACTTTTCCAAATATATATGTCATCCCAGCATAATAAGTCAACCACCATCTTCATTTTTCTTCTTTACACACACATATATCCACATGCACACACATCACACTCACACACGTATAATATATATATATATATATATATATATATATATATATATATATATATATATATATATATATGCTGTATAATCTTCTATCGATTATTTTGAAAAACGGGTAAATGGGTGTCTAGCAAAACTGAGTGAGTTCTCACATAAGCATCGATAATCAATACCGTGTGCTACTGTGCAACTACGCGTATTACTGTACTTTTAACACCGAGTGTTTCAACAGTTAACGGTAAAACTTTCGCCGTTATTTTCATAAAATATTTTTGTCGTTTTCTCAATCTGACAATAATTCCGTTATGGGGTCCACCAATGATTGTGCCGTTGTACGAATATTCCCTATTAAAACGAATATTCCCCGACCAATCGAATATTATATAACAACTTGCGTACTTTGCAAAATTTATAAATATTACCCACAACTATAACATTATATCAAATTGACTCCATACTAATTCAAAATTGATATTTATAGAAATTCATCTCTATTTATAAAAGTTGGGGTCTTACACCACGCACTGTCTGAAATTGGGTAGATAATTCCCGCATCCAACCACTTTAGAATTTCTTTCCACTTCTTTCATGATTGGATTTAGCCGTCTCTACTGTTCCACTGTTAGCTTTGCATCCTCTTCCATAAGAATTTTGTGCATGCAAAAGGACGGACTTATCCCCTTTATATCTGCAATTGTCCATCCTATAGCTGATTTGTATTCTCTAAGCACTCTCAGCAACTTACTTTCCTGCAGTTCGTTAAACGCAGATGCAATAATAACAGGTAAAGTATTAGAATCGCCTAAATACGCATACCTGAGGTGTTTAGGAAGCGGCTTAAGCTCAAGTGTAGGTGGCTCCTCTAATGATGGTTTCATTCTTGCCGAAGCTTTTTTTTCTGTGTGTAATGGCTCGAATGGTACCTTGAATCTACTAACTCGTGGCACAGAATCCAGCATATGTAAATAATCTACATACTCTGGATCATCCAAATCTTCGTCTCCCAATAGTGTAGTTTCCAATGGATCATTAGCCAAACTTTTAACCATTTCTTCATTAACTATTCGGTCAATGACATCCACCCGGAAACACT
Organism: Panax notoginseng; assembly: GCA_016801055.1. Taxonomy (NCBI): domain Eukaryota; kingdom Viridiplantae; phylum Streptophyta; class Magnoliopsida; order Apiales; family Araliaceae; genus Panax; species Panax notoginseng. The sequence goes on along the minus strand of CM029021.1, from coordinate 120,931,758 downwards.
CTTCTTCATCTGTAGGGAACTTCATAGCTTTGAACACGTTGAACTTGACTTCCTGATCTTGGACCTCATAATCAGTTCACCTTTTTGCACATCGATGAAAGTCCTGCCCGTGACCAAAAAGGGTCTCCCTAGGATGATTGGGATATTTTTATCTTCTTCATAATCCAAAACTATAAAATCAGCTGGAAATATAAATTTGTCCACCTTAACCAAGATATCTTCCACAATTCCTCTTGGGTACGTTACTGATCTATCTGCTAACTGTAAAGATATGTTTGTAAGTTTCAGAGCTTATAAACCCAATTCGGTGTAGACAGATAACGGCATGAGGTTCACACTTACCCCCAAGTCACACAAACACTTTTTGAAGGCCATATTCCCGTTTGTACACGAAATGGTGAAACACCCCGGATCCTTTAACTTTGGCAGTAACCTTCTCTATAGAACTACACTGCACTCCTCCGTAAATGCTACAGTTTCATAATCCTCCAACTTCTTTTTCCTTGACAGAATTCCCTTCATGAATTTAGCATAACTTAGCATTTGCTCTAGGGCTTCTGCAAAAGGAATGTTGATTTAAAGTTTCTTAAAAACTTCTAAAAACTTGGAAAATTGCTTGTCTAACTTCTGTTTTTGAACTCTTTGCTGAAATGGTGGTGGAGGGTACACAATTGACTCAATCTCTGTCTTGCTCTTATCCACTTATTTTTCTTCACCTTGTTTGTCCTCAACCACTTTGTTTTCACCTTCTTTGTCATCATCTTTTTTAGCCAAAATTTCTATCTCCTGCCCCTCAAGATGATTTCCACTCCTTAACATAATCGTTTGACACTGCTCATGATTTCCCCTTAGATTTTTCTCAGTGTCACTGGGTAGAGTTCCTTGAGGCCTATTATTCAATGCAAAAGCAAGCTGTCCCATTTGATTCTCTAAGTTCTTGATGGCCACTACTTGTGATTTCATACCCGCCTCGTTGCTCGATATATATTTCGACAACAGCTCTTCTAAATCTATCTTTTTCTCTTGGTGGAGAGCTGATTGTTGCTGCTGATTCTGAAATCCCGGGGGATAAGATGGTCGTGGAGCTTGCTGATCCTGGTTGTTACTCTACGAAAAATTAGGGTGATTCCTATTCCCCGGATTGTAGGCATTCTGATACATGTTCTGTGGAATCCTGTCGTAGCTACCCATAAATTGCACTGAAGCTGGGTTAAAAGAACATTGTTCCGTAGGATGTTCTCCCACGCACAATTCACAAATAATCGCAATCTGCTGAGTTTGTGCACCCGACAAAGCATCCACCTTCTTTGATAGCGCTGAAATTTGTGTTGCTAACGCCGCCACCCCATCTACCTCTAACACCCTTGCTATCTTAGGTTGTGTCATTCTCGCCGTGGGCCACTGGTAGTTGTTAGCCGCCATTGTTTCTATCAACTTATACTCCTCCTCGTAGCTCTTGGCCATAAATGCTCCACCCGAAGCTGCATCTATACTGGTCTTGAGATTCCCATTCAACCCGTTGTAGAATGTGTTCATCTGCAGCCATTTAGGTAATCCATGATGTGGGCACTTTCTGAGTAATTCCTTGTACCTTTCCCATGCCTCATACAAAGATTCCCCATGCTGCTATTTAAACATGGTAATCTCGTTTCTCATTTTTGCAGTTTTTGCTGGTGGGAAAAGTTTGGCTAAGAATTTCTGAGCAAGATCTTCCCATATAGTTATTGATCTCGACGGTAAAGAATGTAACCAACTTTTTGCCTTGTCCCGAGTCTTACTGCATCATCCGACACCTCATTGTATCTAAAGGTGTCACATATCTCCAAAAAGCTGACTAAATGCTCATTCGGATCATCGTTTGATAATCCCCCAAACTATACCGAGTTCTGAATCATCTGTATGGTTCCAGGCTTGATCTCAAAAGTGTTTGCAGAAATCACCGGCCTAGTGATACTTGATTGTAACTCAGTCACCTTGGGAGTGGCATAATCCCTCAATACTTTCTGGTCTTCTGCAGCCATAGTTTCTTCCTTATAAGAGTTCTCGAAGTTTTCCCTCGTGTCTTTAATCAACTTACTTAGCCTTTGAAACTATTTCTCATTGTCGTCCCCAAAAGGAAGCAAGTCTGAGTTTTTAGACCAAGTTTGCATAAACTAACTCAAAGAACCTGAACAAGAAAGAACAAAACAAAAAAGAAAAATTATTTAAGTAAAACTGAACTAATTAAACTGATATTGAAAATTATTAAAATCAATACTATTCCCCGGCAACGGCGCCAAAAACTTGTTCGTGTAAAATCCAATTACGCTCACACACAACTGCATGTGGTCAACAAGTAATATAATGATAAGAAAAGAATCGTTCCCACAGAGAATAACAAGAAATTAATCCTAAAAATTACCAGTTTTATATTAACCTAATTTTATTAAACTAATCGGAATCAATGTTTATAACTAATAAAAACTAAAAACTTAAAATACCAATCAATCAATACAACTTAGAAACCGCAATTTCAAGCAAATAATGGAGAATTAGGCTTACAACTTCACTTTAAGTATCATTCCAATTACAGCACCTTATTCTAGTTAAATTCACTATCTCATGTTATTAATCAAGAAAACTTAGGTAGAATTAGCTATTTCTCAATGCACTACTACCATATTAACTTAAATCTACAAATTAAATAGAATTAAGTAAAACACCCTAATTAACTACTTCACTATATCTCTATGTGAATTACAATTAAAAAGAGTTTAATTTCCAAGTTTTTACCAGATTACATGTGATGCTAGGTAGATCTCTATCCTAACATAAATCAAGATTCCATTCAATCACAGAACTCAAGAATACATGTTATTCTAACTAGGTTTAGACTCATACATCATCTCTCGAATCCATACAAATCCACAAAAAATTGGTGATCAAGTAATTCATAAATTAATATAAATCACAATAGATAAACTGAATAAATAATTTATTAAACTCAAATCAAGGCATGATAATTCTCATTCAACACTAAAGATCCATTGCAAGCCTAAAAAGTAATTTAGTTCATAACTAATGAATTAAATACTGAATAAATAAAAGAAATCATCATCCCAATTACAGAAACCAAATTTAAAGAAGAATAGTAATACACCACCCTTCTCGCCCTCCAATTCTGCAATCTTCGTGAATTCACCTCCTTCCTTTGTTCCTCCAAGATTGACTCTAAGTTCTGGCTCTATAAGTCTAAATTAATTGTTGGATATCCTATGCACTCTCCTCCTTAGCATAAGTTAAATCCCATTAGCTGAACCCTATCCAATTCTAATCCATCTTAAAGTCATCCTATAGGAATTCTAATAAAAATCAAACTCCTAATTGAACCCAACGAGTTTTTTAACAAAGAATCCCAATTAATATGAAATAACCTCCTTGAAACATACTCCTAATATGACCTTATTACATAAAGAAGTTATATCTCCCAACACAACTCAGTTTCCAGCAAAACAAAACAGCCCAGCTCTTGACCCGTCCGATGGTGTAAAATCTAATTACGCTCACAAGCAAGTGCACGTGGTCAACAGGTAATATATTGATAAGAAAAGAATCGTTCCCACAGAGAATAGCAAGAAATTAATCCTAACAATTACTAGCTTTGTATTAACCCAATTTTCTTAAACTAATCAGAATCAATGTTTTTAACTAATAAAAACTAAAAACTTAAAATACCAATCAATCAACACAACTTAAAACCCGTAATTTCAAGCAAATAATGGAGAATTAGGCTTACAACTTCACTTTAAATATCATTCCAATTACAACACATTATTCCAGTTTAATTCACTATCTCAATTTATTAATCAAGAACACTTATGTAGAATTAGCCAATTCTCAATGCAATAATACCATATTAACTTAAATCCATAAATTAAATAGAATTAAGCCAAACATCCTAATTAACTAATTCACTATATCTCTATGTGAATTACAATTAAGAAGAGTTTAATTTCCAAGTTCTTACCAGATTACATGTGATGCTAGGTATATCGCTATCCTAACATAAATCAAGATTCCATTCAATCACACAATTCAAGAGCACATACTATTGTGACTAGTTCTAGACTCATACATCATCTCTCGAATCCATACAAATCCACATAAAATTGGAGATAAAGCAATTCATAAATTAATATAAATCACAATAGATAAACTGAATTAATAATTTATTAAACCCAAATCAAGGCATGATAATTGTCATTCAACACTAAAGATCCATTGCAAGCCTAAAAAGTATTTTAGTTCATAACTAATGAATTAAATATTGAATAAATAAATGAAATCATCATCCCCCTCCAATTCTGCCATCTTCGTGAATTTAACTCCTTCCTTTGTTCCTCCAAGATTGACTCTAAGTTCTGGCTCTCTAAGTGTAAATCAATTGTTGGATATCCTATGCACTCTTCTCCTTAGCATAAGTAAAATCCCATCAGCTGAACCCAATCCAATTCTAATCCATCTCAAAGTCATCCCATATGAATTCTAATAAAAATCAAACTCCTAATTGAACCCAACGAGTTTTTAAACAAAGAATTCCAATTAATATGAAATAACCTCCTTGAAACATACGCCTAATACAACCTTATTACATAAAGAAGTTATATCTCCCAACAAAACTCAGTTTCCAGCAAAACAAAACAGCCCAGCTCTTGACCCGTCAGATGGTGTAAAATCTAATTACGCTCACCCGCAAGTGCATGTGGTCAACAAGTAATATAATGATAAGAAAAGAACCGTTCCCACAGAGAATAACAAGAAATTAATCCTAACAATTACCAGCTTTGTATTAACCCAATTTTATTAAACTAATCGGAATCAATGTTTATAACTAATAAAAACTAAAAACCTAAAATACCAATAAATCAACACAACTTAGAAACCATAATTTCAAGCAAATAATGGAGAATTAGGCTTACAACTTTACTTTAAGTATTATTCCATTTACAACACCTTATTCTAGTTTAATTCACTATCTCAATTTATTAATCAAGAACACTTATATAGAATTAGCCATTTCTCAATGCACTAATACCATATTAACTTAAATCCACAAATTAAGTAGAATTAAGTTAAACACCCTAATTAACTAATTCACTATATCTCTATGAGAATTATAATTAAGAAGAGTTTAATTTCCAAGTTCTTACCAGATTACATGTGATGCTAGGTATATCTCTATCTTAACATAAATCAAGATTCTATTCAATCACAGAATTCAAGAACACATGCTATTGTGATTAGGTATAGACTCATACATCATCTTTCGAATCCATACAAATCCACATAAAATTGGTGATCAAGCGATTCATAAATTAATATAAATCACAAAAGATAAACTGAATTAATAATTTATTAAACCTAAATCAAGGCATGATAATTGTCATTCAACACTAAAGATCTATTGCAAGCCTAAAAAGTAATTTAGTTCATAACTAATGAATTAAATACTAAATAAATAAAAGAAATCATCATCCTAATTACAAAAATCGGATTTAAAGAAGAATAGTAATGCACCACCCTTCTCGCCCTCCAAATCTGGAATCTTCGTGAATTCACCTCCTTCCTATGCTCCTCCAAGATTGAAGTTCTGGCTCTCTAAGTGTAATTCAATTGTTGGATATCCTATGCACTCTCCTCATTACCATAAGTTAAATCCCATCAACTGAACCCAATCCAATTCTATTCCATCTCAAAGTCATCCCATAGGAATTCTAATAAAAATCAAATTCCTAATTGAACCCAACGAGTTTTTTAACAAAGAATCCCAATTAATATGAAATAACCTCCTTGAAACATACTCCTAATATGACTTTATTACATAAAGAAGTTATATCTCCCAACACAACTCAGTTTCTAGCAAAACAAAACATCCCAGCTCTTGACCCGTCAGATGGTGTAAAATCTAATTACGCTCACACGCAAGTGCACGTGGTCAACAAGTAATATAATGATAAGAAAACAATCGTTCCCACAGAGAATAGCAAGAAATTAATCCAAACAATTACCAGCTTTGTATTAACCCAATTTTCTTAAACTAATCGGAATCAATGTTTATAACTAATAAAAACTTAAAATACCAATCAATCAACACAACTTAGAACCCGTAATTTCAAGCAAATAATGGAGAATTAGGCTTACAACTTCACTTTAAGTACCATTCCAATTACAACACCTTATTCCAGTTTAATTCACTATCTCAATTTATTAATCAAGAACACTTATGTAGAATTAGCCATTTCTCAATGCACTAATACCATATTAACTTAAATCCATAAATTAAATAGAATTAACCCAAACACCCTAATTATTTAATTCACTATATCTCTATGTGAATTACAATTAAGAAGAGTTTAATTTCCAAGTTCTTACCAGATTACATGTGATGCTAGGTATATCTCTATCCTAACATAAATCAAGATTCCATTCAATCACATAATTGAAGAACACATGATATTGTGACTAGGTCTAGACTCATATATCAACTCTCGAATCCATACAAATCCATATAAAATTGGTGATCAAGCAATTCATAAATTAATATAAATCACAATAGATAAACTGAATTAATAATTTATTAAACCCAAATCAAGGCATGATAATTGTCATTCAACACTAAAGATCCATTGCAAGCCTAAAAAGTAATTTAGTTCGTAACTAATGAATTAAATACTGAATAAATAAAAGAAATCATCATCCAAATTACAAAAATCGGATTTAAAGAAGAATAGTAATACACCACCCTTCTCGCCCTCCAATTCTGCAAACTTCGTGAATTCACCTCCTTCCTTTGTTCCTCCAAGATTAAAGTTCTGGCTCTCTAAGTGTAAATCAATTGTTGGATATCCTATGCACTCTCCTCTTTAGCATAAGTTAAATCCCATCAACTGAACCCAAAACAATTCTAATCCATTTCAAAATCATCCCATAGGAATTCTAATAAAAATTAAACTCCTAATTGAACCCAACGAGTTTTTTAACAAAGAATCCCAATTAATATGAAATAACTTCCTTGAAACATACTCCGAATATGACTTTATTACATAAAGAAGTTATATCTCCCAACACAACTCAGTTTCTAGCAAAGCAAAACAGCCCAGCTCTTGACCCGTCCGATGGTGTAAAATCTAATTACGCTCACACGCAAGTGCACGTGGTCAACAAGTAATATAATGATAAGAAAAGAATCGTTCCCATAGAGAATAGCAATAAATTAATCCAAACAATTACTAGCTTTTTATTAACCCAATTTTCTTAAACTAATCGGAATCAATGTTTATAACTAATAAAAACTAAAAACTTATAATACCAATCAAACAACACAACTTAGAACCCGTAATTTCAAGCGAATAATGGAGAATTAGCCTTACAACTTCATTTTAAGTATCATTCCAATTACAGCACCTTATTCCAGTTTAATTCACTATCTCAATTTATTAATCAAGAACACTTATGTAGAATTAGCCATTTCTCAATGCACTAATACCATATTAACTTAAATCCATAAATTAAATAGAATTAAGCCAAACACCCTAATTAACTAATTCATTATATCTCTATGTGAATTACAATTAAGAAGGGTTTAATTTCCAATTTCTTACCAGATTATATGTGATGATAGGTATATCTTTATCCTAACATAAATCAAGATTCTATTCAATCACAAAATTCAAGAACACATGCTATTGTGACTAGGTCTAGACTCATACATCATCTTTCGAATCCCTACAAATCCACATAAAATTGGTGATCAAGCGATTCATAAATTAATATAAATCACAATAGATAAACTGAATTAATAATTTATTAAACCCAAATCAAGGCATGATAATTGTCATTCAACACTAAAGATCCATTACAAGCCTAAAAAGAAATTTAGTTCATAACTAATGAATTAAATATAGAAAAAATAAAAGAAATCATCATCCTAATTACAAAAATTGGATTTAAAGAAGAATAGTAATACACCACCCTTCTCGCCCTCCAATTTTGCAATCATCGTGAATTCACCTCCTTCCTTTGTTCCTCCAAGATTGAAGTTCTGGCTCTCTAAGTGTAAATCAATTGTTGGATATCCTATGCATTCTCCTCCTTACCATAAGTTAAATCCCATCAACTGAACCCAATCCAATTCTATTCCATCTCGAAGTTATCCCATAGGAATTCTAATAAAAATCAAATTCGTAATTGAACCCAACGAGTTTTTTAACAAAGAATCCCAATTAATATGAAATAACCTCCTTGAAACATACTCCTAATATGACTTTATTACATAAAGAAGTTATATCTCCCAACGCAACTCAGTTTCTAGCAAAACAAAACAGCCCAGCTCTTGACCTTTTCGATGGTGTAAAATCTAATTACGCTCACACACTAGTACACGTGGTCAACAAGTAATATATTGATAAGAAAATAATCGTTCCCACAGAGAATATCAAGAAATTAATCCAAACAATTACCAGCTTTTTATTAACCCAATTTTCTTAAACTAATCGGAATCAATGTTTTTAACTAATAAAAACTAAAAACTTAAAATACCAATCAATCAACACAACTTAGAACCCGTAATTTCAAGCAAATAATGGAGAATTAGACTTACAACTTCACTTTAAGTATCATTCCCATTACAACACCTTATTCCAGTTTAATTCACTATCTCAATTTATTAATCAAGAACACTTATGTAGAATTAGCCATTTCTCAATGCACTAAGACCATATTAACTTAAATCCATAAATTAAATAGAATTAAGCCAAACACCCTAATTAACTAATTCACTATATCTCTATATGAATTACAATTAAGAAGAGTTTAATTTCCAAGTTCTTACCAGATTACATGAGATGCTATGTATATTGCTATCCTAACATAAATCAAGATTCCATTCAATCACAGAATTCAAGAACACATACTATTGTGACTAGGTCTAGACTCATACATTATCTCTAGAATCCATACAAATCCACATAAAATTGGTGATCAAGCAATTCATAAATTAATATAAATCACAATAGATAAACTGAATTAATAATTTATTAAACCCAAATCAAGGCATGATAATTGTCATTCAACACTAAAGATCCATTGCAAGCCTAAAAAGTATTTTAGTTCCTAACTAATGAATTGAATATTGAATAAATACAAGAAATCATCATCCCCCTCCAATTCTGCAATCTTCGTGAATTCACCTTCTTCCTTTGTTCCTCCAAGATTGACTCTAAGTTCTGGCTCTCTAAGTGTAAATCAATTGTTCGATATCCTATGCACTCTCCTCCTCAGCATAAGTTGAATCCCATCAGCTGAACCCAATCTAATTCTAATCCATCTCAAAGTCATCCCATAGGAATTTTAATAAAAATCAAACTCCTTATTGAACCCAACTAGTTTTTAAACAAAGAATCCCAATTAATATGAAATAACCTCTTTGAAACATACTCCTAATATAACCTTATTACATAAAGAAGTTATATCTCCCAACATAACTCAGTTTCCAGCAAAACAAAACAACCCAGCTCTTGACCCGTCCGATGGTGTAAAATCTAATTACGGTCACACGCTAGTGCACGTGGTCAACAAGTAATATATTGATAAGAAAAGAATCGTTCCCACAGAGAATAGCAAGAAATTAATCCAAACAATTACCAGCTTTTTATTAACCCAATTTTCTTAAACTAATAGGAATCAATGTTTATAACTAATAAAAACATAAAATACCAATCAATCAACACAACTTAGAACCCGTAATTTCAAGCAAATAATGGAGAATTAGGCTTACAACTTCACTTTAAGTATCATTCCAATTACGACTCCTTATTCCAGTTTAATTCACTATCTCAATTTATTAATCAAGAACATTTATGTAGAATTAGCCATTTCTCAATGCACTAATACCATATTAACATAAATCCATAAATTAAATAGAATTAAGCCAAACACCCTAATTAACTAATTCACTATATCTCTATGTGAATTACAATTAAGAAGAGTTTAATTTCCAAGTTCTTACCAGATTACATGTGATGCTAGGTATATCTCTATCCTAACATAAATCAAGATTCAATTCAATCACAGAATTCAAGAGCACATGATATTATGACTAGGTCTAGACTCATACATCATCTCTCGAATCCATACAAATCCATATAAAATTGGTGAATAAGCAATTCATAATTTAATATAAATCACAATAGATAAACTGAATTAATAATTTATTAAACCCAAATCAAGGTATGATAATTGTCATTCAACACTAAAGATTCATTGCAAGCCTAAAAAGTAATTTAGTTCATAACTAATGAATTAAATACTGAATAAATAAAAGAAATCATCATCCCAATTACAAAAACCAAATTTAAAGTAGAATAGTAATACACCACCCTTCTCGCCCTCCAATTCTGCAATCTTTGTGAATTCACCTCTTTCCTTTGTTCCTCCAAGACTGACTTTAAGTTCTGGCTCTCTAAGTGTAAATTAATTGTTGGATATCCTTTGCACTCTCCTCCTTAGCATAAGTTAAATCCCATCAGCTAAACTCAATCCAATTCTAATCCATCTCAAAGTCATCCCATAGGAATTCTAATAAAAATCAAACTCCTAATTGAACCCAACGAGTTTTGAAACAAAGAATCCCAATTAATATGAAATAACCTCCTGAAACATATTCCTAATATAACCTTATTACATAAAAAAGTTATATTTCCCAACACAACTCAGTTTCCAGCAAAATAAAATAGCCCAACTCTTGACCCGTCCGATGATGTAAAATCTAATTACACTTACACGCAAGTGCATGTGGTCAACAAGTAATATAATGATAAGAAAAGAATCGTTCCCACAGAGAATAGTAAGAAATTAATCTTAACAATTAACAGCTTTGTATTAACCTAATTTTATTAAACTAATCGGAATCAATGTTTATAACTAATAAAAACTAAAAACTTAAAATACCAATCAAACAACACAACTTAGAACCCGTAATTTCAAGCAAATAATGGAGAATTAGGCGTACAACTTCACTTTAAGTATCATTCCAATTACAACACCTTATTCCAGTTTAATTCACTATCTCAATTTATTAATCAAGAACACTTATGTAGAATTATCCATTTCTCAATGCACTAATACCATATTAACTTAAATCCGTAAATTAAATAGAATTAAGTCAAACACCATAATTAACTAATTCACTATAACCCTATGTGAATTACAATTATGAAGAGTTTAATTTCCAAGTACTTACCAGATTACATGTGATGCTAGGTATATCTCTATCCTAACATAAATCAAGATTCTATTCAATCACAGAACGCTATTGTGATTAGGTCTAGACTCATACACCATCTCTCGAATCCATACAAATCTACATAAAATTGGTGATCAAGCAATTCATAAATTAATATAAATCACAATAGATAAACTGAATTAATAATTTATTAAACCCAAATCAAGGCATGATAATTGTCATTAGACACTAAAGATCCATTACAAGCCTAAAAAGTAATTTAGCTCAAAACTAATGAATTAAATACTGAATAAATAAAAGAAATCATCATCCTAATTACAAAAATCGGATTTAAAGAAGAATAGTAATACACCACCCTTCTCGCCCTCTAATTCTGCAATCTTCGTGAATTCACCTCCTTCCTTTGTTCCTCCAAGATTGAAGTTCTGGCTCTCTAAGTGTAAATCAATTGTTGGATATCCTATGCACTCCCCACCTTAGCATAAGTTAAATCCCATCAGCTGAACCCAATCCAATTCTAATCCATCTCAAAGTCATCCCATAGGAATTCTAATAAAAATCAAACTCCTAATTGAACCCAACGAGTTTTTTTAACAAAGAATCCCAATTAATATGAAATAACCTCCTTGAAACATACTCCTAATATGACTTTATTACATAAAGAAGTTATATCTCCCAACACATCTCAGTTTTCAGTAAAACAAAACAGCCCAGTTCTTGACCCGTCCGATGGTGTAAAATCTAATTACGCTCACACGCAAGTGCACGTGGTCAACAAGTAATATAATGATAAGAAAAGAATCGTTCTCACAGAGAATAACAAGAAATTAATCTTAACAATTAACAGCTTTGTATTAACCTAATTTTATTAAACTAATCGAAATCAATGTTTATAACTAATAAAAACTAAAAACTTAAAATACCAATCAAACAACACAACTTAGAACCCGTAATTTCAAGCAAATAATGGAGAATTAGGCTTACAACTTCACTTTAAGTATCATTCCAATTACAACACCTTATTCCAGTTTAATTCACTATCTCAATTTATTAATCAAGAACACTTATGTAGAATTATCCATTTCTCAATGCACTAATACCATATTAACTTAAATTCGCAAATTAAATAGAATTAAGTCAAACACCCTAATTAACTAATTCACTATATCTCTATGTGAATTACAATTAAGAAGAGTTTAATTTCCAAGTTCTTACCAGATTACATGTGATGCTAGGTATATCTCTATCATAACATAAATCAAGATTCCATTCAATCACAGAATTCAAGACCACATGATATTGTAACTAGGTCTACACTCATACATCATCTCTCGAATCCATACAAATCCATATAAAATTGGTGATCAAGCAATTCATAAATTAATATAAATCAAAATAGATCAACTGAATTAATAATTTATTAAACCCAAATCAAGGCATGATAATTGTCATTTAACACTAAAGAGTCATTACAAGCCTAAAAAGTAATTTAGTTCATAACTAATGAATTAAACATTGAATAAATAAAAGAAATTATCATCCCAATTACAAAAACCGAAATTAAAGAAGAATAGTAATACACCACCCTTCTCGCCCTCCAATTCTGCAATCTTCGTGAATTCACCTCCTTCCTTTGTTCCTCCAAGATTGACTCCAAGTTTTGGCTCTCTAAGTGTAAATCAATTGTTGGATATCCTATGCACTCTCCTCCTTAGCATAAGTTAAATCCCATCAGCTGAACCCAATCCAGTTCTAATGTGATAACCCGGAATTTTGAATAATTCAAATTTTACGAATAATTTTTTTTTAATTTAATATTAATATTGATTATCAATTTTGTGACGAGTATCTGTGATACGAGTCTCGAGGAGTAGTCAATTTGTGTATTACTTGAGAAAATAAGAGTAGAGTTATGCTTAACATATTTAGAAACCCTAACCTTAAGTCCGGATAAAGATTCGATAGAAAATATAATTAAAATAATTATATTGATGAGTACGTGTTTGTACTGTATAGAATTTTGATCAATGATTAATCGAGTAGGGTACAAAATTAGTAAACCCTAATGAGTGATTAGAAACCCTAATCGAAAGCCTGAAAATCCTAATTTTAAATTCTAGAATCCTAAACCCTAATTAGAAAACCCTAATCCTAATTAGTAAGCCCTAAAGTGATTAGTAAACGTTAATATAATTAGAAAACCCTAATAATACTTTAGAAATATTAATTTCTATTTAAAACCCTAATTATATTTTAATTTTCTATTTTAAAACCCTAATTTAGAAAATTCTAGAAGCTAAGGTTGTAAAACCTAAGGGTTAGAACCTTAGGGTTAAACCCTAAGGGTTTGGTCAATTGCCTAGATTGCCATTAAAATTACATGATCAAAGTCTAAAATGCCCTTTTTGGATTTTTATTAAGTTAACTTGCAAATCTTGTCAAATCAAGAGTTGGTGACCAACTAATGTTGACTTTGTGACTCAAATCTCAGCCAAATCTCATCCAAAGTGCCACCTAGCAAGTATGGATTCATTGCATCTAAGATATAATGATTTAGGAGAGAGAAAGTTCACAAAATAAGCTCATTAGCTATCTAGCACCAACCAACTCTTTCTCTCACCTAAACCCACGAAATCCATAAGTGTTTCAGTCACTAACCAAGCCTTTAGATCATCAAGATCAATGGAGAAGAGCTAGAATCAAAGATTGGACAAGAGAAGGTAAAACCCTAACTCATAGTTTGATCTTGTATGCTAAGAAAAATGTCGTGATTTTGTGTTTAGATTTATGCTAGAGGATGTTTTATGATGATCTATGATGATCTATCATGGATCCATAGCATCAAAGTGGGTAAAAATGAGTTTTTGAAAAACTGTCCAAGAACAGTCATAGTGGTCTGACAAGCTAAAGTCAGAGCCCATAGATTATTCCCTGTTCTTGATTTTTGTTGTTTTATGTTTTGGATCTGTAGTTTGGTAAGAGATCTTTGTTCTGCAAGTGAAATCACAGCCATTTGATGTCTAGATTTTATGTTATTCGTGGTCAAAACCCGTTGACCGGGCATGACCAGTCGATTTCTGGGTAACCCAGAAATCATAAAACAAGGTCTGACAAGTTTTTCTAAGGTCTTGATCTGTCAGTTGTTAAGCTGTTTGTTGATGTTGTTGTATGAAGTTTATAGCCTGTAATTTATACTAGAGATCTGTGCCTTTAGATCCTTTAAACAATCAACAGATTGAAGTAGCAGATGGTCAAAGTAGCCATCCAAGACTGATTTTGGGTTTCTAGAAAACCCAAAAACCGTATGAGCAAGTTCTCTGACAGCCGTTGGCCGGGATAAATATGGTGATTATGATGTTGTTGGACTGAGTTAGGATTATGTATGTGTTCTATGACATGCGTACTATAGTTCTGAACCTTAATAACACCAATACAATGACTGGAACATGAACTTAATCGAGCTTGAAAGTGTCTAGTCGACACTGTCTGGGTTTCTAGGTTACCCAGAAAACCCAAATTTTGTCTAACAGAAGGTTTGGGAGATCAGATCTTCGTGTTGTTTTGTTGTATGACCACGATGTAGGTTGGATGTTGTAGTGTTACATAACTACTACACGATTACAGTTCAAACTAGCCTATGACATGTTTACACTGAGATTTAAAGCCGGTCAAACGTGACCCCTTGAACACTGACTTGTCAGTGTTCTTGAGCTAAGAACACCTAAGACGGCAGAAAGCGTCGCTAAAGGCTATAGCAACGATTTTAATTATTTTTAATTTCTGATTTTCTGGAAATTAATTAAAAATAGAAATAAATTCTAAAAAAATTATAAAAATGGTTTTAAAAATTATTTTAAATTATGAAAATTAACTTTTTATAATTTGAGATATTTTTCATTAATATTTATAATTATTTGAATATTAATGGTATTTAATTTATTTAATTAGTATATTAAATAAATTAGGAAAAAATGATTTTAATATTATAAAAATTATTTTAAATAAGATTAAAGTGTTTGAAAATATTTTGAGTTATAAAATATAACTTTTAATATTTTTGAGTAATTTTAATAAATATTAATGATATTTAATTTATTTAATTAGTGTATTAAATAAATTAGAGAAGAATGATTTTAATGTTATAAAAATCATTTTAAATAGTAATAAAGTGTTTAAAGATATTTTGAATTATAAAATGTAATTTTCAATATTTTTGGAGAATTTTCATTAATAAATCAATATTAATGATAATAGATTTATTTAATTATTATATTAAATAAATGAATTAAAAGTAGTTTTATTGATTTAAAAATTATTTAAAAATGAGAAAAATAATTTTAAAATATTTTAAGTTATAATTAATGACTTTTAATATTTTGATAATACTTTCATTAATATTTAAATATTAATGGTGATGATTTAAAAATGATTTTAAGTATCTTAAAAATCATTTAAGTAGAATATTGATGATTTAAAAATATTTTAAGTTATTAATAATAACTTTAATATTTTGACAAGTATTTCATTAATATTTTTATATTATTAAATATTAATGATGATAAGATTATTTGATAATTAAATCATTTAAAAATGATTATAGTGCTTGAAAAATTATTATAAATTATAATAATTATTTATAAATTATTAAAAGCTTCCGAAAAATATTATAAATGATATATGACTTATCAAAAATAATATTGGAGCTTTGAGACCGAGTTTAATTGATAATAAATGTGTAAAGTGTCGGATAGGGTGACCAATACACCGAAATGAGACCGAAGTCTAACCAGACTGAACTAGTTAGACTGGATAAGTGTTTATATAGGTATTAAACACTGATGTGGTTATGTGGTAAAGTGCCTAGGAGAAAGACTGATTGTAAATTACAGTGATGCGTGTGATAAATTATTGTGTTAATTGTGAGACTGATATTGTTGATTATAGGTCTTATGAACGCAGTTAAGTATATTGTGTAGCAGTAATCAATGCGGAAGGCAAGTTTCCTTAACTCAACCTTGAGTTATACTTTTTAAATATTATGGTAGTTAATTATTGTTGATTAGACTACGTCTGAGAATTATTGTTGATTATTTGCAGTTAATGCATGCTTATCAATTCAAATTGAATTATTGATTTTTAAAATATGATTGGGGAATAACTATTATTGGTTATTCACATCCGTAGAAGTTATTATTGATTGTAAATAGTACAGTTAATTTCTGTCTATTATAGAATCGTGTTGAGCAATGTCTTAGCTAATTATTCTGGCTAGATAAATATTTGTTAGAACTTGATAGGTTCGAGAAGATAATTCAATTATTATTGACAGATCGATGCCAATTATTTCGACTAGATTGAGAAGTGATTAGATATTGAAATCATAGTATTTCGTTGTTATAAATCAAACTCTGATTATAAGATTGAGAAGAATAACCTTTTATACAAAGGAAACATTTCTGGTCGTATATTCGGCCTTTGCGCGCGTGTAAGTATTATGCATAATATAGGGTACAAGGAGTTGGACGCTCTAAGTACTTGTAGAGGGGTATAATTTAATCTTTATGGTTATCTGATACACCTGGGTATATCAAAGTCAAATCTTTGATAGTTACTCGAGAAGAGAAGTTTAAGATCCAATGGATCGCTCAGCATAAATCTAGAAAACCTTCCACTTTGCTATTGCGTAGAATTGATTCTTGATTATTCAATAGAATATCGTAAAAACTTTGAAAGCATTGTACTTTTTCATTATCAGATTATTATGTTGCATAGATTGCGAAAAGACTTGTTAGTAATTAAAGATTTGTTCAGCTATTTCAAAGTTTCCCAAACTTTGGTGTTATTCTATCAAATTAGATAGTCTATTATTCTTGATTCTTATACATTTATTATATGTCTTAACTTGTGGGGCAATTTTGTTGCTCCCTTTGCTAAATAAAATATTTTAGCTAGGAACGAAGAGGCCAGCGAGTCTAGGAAGGACAAAGGCAAAGGCAAAATGCTGGAGTAGTTTTAATGAACATTATTAATATGTGTACTTGTAAACCCTTTTTGTATATCTAAAGGATATGTTTGTAATGTTAAGGTTAGATGACCTGGGATGATGTTGTTAACCTCTTAATTAATGTTATGTAAGTTTATATTCATCAATGAATGGGTAGTTAGATGTTATTATATTGTGGATCGTGAGCACCAAACTCGGGTGATCAAGTAACCCGAATTTGGGGGCGTCACATCTAATCCATCTCAAAGTCATCCCATAGGAATTCTAATAAAAATCAAACTCCTAATTGAACCCAACGAGTTTTTAAACAAAGAATCCCAATTAATATGAAATAACCTCCTTGAAACATACTCCTAATATGACCTTATTACATAAAGAAGTTATATCTCCCAACACAACTCAGTTTTTGGCAAAACAAAACAGCCCAGCCCTTAACCCATCCAATGGTGTAAAATCTAATTACACTCACACGCAAGTGCACGTGGTCAAGAAGTAATATAATGATAATAAAAGAATCGTTCTCACAGAGAATAGCAATAAATTAATCCTAACAATTACCACCCTTGTATTAACCCAATTTTATTAAACTAATCGGAATCAATGCACTAATACCATTTCTCAATGCACTAATACCATATTAACTTAAATCCACAAAATAAATAGAATTAAGCCAAACACCCTAATTAACTAATTCATTATATCTCTATGTGAATTACAATTAAGAAGAGTTTAATTTCCAAGTTCTTACCAGATTACATATGATGCTAGGTATATCTCTATCCTAACATAAATCAATATTCCATTCAATCAAAGAATTCAAGAACACATGCTATTGTGACTAGGTCTAGACTCATACTTCATCTCTAGAATCCATACAAATCCACATAAAATTGGTGATCAAGTAATTCATAAATTAATATAAATCACAATAGATAAACTGAATTAATAATTTATTAAACCCAAATCAAGGCATAATAATTGTTATTCAACACTAAAGATCCATTGCAAGCCTAAAAAGTATTTTATATCATAACTAATGAATTAAATATTGAATAAATAAAAGAAATCATAATCCCCCTCCAATTCTACAATCTTCGTGAATTCACCTCCTTCCTTTGTTCCTCCAAGATTGACTCTAAGTTCTGGCTCTCTAAGTGTAAATCAATTGTTGGATATCCTATGCACTCTTCTCCTTAGCATAAGTTAAATCCCATCAGCTGAACCCAAAACAATTCTAATCCATCTAAAAGTCATCCCAAAGGAATTCTAAAAAAAATCAAACTCCTAATTGAACCCAACGAGTTTTTAAACAAAGAATCCAAATTAATATAAAATAATTTCCTTGAAACATACTCCTAATATGACCTTATTACAAAAAGAAGGTATATCTCCCAACACAACTCAGTTTCCAGCAAAACAAAATAGCCCAGATCTTGACCCGTCCGATGGTGTAAAATCTAATTACGCTCACACACAAGTGCACGTGGTCAACAAGTAATATAATGATAAGAAAAGAATCGTTCCGACAAAGAATAGTAAGAAATTAATCCTAACAATTACCAACTTTGTATTAACCCAATTTTATTAAACTAATCAGAATTATTGTTTATAACTAATAAAAACTAAAAACTTAAAATACCAATCAATCAACACAACTTAGAAACAGTAATTTCAAGCAAATAATGGAGAATTAGGCTTACAACTTCACTTTAAGTATCATTCCAATTAGAACACCTTATTCCAGTTTAATTAACTATCTCAATTTATTAATCAAGATCACTTATGTAGAATTAGCCATTTCTCAATGCACTAATACCATATTAACTTAAATCCAAAAATTAAATAGAATTATGCCAAACACCCTAATTAACTAATTCACTATATCTCTATGTGAATTACAATTAAGAAGAGTTTAATTTCCAAGTTCTTACCAGATTACATGTGATGCTAGGTATATCTCTATCCTAACATAAATTAAGATTCCATTCAATCACAGAATTCAAGAACACGTGATATTGTGACTAGGTCTGGACTCATACATCATCTCTAGAATTCATAGAAATCCATATAAAATTGGTGATCAAGTAATTCATAAATTAATATAAATCACAATAGATAAACTGAATTAATAATTTATTAAAACCAAATCAAGGCATGATAATTGTCATTCAACACTAAAGATCCATTGCAAGCCTAAAAAGTAATTTAGTTCATAACTAATGAATTAAACATTGAATAAATAAAAGAAATTATCATCCCAATTACAAAAATCGAAATTAAAGAAGAATAATAATACACCACCCTTCTCGCCCTCGAATTATGCAATCTTCATGAATTCACCTCCTTCCTTTGTTCCTCCAAGATTGACTCTAAGTTCTGTCTCCCTTAGTGTAAATCAATTGTTGGATATCCTACGCACTCTCCTCCTTAGCATAAGTTAAATCCCATCAGCTGAACCCAATCCAATTCTAACGTGATAACCCGGGATTTCGAATAATTCGAATTTTACGAATAAAATTTTTTTATTTAATATTAATATTGATTATCAATTTTGTAACGAGTATCTGTGATACGAGTCTCGAGGAGTAGTCAATTTGTGTATTAACTGAGAAAATAAGAGTATAGTTATGCTTAACATATTTAGAAATCCTAACCCTAAGTCCGGATAAGGATTCGATAGAAAATATAATTTATATTGATGAGTACGTATTTGTACTGTATAGAATTTTGATCAATGATCGATCAAGTAGGGTACAATATTAGTAAACACTAATGAGGGATTAGAAACCCTAATCTCAGGATTAGAAACCCTAACGTACCGTTAGAAACCCTAATCGAAAGCCGAAAAATCCTAATTTTAAATTCGGGAATCTTAAACCCTAATTAGGAAACCCTAATCCTAATTAATAAGCCCTAAAGTGATTAGTAAATGTTAATATAATATGGAAACCCTAATTATACTTTAGAAATATTAATTTCTATTTAAAATCCTAATTATATTTTAATTTTCTATTTTAAAATCCTAATTTAGAAAATCCTAGAAGCTGAGGTTGTAAAACCTAAGGGTTAAAACCTTAGGGTTAAACCCTAAGGGTTTGGTCAATTGCCTAGATTGCCATTAAAATTACATGATCAAAGTCTAAAATGCCCTTTTTGGATTTTTATTAAGTTAACTTGTAAATCTTGCCAAATCAAGAGTTGGTGACCAACTAATATTGACTTTGTTACTCAAATCTCAGCCAAATCTGATACAAAGTGCCACCTAGCAAGTATGGATTCATTGCATCTAAGATATAATTATTTAGGAGAGAGAAAGTTCACAAAATAAGCTCATTAGCTATCTAGAACCAACCAACTCTTTCTCTCACCTAAACCCACAAAATCCCTAAGTGTTTCAGTCACTAACCAAGCCTTTAGATCATCAAGATCAGTGGAGAAGAGCTAGAATCAAAGATTAGACAAGAGAAGGTAAAACCCTAACTCATAGTTTGATCTTGTATGCTAAGAAAAATGTCGTGATTTTGTGTTTAGATTTATGCTAGAGGATGTTTTATGATGATCTATGATGATCTATCATGGATCCATAGCATCAAAGTGGGTAAAAATGAGTTTTTGAAAAACTGTCCAAGAACAGTCATAGTGGTCTGACAAGCTAAAGTCAGAGCCCATAGATTCTTCCCTATTCTTGATTTTTGTTGTTTTATGTTTTGGATCTGTAGTTTGGTAAGAGATCTTTGTTCTGCAAGTGAAATCACAGTCATTTGATGTCTAGATTTTATGTTATTCGTGGTCAAAACCCGTTGACCGGGCATGACCAGTCGATTTCTGGGTAACCCAGAAATCATAAAACAGGGTCTGACAAGTTTTTTTAAGGTCTTGATCTGTCAGTTGTTAAGCTGTTTGTTGATGTTGTTGTATGAAGTTTATAGCCTGTAATTTATACTAAAGAGCTGTGCCTTTAGATCCTTTAAACAATCAACAGATTGTAAGTAGGAGATGTGACACCCCCAAATCCGAGTACTTCATTTCTACCGAATTTGGTGCTCACTATCAAAATAATTACATCTAACTACCCATGATAAAGGATAAAGACATAATTTAAAAAACTTGAACAGTAATCTCTCCCATTAAAGGGTTACATCAACATCTCAAAAATAATCCCAGGTAACTAACCTTAAAATTATTACATCAGTTGCGGAAAACATTAAAATAGAAAACAAGTCTTATAACATCATGCATTTAGATAAGTTCTAAAATAATTCTTCATCACTTGGACATCGTGCCCTTTTTTTTGCTAGTAGATGGCTCATCAACTCTTTCGACTTTAGCTGCATTGTTAATTGCAAGAGTGAGCAAACATTTGCTCACTGACATAAAGATAGTGTAATAACAACATGAGAGTGAACAACGAATACTGAATAATAAATAACTTGTTCTACGAATCAAAATAGAAAACAAGTTCGAACTTTAATTATTTGAGGGTCTTAAGACCACGAATTATGTCCACGGTGTTTAGGTATTATCACCTTAACCTTAACAGTCATTAGACTGTACAGACTCTTCTTAACGTACTCAGGGGGGTCAGCCCTTTGTACCATGTATTGTGCACAAACATCTAAACGTTACACGTACAAAATCCCCTATGTTAGGGTTGTTCGTCTCAGTTTGAATTTAGAATTTCCGCACTAAAGAAAGTTTAGTTTGGAACTAGCTTATCAGTGTTTCTAGAATTTTAGAACACTATTCAAATTCCGTCAATAAAGGTTTAATACAAGAATGTATAACTGAACAAGGCTATCAAAGTCAAAGATCGGATATCAACAATATATAATTGAATAAACATGATATACACGCAAGGTACCATATTCAAAGAGTTAGAACAATCGCCTTTGAATCAATGTGTTAGAACGATATGTGTTTTGAATTATAACAATTGAGAATGTGAAACTCATTTGATGTAACGAATTAGGTTACAAGAGCATATTCAACCATACATAAGGATAGAATCAATAGTATTGCTCAATAACAGTTTAGGAACTTGCATTCATTAATAAAAGAATGAAGTTAGAAAGCTTGCTCAATGTAAAGAGTTTAAGGTTCAGAAACTTGCACAATTATTATAAGAGTAGAGTTAAAGAACTTGCCTTGTATGTAAGCTACACAAATGTAATATAATCTGCAATTACCCTACATATATCATTGAAATCGCAACAACAATTAGTTGTATAAACATTAGCTTTAGGGTTTAAACCATCATTTAGGTCATAACCCTAACCCAACACCTATCCATGTAGATTAACATACTTAACGAATCTGAAATCTCATTACGATCCAACACAACTTAATCGTTCATCTCTAACTTTGAAAACACCACATTTGGTTTCGTTTTATAACTTATTTAAATAATTATTTAAAATCTTTTACACTTTGTATTACAACACATGACAATATGTTTTAGTAGTTTATGTTATGCCCCGACATCATTAACATGCATGCTAAACTAACACAAGTCCGTTACACATGACCTGTAATTAAGCAGACTTCACTGTCTGTGACTGGTTACTCGCGTGCTGGCGCAAGCAATACACTGGGCTATCGTGCGCCCGCGCCCAAATGTTGTGCGTCCGCGCGATGCACCAGACCTAGTTTTTACAGACGCAAACTACTACTCTGTTAAAGGCCAAAAATCCCAATTCAACAGAATTTCTCCCAAATTCAACATCTAAAACTTTGGAACAACATAGCTACACATGTTATTCATCATTCTATATACAAAAACATCACATATACATGAATTTGAAGAATCAAAACTATAATTTTTCCAAATTTCTTCTTTTTTATACTTTTAACGAATTTGATCGCCACGAACTCGTTTTCTAACCAATTGACATAATTTAAACTACGTTGTTTTCGTTTCTTACCATAGCAACACAATCCAACAACAACTCTCAGATTACAACACATATAAGGCATGAAATTTGGTACTTTCTAAGACCATTTTTATATGAACATAAACATTGATATATATATATATATATATATATATATATATATATATATATATATAATCTTCTGCTACAACCTAATCCTCACGAATTTGATACTCAACCAACCCTCATACATGATAATTAACAGATTCTACAACATAATACACACCATTTACACAACGCTTGAACAACAAATCCACAAAAACCAATTCACAAAGAACTTAGATAAAACTAAATCTTAGAAATTTAGGAATGAATTATACCTTAATCCTCTTGATTATAGGCTAGCACAAGATGGTGAATCTCTTCTTTCTCTTGGCAACTCACAGAGATTACTCTCTCTCAATTTCTCACTCTCAAAACTCTGTGTTTTCTTCCTCTCTATAACTCTATGTTATGAAGCCTCAGAAAAAATAAGACGCGAAATAGAACTAATATGACTTAACTCTCCCACGTATTCATCCGTTAAAGAAAAATAAAAAACGTCAGTTGAATAATGCCAAAGGCCATAAGGCCTTGTTTGGCTACCACATAAGTCCCATAAACTAATTTATTTTTATATTATTCTTATTATATAGTTTTCATGTCACACCATTAATTTAGTTAATGTAAATAACTTTAGTCTAGTTAATTTAAATAACTCATATAATAATAATAAAAATCTTATTATCACTACACTTATAATTAATAAATAATTATATATCTAATTTAATTAATAAATTAGACACATCACTTTATTTAATTTATTCATTTAATATTAAACAATTCACTTAATTTAATTATTTCCTTAAATATTAAGCAATTGACTTAATTTAATTATCAATAATCAATTTAGTTACTAGATTTAATTCACCACAATTCATCAATTATTTATTTCCTCAATAAATAAATTATTTAAAATATTTATTTAATTCAATAAATAATAAATTATAAATTTCTCAATCATTACATCCTTCCCTCCTTAAAAGGATTCTGTCCTCAGAATCACAACTCGAAAAATTTATTCATTACATTCTTCCCTCCTTAACAAGATTATGTCCCAGATTCGTTGTACAAAATCAAGCAAACAACTGAGGATAATTTTTCATCATAACGCTTTCAAGTTCCCACGTAGCTTCCTCAGTACTATGGTTCCTCCAGATTACCTTAACAGAAGGTATTACTTTATTCCTCAGTACTTGCTCTTTTCTGTCAACAATTTGAACAGGGACTTCCTCATATGTTAGGTCTTTCTCAAACTGCAAGGGCTCATATTCTATTACATGTTTATAATCAGGCTTATATGGCCTCAATACTAATACATGGAAAATATTATGAATATGCTCCAACTCCGGAGGTAAAGCTACCTCGTATGCTACTTCACCAACTCGTCGAAGTACTTCAAAAGGTCCTATAAACCTAGGGTTCAGTTTCCCTTTCTTGCTAAATCGAATTTTTCCCTTCCAGGGAGATACTTTCAAGAATACATAACTACCAACATCAAATTCCCGATTTTGTCGGTGTTGATCGGCATATTTCTTCTGTCTATCCTGTGTAGCTAACAATCTCGCTCCAATCACCTTGATGATTTCGACGGTTTGTTGTACCAACTATGGACCCAATAATTGACGTTCACCTACCTCATCCCTACATAACAGAGTTCTGCATTTCCTGCCGTATAACGCTTCGTAAGGCGGCATGCCAATACTCGCGTGGTAACTATTATTATAGGAAAATTCTACCAATGGTAGATGGTCATCCCAATTTTCTTTGAAATCCATGATACACGCTCTGAGCATATCTTCTAGTGTTTGGATAGTTCTCTCGCTTTGTCCGTCGGTTTGAGGATGGTACGCTGTGCTCATTCTCAGCTGTGTTCCCAAACATTCTTGTAAATGCTTCCAAAAATTAGATGTGAAATGTGGATCTCTGTCTGATAAAATGGACACAGGTACACCGTGTCTTGACACAATTTCCTTCACGTACAGTTTTGCTAACCGATCTAGGGTAAATCTAATCTTGATTGGTAAAAAGTGTGCCGACTTCGTCAATCAATCGACAATCACCCAAATGGCATCGTAACCTTTTTGAGTCGTTGGAAGACCTACCATAAAATCCATTGTGATACGCTCCCACTTCCACTCCAGTATCTCCAACGGTTGCAATAATTTGCTTGGCCTTTGATGTTCGACTTTAACTTTCTGACACGTTAAATATTTTACCACGCACTCGGCCACATCCTTTTTCATATTCGGCCACCAAAAATGATGTCTAAGATCCTGGTACATTTTCGTACTCCCAGGGTGAATCGAATATCTTGAGTTGTGAGTTTCACTCAGAATCTCCTCTTTAACTTTCGGTACTGGCAGAACCTAAATTCTCCCTTCAAATCGAAGTAACCGTTCCGAGTCGATTTTAAATTTGCTTTGCTCCCCTTCAGATACTTTTTGTTTTATCTTTTCGCAGTCTTCATCCTGAAGTTGTGCATTCTTCACTTTATCTACCAACGTTGAACCGTTTCCTATTTGGAACAATTTTTCGTCGGATTCTGTCGGATATTTAATTTCCAACTCCATCTTAGCCATTTCCGATACTAACTTCTCCTGAGCTGTCAATATCATTAACTTCTCTCGTCCCTTCCTGCTTAAAGCATCAGCAACAACATTCGCCTTTCCGGGATGATAGAAAATCTCACAATCATAGTCTTTGATCAGTTCCAACCATCTTCTTTGTCGCATGTTTAAATCTTTTTGTGTAAAGATATACTTCAGAATTTTATGGTCAGTATATATCTCACACCTCTCTCCGTAAATATAATGTCTCCAAATCTTCAGGGCAAACACCACCGCAGCCAACTCTAAGTCATGAGTCGAATACCCCTTCTCGTAATCTTTCAACTGACGTGATGCATACGCAATAACTCTGTCGTTCTGCATAAGCACACAGCCTAGTCCTTTATGCGATGCGTCACTATACACTACAAAATTCCCTGTATCATCAGGTAATGATAATCACAGGTGCTGTACTTAACCTATTCTTCAATTCTTGAAAACTTTCCTCACACTTCTCTGTCCAAACAAACTTAACCACTTTCCTAGTTAAATTCGTCAACGGAGTCGCGATCTTGGAAAAGTCTTAAATAAAATGCCTATAGTATCCTGCCAATCCTAAGAAACTCCTTACTTCTGACGGTGTCTTCGGCTAATCCCAGTTTATTACAGCTTCAACTTTTGATGGATCTACAGAAATTACGTCCTTATCAATAACGTGCCCTAGAAATAGTACACGTTCAATCCAAAATTCATATTTTGAAAACTTAGCGTACAACTTCTCTTTTCTCAACGTCTCCAGTGTCAATCTCAAGTGTTCAACATGTTCCTCCTTGGTTTTGGAATATACCAATATATCATCAATAAACACCACCACAAATTTATCTAAGACTGGTTTAAATACCTTGTTCATCAAATCCATGAACGTTGCAGGTGCATTGGTTAAACCACATGACATAACCAAAAACTCGTAATGACCATACCGAGTTCTGAATGTCATCTTTGGTACGTCTTCTGGCCTCACCTTCAGCTGATGATAACCACTCCTCAAGTCTATCTTTGAAAAATACCTCGCACCCTTCAGTTGATCAAACATGTCGTTGATTCTTGGTAACGGATACTTATTTTTAATCGTGACCTTATTCAATTCTCTATAATCAATGCAGAGCTGCATCGATCCATCTTTCTTCTTAACAAATAACACTGGCGCTCCCCATGGCGATACACTCGGCTGAATATATTTCTTGTCGAGCAATTCTTGCAGTTGCACCATCAACTCTTTCATCTCCACAGGGGCCATTCTATATGGTGCCTTAGATATCGGGCCTGTTTCTGGTACTAAATCAATTACGAACTCAATTTGTCGATCTGGTGGAAGACCTGGCAAATCGTCTGGAAATACGTCTGTAAAATCTCTTATGATCGGTATCTCTTCTAACTTCGCACTTTACTTTTATGTATCAACTATATAGGCTAAGTATCCTACACATCCTTGTCTTAACAACTTCTTGGCTTGCATCACCGTCAGACAACTTGCTTGTCGAGGTGACTTGCTGCCAAAGAACATAACCTTTGACGGAGTCATAAGGTTAACACATTTTCTTTGGCAATCAATTACGGCTCCGTAATTGAATAACCAATCCATTACCAGTATAACATCAAACTCACCAAGTCTAATTGGTATCAAATCTACCATCATCTCGTGACCTTTTATATCCACTCTACAATTCCTATATATGAATTTAACAGGAATCACTTCCCTATTCGCAATCTCTATACTTAAGGGAAATTCTACTTCTTCTTGGGGCAAATCTAAGTTTTGAGCAAATTCATCGGATATAAATGAGCAAGTAGCACCCGAATCAAATAGTACATAAGCATTAATACCATTAATCAGAATGATACCTGACACCACATCCTTAGACTGAACCGCATCCTGCACGATCATATTAAAAGTTCTTGCAGTAGGTCAGCTTGACTGAGCTAGTCCAGTGATAGTTAATGCACCACCACCGTTGTTGTTTCCCTTTCCTCCACTTGTACTCCCCGCTGGCTTTTTAGGGCAATCACAAGCCATGTGATCCTTCGAACCGCAGGTAAAACATGCTCCTTTCTTCGGACTAAAACAGTTCGATAATGTGTCCCTCCTGACCATAGTTGAAACATACCCGCTTTCTCTTCAAACATACCCCAATATGGTTCTTTCCACACGTCGCACAAGCTTCAAACTTTTTCTTCTGTTGACCTCCCTGCTATCCTCTCGTAGTCGAATTCTTGTTCCACTTCCTCTTCTGATTGTTGCTTCCAACATTACTTCCACCAGCCTTATTTTCACTATCATTCTTCCTCTTCTTTTGATCTTGATTGTACCTGGTCAAGGCATCACTTCCACCTTCCACGATAATTACTTTTTCCAGTACAGCCGCAAACGTATTTAACTGAAACATTGAAACCTTGCTATAAATCCAGGGTTTCAATCCTTGTTCGAACCTTCTCGCTTTACGTTCGTCGGTATTGACTTGATATGTGGCAAACCTTGCCAACTCGTTAAACTTCGCAGCATATTCTAGCACCGTCATCGGTCCTTGCTTTAACTCCAGAAATTGCACTTCCAACTGATTCTGAGAACTCGCTGGAAAGTACATTTCAAAGAACATCTCTTTAAATCTATCCCACGCTATCACACCTTGTCCCCCACGAACCTTATTTACCTGCCACCAGTAGCTAGCTTCAGACTTCAGCATAAACGTTGCAAACGCAGTCTTCTGATCTTCATTAACTCTAGCAACATCGAACACCTTCTCCATTTCCATGATCCAGGTTTGGGCTTCCACTGGATTCATAGACCCTTGAAATTCTGGCGGTCCAACCGCTTTGAATTCCTTGAAAGTCGTAGCTTGAGTTTGCGGTTGATTCGTTAGTGCACCCGTTAATAGAGCTACCAACTGCTAAACCAGATTAGCGTTGGCTTCGTTATTATTATTAGTAGACCCCTCAGGAGGTGGTTGTTGGCGTGGTTGTCTTCTTCTAGGAGGCATTCTCTGTTAGAATATATGCTTATTAGTTCATCACTCAACTTCTTGAGTATTTGAAGTTTTAACTTAAACATTCCAAGATTGAAGCTTTAACACATAACATTTCAAATAAACTCTAATATTTTATTCATGCATAACGTTTTAGAATATACTAAAGATAGCATAACCGCTATAAACATCCACTTTCCAGAACTAAACAAGTTTCAGGATTACATACTCATACTATCCCTTTATTCATCTCAAAATAAGGGATTTAAAAACTTTACTTATTCACATAAATAACCACATATTATTACCACTCTTATTTTTTTCTATCTACGCATATTAAGACATCGTAAGGCTTCTCGACGTTCCTCCTCCATAATTCGATACGCTGTTCTACGATCCATCACGAACCACGGTAAGTCTTTAAACTGAGGTGGGTAATAATGGACTTGATCCTGGGCCCTATCAATCACAGAATTAAAAGCATAATCCATCTCTTTCATCTTGGCTTTCTTCTCTTGGATCTTATCCTCAGCACGGTCCGCACGTTAAGTCGCCTTCATCCAAGCATCCTCTACTCTTGCACGCTTAACTGATTCCTCTTTGAAGTCATCTTTTATCTTCTCCATGTCTGTCTTCATTTTCTTGTTCACTGCCAACAGATCTTCATGCTGACCCTTAGTATGAACTAGGTCCCACTCTGTGTTTCCAAGTTTAGAGTTAAGTTCCTAAATCTCTGCATCCTTCTGCTCCATCGAAGCGTGATGCATCTCAACCATCTCCTTTAGTTCCTTTACATCATCCTATAACTCTATGTTACGATCGTACAAAGCATCATACATCTCAGCCGGTACGGAGTTTGGTGGAAACTCCTCAGGACTATCCTCATCGGGATCGGTCACAGGCTCATCCTCCTGGATCAACTATTCCCGCACTACGTGAATATCCCGGGGTTCAACATCTCTAGGTAACTGAGGTATCACCTCCCTAGCTGGACTAGATCCTCCTTCGTTAGACATCCTGTCAACAAAATATTTTAAGTTTTACTTAACGTTATCGATACTCGCGAGCACATAAGTTATTAACACATAGCACATAATGTCTTTTATTATTTAACTTCAATGGATACCTTAATCCATTTCTTAAACTCGATAAGAGTTAGACACCTCTATGTTTTCTGTCTCCTTAAAGGTTACTTCCTAAGGTTTTCCCCACCTAAGGCTCATATCCTAAAGCTTTGATACCAACCTATGACACCCCCAAATCTGGGTACTTCATTTCCACTGAATTTGGTGCTCACTATTAAAATAATTACATCTAACTACCCATGATAAAGGATAAAGACATAATTTAAATACTTCAACAGTAATCTCTCACATTAAAGGGTTACATCAACATCTCAAAAACAATCCCAGGTAACTAACCTTAAAAATATTACATCAGTTGCGGAAAATATTAAAATAGAAAACAAGTCTTATAACATCATGCATTTAGATAAGTTCTAAAATAATTCTTCATCACTTGGACATCGTGCCCTTTTTTTTGCTAGTAGATGGCTCATCAACTCTTTCGACTTTAGCTGCATTGTTAATTGCAAGAGTGAGCAAACATTTGCTCACTGACATAAAGATAGTGTAATAACAACATGAGAGTGAACAACGAATACTGAATAATAAATAACTTGTTCTACGAATCAAAATAGAAAACAAGTTCGAACTTTAATTATCTGAGGGTCTTAAGACCACGAATTATGTTCACGGTGTTTAGGTATTATTACCTTAACCTTAACAGTCATTAGACTGTACAGACTCTTCTTAACGTACTCAGGGGGATCAGCCCTTTGTACCATGTATTGTGCACAAACATCTAAACGTTACACGTACAAAATCCCCTATGTTAGGGTTGTTCGTCTCAGTTTGAATTTAGAATTTCCGCACTAAAGAAAGTTTAGTTTGGAACTAGCTTATCAGTGTTTCTAGAATTTTAGAACACTATTCAAATTCCGTCAATAAAGGTTTAATACAAGAATGTATAACTGAACAAGGCTATCAAAGTCAAAGATCGGATATCAACAATATATAATTGAATAAACATGATATACACGCAAGGTACCATATTCAAAGAGTTAGAACAATCGCCATTGAATCAATGTGTTAGAACGATATGTGTTTTGAATTATAACAATTGAGAATGTGAAACTCATTCGATGTAACGTGTAACGCCCCCAAATTCGGGTATCTTCCAACCCGACAGATAGTGCAATACTGTACAACATTCATACATTCATTCAATTGAAAAGTCTAAAAGAACGAATATAACTCTTATATATTAAAGTAATATTTACAATTCCCAGGTTCTATACCCATTACAAAGGTTCTTTGTCATAATATCAGTTATATTACAACAATAAACCTATACTATTACAAGACAGCTTAACAATCTGCCTTAGCTTTTCCTTTATCCCTTTTTGATCCTTCGGGACGTTCGGTCTTAGCTGCATTCATATGGTTCAAGCAAGAGTGAGCATGGCTAGCTCAGCAAGTATAATAATTTAATAACAACATGCCTGACACATACAAATCGTATATCTTCAATAACTGAACAATAGTTATGAAGTACTATTGATAATTCAAAGTAGCACTTCATCTTTTCTTTTAAAATGTTTTACAATAACAACAATATTTAGTAAAACATTCACTCCAGTCAAAGACCTTGAGTATTCATTCTTTATTGAAAAGGACAACCCGGAACAAATTCCGTAAGCCCGATATTACTTACGAGCACTTCTAGGTGATCAGCCTATTGTACTCTATGTTGATCAACACTACATCCATTAAACGTATGTACGTTTAATCATTTGGCAACCTCTCGTGCCTGTCGTTTTATCGACAAAACATTTGTTTAACATTTCAGTCTTCTTTTGAAAACCATATCAAGTAGTTGACAAAAGATAGCAACATTTGATAATGCAAGAGTAGATTATCAAGTCTAACCAAAGGGGATTGGCTTTAACCTCAACATACCTCAATTCATGCGAAAGAATACATGAATCTTAAACTTGTTCAGATTGAACTGAAACAAGAGTTAGAATACTTGCCTTTAGCGTCTGCTATGATAAATTATCTTTATGTTCAAGTCGTTCAAGTCTCTACAATACATGATCACATAATAACTTTACATTAGGTCACATATAATCAAATATGTATATGACTATATCATACCCTTCATTTCAATCTAATCGTGTATTAGATTTAGTTACTATTCATTCCGATTTAACATTACCATTGCATTTATATTCGACTAGGTTATCTTAACCTTTACATTACATTCCTTAAGGTTTAACAAAGTTTAAACAATGTTACATTACCTTCCTTTAGTTTGTGTTTATTTCCATTTCCTTTCTTTGTACTTAGAAACCTTCATTATTATCTTTGTTCTGAGACTGGCGCTGCGGCGCCAACTTTACACTTACATCTCGCGCTGCGGCGCGAGCCTTATTCTAGCATGTCCCGGACTTGGCGCTGGGGCGCGAGTCCTTACTTAATGGGCCGCGCTGCGGCGCGACTCTCCAGAAATTTTTGGTACTATACATGGCGCTGCAGCGCGGGTCATTTGCCTTGGGTTGGCGTCGCGGCGACAACTCTGTGCACCAGATAAAAATTTCAATTTTGAAATTTTGTGAACTTCCCGGACGCATAGCTTTTTCGTTATAAGTCTGAATTGGCTCGTTCAAAAGCCTACGGTTCACAAATTTCGTAATCTACATGATCATCCAAGAATTTTATCTATTTGACTTCATTTGCTAAAAATTCACCTATTGGTTCATTTTTTTAACGAAACGATAAACGTTCGTGAACGTTCAACGCTCATTTCTTCGTTCTAAGTCGAAATCCGGTCATTTTCGAGTCCGCAACTCTTAAATGCTAAATATGACTTAACTCCATTGTAAAGAAATGATTTCGTGGTCAAACACAAAATTTGACTTCTATTCCGAGAATTTTACGAATTCGACGATCGTCGTCCAATCGTGAAATTTTCGGCAAATCTTCATTCTTACGATTTGTTCAACATTACAAATGAACTTCGTTCATCATGTGAACATCTCCCCATACATAATACAACAACTTATTTTCATTGTTGGACTTTAACTCCTCATGAGCTTATAACTTATCAAATAATAAACTACTTAAGATTGGACTTATGACAATTAGAGTTTTTTAATCATCATATTTTACATGTGCTTCACATATAACTTTACTTAGGTATACATAATACATATGATCATATAACTTCTTTTACCTTCATATCAATTCTCTTTTAATAAACTTCTTATAAGTTCATATTATTTTCTCATAAGTTATAACTTATGTTTGCTTAAATGACTTATTGCCAACTTAATTGGCTTAAGTTCATTACTTACTCATTTATATTTCTTAATCCAACTTTTCTTATCATCCTATCATAGTAGAGATAGAAGATAATTGGAGAAAAAGACTTACTCTTTGTTGTCTTGGTAAGTAGCTTGCTAATTCTTCTTGGCTTATGGAAGTGACTTATTGTAGCTTATTATCTTTAACACTTGAGCACTTTGAGAAGTCTAGATTATTTGAACAACCAACAAATGCTTGTAAGTCTTCTCTATTTATAGCACTTGCAAAGTTAGGGTAGTTTGGTCTTTAAAACATCCCACCTCCTTAAGCCACCTCCTTACTATTCATTACTTGCTAACCACTCTCTTATCCTTTGCTTGGTCATTACTCATTTAACTTGGTCATTACTCTTAAGTCTTGGTCATCACATATTAACCATATTGATATGGTTTGCCCCATGGGTCAACCAATCCATGGATTCTAATTTGGGCTTAGATTAATTAAATCCTTGGGCTTTGTATTAACAAACCACTAGTTGATTCCTTAATTAATAATTGGGCCTCTCCCTTTAATTCCCTTGGACTTATATTAATTTCCCAATAATCTTTTCAAGTCCATTAACATTTCATAATACATATAGTTTATGTATTATTTTCATATTCTAATTCATATAGAATTTATATACGATAATTCACCCTTCATACAACCTCGTATAATACTTCGTATTATACTCATTTCCATTTCTTTGTACAATACATAAGTATCATACCATAATTACATATA
The DNA here is from genome assembly GCA_016801055.1 of Panax notoginseng. Lineage (NCBI taxonomy): Eukaryota > Viridiplantae > Streptophyta > Magnoliopsida > Apiales > Araliaceae > Panax > Panax notoginseng. The sequence goes on along the minus strand of CM029021.1, from coordinate 120,897,785 downwards.
CATTACTATTTCGCCTTCCTTAACGTTTATAAATTAAGTCCACAAGCGAAATATCGTTTTTTCCATAACTAGATTTTTACTACATAATCCATCTCACCTTATTATTCCATCATTACGTATTTCTCGAAAATCCAAAATTATACCCCAAGCCAATACCGATGAATAGTGTTTTTCTAAAAATTTCTCAAAAAACATTTATTTTCGTCTTGGAAATTCAAACACTTTAATTCATCCATGTAGCTCAAATACTACGACATTCCAACGTCACTAGGTTATATAACGACAACCATCTTGATAACACATAGAATAAGATTTTATTATTATTTAATTTAATAAAATCATTTTACAATAAGATCCAAATTTCTCGGTCGTTACATTCTTCCCCCCTTATAAAGATTTTGTCCCCAGAATCTCGTCTTACTTTAGTCAAATAGATGAGGAAAATTTTTCTTCATCTTTTCTTCTAACTCCCACGTTGCTTCCTCAGCCTCGTGGTTATTCCATAATACCTTCACTGATGGTATTACCTTGTTCCTCTGAACTTGCTCCTTTCTATCAATGATTTTCATCGGCGACTCTTCATACGTTAAGTCCTTCTCGATATGAATCGGCTCATACTCGATTACATGTTTATAGTCCAGCTTATATGGATGTAATACATATACGTGAAACACGTTATGTATTCGTTATAGGTCTGGAGGTAATGCTATCATATAAGCTACCTCTCCCACCCATTTTAACACTTCAAAAGGTCCTATAAACCTTGGACTTAACTTTCCTTTCTTTCCAAAGCGTATCTTTCCTTTCCAGGGAGATACTTTTAGAAACACATACGAACCCACTTCAAACTCTTGACTTAGTCTATGTGAGTCTGCATACTTTTTCTGTCTGTCCTGAGCCGTGACGAGACGCATCCGAATTAACTTTACCACCTCCGCTGTCTGCTGCACCAATTCTGGTCCTAGCATACGGTGTTCTCCCACCTCATCCCAACACAAAGGTGTTCTGCATTTTCTTCCATACAAAGCTTCATACGGCGGCATGCCTATGCTTGCATGATAACTGTTGTTATACGCAAACTCTACTAATGGTAGGTGATCATTCCAACTACCCTTGAAATCCATGACGCAAGACCTCAACATGTCTTCTAACATCTGAATTGTTCTCTCGCTCTGCCCATCAGTCTCAGGATGATAAGCCGTGCTCAACTTTAGCTGTGCTCCCAACTGCTCTTGCAAACTCCTCCAAAAGTTCGATGTGAATCGTGGATTAAGATCTGACACAATCGATACCGGTACTCCATGTCTAGAAATGATTTTCTTAACATAAAGTTTAGCTAACTGGTCTAAGTTATACTTGACCCTGATTGGCAAAAAGTGAGCCGACTTCGTCAACCGGTCCACTATTACCCAAATCGTATCATATCCTTTATTCGTTGTCGGAAGTCCCACCACGAAATCCATCGTAATATGCTCCCACTTCCATTCTGGAATCTCCAATGACTGTAATAAGCCACTGGGTCGTTGATGTTCGGCCTTAACTTTTTGACAAGTCAAGCACCTACTCACATACTCTGCTATTTCTCTATTCATGTTCGGCCACCAAAAACTCTGTCGAAGGTCTTGATACATCTTAGTGCTACCAGGATGTATCGAGTACCTCGAATTATGAGCTTCTTTTAACACTTGCTCCTTTAATTCCGTCTCATTCGGAACCCAAATTCATCCCTCAAATCTTAATAATCCTTCATTATCAAGACTATACTTAGCATCTTCCTTCTCGGATAACCGCTTCTTCATTTGATTACACTCGTCTGTCGTGAGTTGTACTTCCTTGACTCTTTTTACGATGGTAGACTGCATCTCCGTCGCTAACAGTCTCTGCTCCACCTCAATTAGCAAATTTACCTCTAATTCCATCCTAGCCATCTCTGTTATTAACTCATTTTGAGTTGTTAACATAGACAACTTTTCCTGACCCTTCCTATTTAAGGCGTCGACAACTATATTGGCCTTTCCAGGGTGATACAGGATTTCACAATCATAATCCTTTATCAACTCTAACCATCTTCTCTGTCTCATATTTAAATCCTTCTGAGTGAAGATATACTTTAGACTTTTATAGTCCGTATATATCTCACATTTTTCCCTATAAAGATAATGTCTCCATATCTTTAGGGCAAACACCACTGCAGCCAGTTCCAGATCATGAGTAGGACAAACTTTCTCATAATCCTTCAACTGCCGTGACGCATACGCAATGACTTTGTCATGCTGCATAAGCACACAACCAAGTCCTCTATGCGAAGTATCACTGTACACTACAAAATTTCATGTGTCATCTGGCAAGGACAAAACAGGCATTTCACTTAATCTTTTCTTCAGTTCTTGAAAACTGTCTTCGCATTTATCCGTCCACACGTATTTCACCGTCTTCCTTGTCAAATTAGTCAACGGGGTAGCTATCTTCGAAAAATCTTGGATAAATCTTCGATAGTACCCTGCTAACCCTAGGAAACTCCGCACCTCAGTCAGTGTTTTCGGTTGTTCCCAATTCATCATTGCTTCCACCTTCGCTGGATCTACTGAAATCCCCTCTTGGTCAATGACATGACCTAAAAACTGCACCTTTTCTAGCCAAAATTCACATTTGGTGAATTTTGCATATAGCTTCTCCTTCCTTAGTGTTTCCAACACTAATCTTAAGTGTTCAGCATGATCTTCTAGCGTCTTAGAATAGACTAGAATATCATCGATAAATACAACGACGAACTGGTCCAATTATGGTTTGAACACTCTGTTCATCATATCCATAAATGCAGCAGGTGCATTTGTCAACCCAAATGACATCACCAGAAACTCGTAATGACCATAACGAGTCCTGAATGTCGTCTTTGGTACATCTTCCTTCCTAACTTTCAACTGATGATACCCCGTCCGCAAATCTATTTTAGAAAAATACTTTGCCCCTTTTAATTGATCAAAGAGATCATCGATCCTGGGCAATGGGCATTTATTCTTTATCGTTCACTTGTTCAACTCCCGATAGTCGATACAAAGCCTTAACGATCCGTCTTTCTTCTTGACAAACAACACTGGTGCCCCCCACGGAGAAACACTTGGTTGAATGTACTTTCTGTCCAATAGTTCCTGTAGCTGAACCATTAGTTCTTTCATTTCCACAGGCGCCATACGATACGGTGCCTTTGAGACTGGTGTCGCTCCTCACACAACGTCTATCACAAATTCGATCTCCCTATCCGGCGGTAACCCCGGTAACTCACTTGGAAATACATCCATGAACTCATTTACTATAGGTATTTGTTCCATTATTGCTCCCACTCTCTAGGTATCCACAACATGGCAAAGGTAACCCACACAACCTTTCCTTAACAATTTCTAGTTTGTGTCATCGTAAGGCAATACGGACGTCCCGGCAACTTACTACCGTAAAATACTATAGGAGGTTGCTTCAACGTCTTGATTCTCACACATTTCTTTTGGTAATCTATAATTGCTCCATGATTAATTAATCAATCCATTCCGAGAATTACGTCGAATTCTCCCAACTTTATCGGTATTAAATATACCGATAACTTACAACCCCGTACCTCTACGTAACAACTCCTATGAATATCTTCAACAGGAATTATCTCTTCGTTTGCTACCTTAATGTTCAAAGGTATAGGTAATTTTTTGGGAAATAATTCTAGTCGTTTAGCAAAATCACATGCTATAAACGAACAAGTAGCACCCGAATCAAAAAGCACGTATGCATTTATGTTATTGATCGGAATAATACATGCAACTACCTCCCCTGATGCCACAGCATCTTGGACCGTCATATTAAAAGTGTGAGCCATTGATTTACCTGGCTGAGATGGACCACTAATAGCTAACTTCCCGCTATTAGTTCCCTTATTCCCTTCTATCCCCTTTTTCGAGAAATTCTTTGCTATGTAGTCAGTTGATCCACATACAAAACATCCTTTGTTTTTCTTCGGATTTGGACAGTTAGGCGAAATGTGCCCTTCCTGTCCACAATTATAAGTGAGTCTTCCCGCAGGTTTTACAGGCCTCCATCCTTCTCTTAGAATCCCCTTGTTTTACTCCGGTATTCCCAGAGTTAAAGCCCTTCCTCTTTTGACCGTTTCCACTTCCACTGACTCTCTCAGTCTTGGTTCCTCCATCAAGCTTGCCCTTGCTCTTCTTATCCTTGTGGTACTGGCTAAGAGCCTCATTCCCACCTTCGGCAATTATTGTCTTTTCTAATATGGTTCCAAAGGAAGTACTTTGGAACACCGAGATTCAGCTATAGAGCCAGGGTTTCAAGCCCTGCTCAAATCTCCTAGCCTTTCTCACTTCAGTGTCCACTTGATGTGGAGCGAATCATGCCAGTTCATTAAACTTGGCAGCATACAGGGGAACTGTCATCTCCCCTTGTTTCAATTCAAGAAACCTCATTTCCATCCCTCCTTGCATACTCGTGGGAAAATAGTTCTCGAAGAAAATCTCCTTAAACCTCTCCCACGTTAGATTTCCTATATCGGCCCTAGCCTGGTTTGCCTCCCACCAGAAGTTGGCCTCTCCTTTCATCAAATAGGTTGCAAAGGCAACCTTTTGACCCTCCTCAATATTTGCTATTACAAATGCTTTCTCGATTTCTTTTACCCAAGTCTGGGCTTCTATAGGGTCCGTAGTTCCTTTGAACTCCGGCGGACCTACACTTTTAAAATCCTTAAAAGTAGTAGCTCGTACTACTCCCTGAATCACAGGTACATTAGCCCCCGCTCTATTAAATACAGTCGTTAAAAGATTAACGAACTCCTGCATTGGATTAACTGGACCACCCTCCGGTTGGTTAACATTTGTATCTTGATTTCGTTGTCTCCTTCTTGGCGGCATTTTGCTGCTAAGAAAACAACACATCATTATTATATTATTCTTGTTGGTTTGTTATTATTTATAAGAAAACAATAATTCATGTTCATTACTCAATATATTCCATAAAAAGACTTATATTGATTCATAACTTGTAGTATAACACTACATTATTTTACATTACTCAGCCTTGCTGATTACATTACCATCCCGCAATTACTTTCCAAAAATTGGGATTTTACACAAGACTACCCTTTGTTTATACAAAAGAGGGTTTTACGTCACTACTAGATATGTAATATTTACATATCTAAGCTACTCTAGCTATTGCTAGATTACATTTGCCGTAAGGCATTCTCAAAGTCTGCTCTGGCCAAACCGGCAACAACATCTCTACTGATGGTATGACGGGTATGTCCTGCTTCTATCTGATATCCAGCTACCTGCTGCTGGAAATCTACATGAGAACTCCTATGTATATAGGACATCCTCTCCAACTTCCGTTGTTTAGTCTTTAGCTCCTGCTTGAGCTCAAAGACTTCTTCTTTCAAATCTCGGACCTTGTCCATAGCTAGGACTCTATCATCATGCTCCTCTTCCCACATTCCTTCCATACTAGCCTTGTCCTCTCGGACAGCTTGGAGTTCCTCTTTCAACTCCTTAACCTCTTGGCAGTAATGGATATTTCTATCCAATACTGACATAAACAATGCCTTCATTGATTCTCCCGTAGACAATTCCTCTGTAGGTGGAACCTGATCAAAGGACATCACGTCCACCTCCTCCTCTATCATGCCATTAAATATAGACATGTAGTCTAAATCGTCTGAGTCTCTAGACTCGATTGTCACCACTTCTGGTTTTACAGCTACAGGATTTGGTAGTATCTCTACCCGATTAACCGAATTCTCGCTCACAAACTGTATGTCTCTATACATATCATTTTCTCCTGACATCTAGAATAAAACAATATAGTTTGATTAGAACACGTCAGTAAATAATAAAAACACATAACATAATATAATGCATTTTTATAAGGTTACTTTCCATCTTTTACTTCTTTTCTTAAGGTTATGACTTAAGGTTCTACTTTCTCCCTTAAGTTTTATAATCTAGGCTCTGATACCAACTTGTAACGCCCCCAAATCCGGGTATCTTCCAACCCGACAGATGGTGCAATACTGTACAACATTCATACATTCATTCAATTGAAAATTCTAAAAGAACGAATATAACTCTTATATATTAAAGTAATATTTACAATTCCCAGGTTCTATACCCATTACAAAGGTTCTTTGTCATAATATCAGTTATATTACAACAATAGACCTATACTATTACAAGGCAGCTTAACAATATGCCTTAGCTTTTCCTTTATCCCTTTTTGATCCTTCGGGACGTTCAGTCTTAGCTGCATTCATATGGTTCAAGCAAGAGTGAGCATGGCTAGCTCAGCAAGTATAATAATTTAATAACAACATGCCTGACACATACAAATCGTATATCTTCAATAACTGAACAATAGTTATGAAGTACTATTGATAATTCAAAGTACCACTTCATCTTTTCTTTCAAAATGTTTTACAATAACAACAATATTTAGTAAAACATTCACTCCGGTCAAAGACCTTGACTATTCATTCTTTATTGAAAAGGACAACCCGGAACAAATTCCGTAAGCCCGATATTACTTATGAGCACTTCTAGGTGATCAGCCTATTGTACTCTATGTTGATCAACACTACATCCATTAAACGTATGTACGTTTAATCATTTGGCAACCTCACGTGCCTGTCGTTTTATCGACAAAACATTTGTTTAACATTTCAGTCTTCTTTTGAAAACCATATCAAGTAGTTGACAAAAGATAGCAACATTTGATAATGCAAGAGTAGATTATCAAGTCTAGCCAAAGGGGATTGGCTCTAACCTCAACATACCTCAATTCATGCGAAAGAATACATGAATCTTAAACTTGTTCAGATTAAACTGAAACAAGAGTTAGAATACTTGCCTTTAGCGTCTGCTATGATAAATTATCTTTATGTTCAAGTCGTTCAAGTCTCTACAATACATGATCACATAATAACTTTACATTAGGTCACATATAATCAAATATGTATATGACTATATCATACCCTTCATTTCAATCAAATCGTGTATTAGATTTAGTTACTATTCATTCCGGTTTAACATTACCATTGCATTTATATTCGACTAGGTTATCTTAACCTTTACATTACATTCCTTAAGGTTTAACAAAGTTTAAACAATGTTACATTACCTTCCTTTAGTTTGTGTTTATTTCTATTTCCTTTCTTTGTACTTAGAAACCTTCATTATTATCTTTGTTCTGAGACTGGCGCTGCGGCGCCAGCTTTACACTTACATCTCGCGCTGCGGCGCGAGCCTTATTCTAGCATGTCCCGGACTTGGCACTGGGGCGCGAGTCCTTACTTAATGGGCCGCGCTGCGGCGCGACTCTCCAGAAATTTTTGGTACTATACATGGCGCTGCAGCGCGGGTCATTTGCCTTGGGTTGGCGTCGCGGCGACAACTCTGTGCACCAGATAAAAACTTCAATTTTGAAATTTTGTGAACTTCCCGGACGCATAACTTCTTCGTTATAAGTCCGAATTGGCTCGTTCAAAAGCCTACGGTTCACAAATTTCGTAATCTACATGATCATCCAAGAATTTTATCTATTTGACTTCATTTGCTAAAAATTCACCTATTGGTTTATTTTTTTAACGAAACGATAAACGTTCGTGAACGTTCAACGCTCATTTCTTCGTTCTAAGTCGAAATCCGGTCATTTTCGAGTCCGCAACTCTTAAATGCTAAATATGACTTAACTCCATTGTAAAGAAATGATTTCGTGGTCAAACACAAAATTTGACTTCTATTCCGAGAATTTTACGAATTCGACGATCGTCGTCCAATCGTGAAATTTTCGGCAAATCTTCATTCTTACGATTTGTTCAACATTACAAATGAACTTCGTTCATCATGTGAACATCTCCCCATGCATAATAAAACAACTTATTTTCATTGTTGGACTTTAACTCCTCATGAGCTTATAACTTATCAAATAATAAACTACTTAAGATTGGATTATTCATGACTTATGACAATTAGAGTTTTTTAATCATCATATTTTACATGTGCTTCACATATAACTTTACTTAGGTATACATAATACATATGATCATATAACTTCTTTTACCTTCATATCAATTCTCTTTTAATAAACTTCTTATAAGTTCATATTATTTTCTCATAAGTTATAACTTATGTTAGCTTAAATGACTTATTGCCAACTTAATTGGCTTAAGTTCATTACTTACTCATTTATATTTCTTAATCCAACTTTTCTTATCATCCTATCATAGTAGAGATAGAAGATAATTGGAGAAAAAGTCTTACTCTTTGTTGTCTTGGTAACTAGCTTGGTTATTCTTCTTGGCTTATGGAAGTGACTTATTGTAGCTTATTGTCTCTAACACTTAAGCACTTTGAGAAGTCTAGATTATTTGAACAACCAACAAATGCTTGTACGTCTTCTCTATTTATAGCACTTGCAAAGTTAGGGTAGTTTGATCTTTAAAACATCCCACCTCCTTAAGCCACCTCCTTACTATTCATTACTTGCTAACCACTCTCTTATCCTTTGCTTGGTCATTACTCATTTAACTTGGTCATTACTCTTAAGTCTTGGTCATCACATATTAACCATATTGATATGGTTTGCCCCATGGGTCAACCAATCCATGGATTCTAATTTGGGCTTGGATTAATTAAATCCTTGGGCTTTGTATTAACAAACCACTAGTTGATTCCTTAATTAATAATTGGGCCTCTCCCTTTAATTCCCTTGGACTTATATTAATTTTCCAACAATCTTTCCAAGTCCATTAACATTTCATAATACATATAGTTTATGTATTATTTTCGTATTCTAATTCATATAGAATTTATATACGATAATTCACCCTTCATACAACTGCGTATAATACTTCGTATTATACTCATTAACATTTCTTTGAACAATACATAAGTATCATACCATTATTATATATTCATTACTATTTCGCCTTCCTTAACGTTTATAAATTAAGTCCACAAGCGAAATATTGTTTTTCCATAACTAGATTTTTACTACAAAATCCTTCTCACCTTATTATTCCATCATTACGTATTTCTCAGAAATCCAAAATTGTACCCCGAGCCAATACCGATGAATAGTATTTTTCGAAAAATTTCTCGAAAAACATTTATTTTCATCTTAGAAATTCAAACACTTTAATTCATCCATGTAGCTCAAATACTACGACATTCCAACATCACTAGGTTATATAACGACAACCATCTTAATAACACATAGAATAAGATTTTATTATTATTTAATTTAATAAAATCATTTTACAATAAGATCCGAATTTCTCGGTCGTTACATAACGAATTAAGTTACAAGAGCTTATTCAACCATACATAAGGATATAATCAATAGTATTGCTCAATAACAGTTTAGGAACTTGCATTCATTAATAAAAGAATGACGTTAGAAAGCTTGCTCAATGTAAAGAGTTTAAGGTTCAGAAACTTGCACAGTTATTATAAGAGTAGAGTTAAAGAACTTGCCTTGTATGTAAGCTACACAAATGTAATATAATCTGCAATTACCCTACATACATCATTGAAATCGTAACAACAATTAGTTGTATAAACATTAGCTTTAGGGTTTAAACCATCATTTCGGCTAGATCGAGAAGTGATTAGATATTGAAATCATAGTATTTCGTTGTTATAAATCAAACTCTGATTATAAGACTGAGAAGAACAACCTTTTATACAAAGGGAACATTTCTGGTTGTATATTCGGCCTTTGCGTGCGTGTAAGTATTGTGCATATTATAGGGTACAAGGAGTTGGCCGCTCTAAGTACTTGCAGAGGGGTATAATTTAATCTTTATGGTTATCTGATACACTTGGGTATATCAAAGTCAAATATTTGATAGTTACTTGAGAAGAGAAGTTCAAGATCCAATGGATCGCTCAGCATAAATCTGAAAAACCTTCCACTTTGTTATTGCGTAGAATTGATTCTTGATTATTCAATAGAATATCGTAGAAACTTTGAAAGCGTTGCACTTTTTCATTATCAGATTATTGTGTTGCATAGATTACGAGAAGACTTATTAGTAATTAGAGATGTGTTCAGCTATTTCAAAGTTCCCCGAACTTTGGTGTTATTCTATCAAATTGGATAGTCTATTATTCTTGATTCTTATACATTTATTGTATGTCTTAACTTGCGAGGCAATTTTGTTGCTCACCCTTGCTAAATAAAATATTTCAGCTAGGAACGAAGAGGCCAGCGGGTCTAGGAAGGACAAAGGCAAAGGCAAAATGCTGGAGTAGTTTTAATAAACATTATTAATATGTGTATTTGTAAACCCTTTTTGTATATCTAAAGAGTATGTTTATAATGTTAAGGTTAGATGACCTGGGATGATGTTGTTAACCTATTAATTAATGTTATGTAAGTTTATATTCATCAATGAATGGGTAGTTAGAAGTTAATATATTGTGGATCGTGAGCACCAAACTCGGAGGTCAGGTAACCCGAATTGGGGGGCGTCACATCTAATCCATCTCAAAGTCATCCCATAGGAATTCTAATAAAAATCAAACTCCTAATTGAACCCAACGATTTTTTAAACAAAGAATCCCAATTAATATGAAATAACCTCCTTGAAACATACTCCTAATATGACCTTATTACATAAAGAAGTTATATCTCCCAACACAACTCAGTTTTCGGCAAAACAAAACAGCCCAGCTCTTGACCCGTCCGATGGTGCAAAATCTAATTACGCTCACACGCAAGTGCACGTGGTCAACAAGTAATATAATGATAAGAAAAGAATTTAATTACCACCTTTGTATTAACCCAATTTTATTAAACTAATCGGAATCAATGTTTATAACTAATAAAAACTACAAACTTAAAATACCAATCAGTCAATACAACTTAGAAACCGTAATTTCAAACAAATAATGAAGAATTAGGCTTACAACTTCACTTTAAGTATCATTCCAATTACAACACCTTATTCCAGTTTAATTCACTATCTCAATTTATTAATCAAGAACACTTATACAGAATTAGTCATTTCTCAATGCACTAATACCATATTAATTTAAATCCACAAATTAAATAGAATTAAGCCAAACGCCCTAATTAACTAATTCACTATATCTCTATGTGAATTACAATTAAGAAGAGTTTAATTTCCAAGTTCTTACTAGATTACATATGATGCTAGGTATATCTCTATCCTAACATAAATCAATATTCCATTCAATCACAGAACTCAAGAACGCATGCTATTGTGACTAGGTCTAGACTCATACATCATCTCTCGAATCCATATAAATTCACATAAAATTGGTGATCAAGCAATTCATAAATTAATATAAATCACAATAGATAAACTGAATTAATAATTTATTAAACCCAAATCAAGGCATGATAATTGTCATTCAACACTAAAAATCCATTGCAAGCCTAAAAAGTATTTTAGTTCATAACTAATGAATTAAATATTGAATAAATAAAAGAAATCATCATCCCCCTCCAATTCTGCAATCTTCGTGAATTCACCTTCTTCCTTTGTTCCTCCAAGATTGACTCTAAGTTCTGCCTCTCTAAATGTAAATCAATTGTTGGATATCCTATGCACTCTCCTCCTTATCATAAGTTAAATCCCATCAGCTGAACCCAAAACAATTCCAATCCATCTCAAAGTCATCCCATAGGAATTCTAATAAAAATCAAACTCCTAATTGAACCCAACGAGATTTTAAACAAAGAATCCAAATTAATATGAAATAATTTCCTTGAAACATACTCCTAATATGACCTTATTACATAAAGAAGGTATATCTCCCAACACAACTCAATTTCCAGCAAAACAAAATAGCCCAGCTCTTGACCCGTCCGATGGTGTAAAATCTAATTACGGTCACACGCTAATGCACATGGTCAACAAGTAATATATTGATAAGAAAAGAATCGTTCCCACAAAGAATAGCAAGAAATTAATCCAAACAATTACCAGCTTTGTATTAACCCAATTTTCTTAAACTAATCGGAATCAATGTTTATAACTAATAAAAACTTAAAATACCAATCAATCAACACAACTTAGAACCCGTAATTTCAAGCAAATAATGGAGAATTAGGCTTACAACTTCACTTTAAGTATCATTCCAATTACAACACCTTATTCCAGTTTAATTCACTATCTCAATTTATTAATCAAGAACACTTATGTAGAATTAGCCATTTCTCAATGCACTAATACCATATTAACTTAAATCCACAAATTAAATAGAATTAAGCCAAATACCCTAATTAACTAATTCACTATATCTCTATGTGAATTACAATTAAGAAGAGTTTAATTTCCAAGTTTTTACCAGATTACATGTGATGCTAGGTATATCTCTATCCTAACATAAATCAAGATTCCATTCAATTACAGAATTCAAGAACACATGCTATTGTGACTAGGTTTAGACTCATACATCATCTCTCGAATCCATACAAATCCAAATAAAATTGGTGATCAAGCAATTCATAAATTAATATAAATCACAATAGATAAACTGAATTAATAATTTATTAAACCCAAATCAAGGCATGATAATTGTCATTCAACACTAAAGATCCATTGCAAGCCTAAAAAGTAATTTAGTTCATAACTAATGAATTAAATACTGAATAAATAAAAGAAATCATTATCCCAATTACAAAAACAAAATTTAAAGAAGAATAGTAATACACCACCCTTCTCGCCCTCCAATTCTGCAATCTTCGTGAATTCACCTCCTTCCTTTGTTCCTCCAAGATTGACTCTAAGTTCTGGCTCTCTAAGTGTAAATCAATTGTTGGATATCCTATGCACTCTCCTCCTTAGCATAAGTTAAATCCCATCAGCTGAACCCAATTCAATTCTAATCCATCTCAAAGTCATCCCATAAGAATTCAAATAAAAATCAAACTCCTAATTGAACCCAACGAGTTTTTAAACAAAGAATTCCAATTAATATGAAATAACCTCTTTGAAACATACTCCTAATATGACCTTATTACATAAAGAAGTTATGTGACGCCCCCAAAATTAGGTATACGTCACCCATCTTGGGTCGCCACTTACATGGTACAAAATTCAAATACATCTTACTAAGACAACTGTCGTGTACAATACGACAAAACATAAACTGTGAGTTTGAATACAAATGTCGTCTACTAGAGATTATTCAAACTCAAAAGGAGTCATCATTACAATTATTATCACACTATTTCACAGAATAGTGAGGACTACTAATGCACCATCTAGGACCATCACTCCATTCCCCGACTAGTCCCAGCTACGTTCTCATTTCCTGAAGAGAACAATGAAAGAAAGGGTGAGCTCAACTAGCCCAGTAAGAAATATTATGACTAAGATAATGCAGAATAAATTATCATTAGCCTCCAACAATGTTAAACTGATAAAATACAATAGACATCAAGTTTAACTGCAGCGGAACAAGCAATCCATTAAAAGAGTCAAGTAGAGAATGGAATCTACTATCTTTTATGATTTAAAAAGTTTTTCATCACTTTTATCGCTGAGACTCAGCTCAATAAATAATCCACATCATTAAATCATCCCTGCACTACAGGCCAAGGGTATTCTTTAGTATCACTACGGCTAAAGATAATCATGTTTTCATCAACGGTCCTGCTCATGCCATAAAACAATTCATCTTTGCACTACGGCCAAAGAGAATCCATAGCAATAATCATACCAAAAAATGTCCATCAATGCACTACGGGCCAATGAGGACTTTTTCCACATCATTTATAATATTACGGTTATGATTATACCGAATAATCCCTGGTCATAATCATACCAAGTCCATCTATGCACTACAGGCCACAGATGACTTTCAACATAATATAAGCATGAGGATGATGACAATGATATAAGAATTCAATAAAACAAGTTCAAGAATTAATTTATCCAAGAACTAATAACGTCCACATTGTCAACATGATACTTCTTTGTAGAGTAAAATTCAAGAATGCTCAGAAGAATATTTTCATGAAAAGATACTGGATGAAGCGCAATTTTCAAGAATATTTCACTAATTTCATGGAGTATAGAAGTCAAAACTTTAATCAACTGAGTATAATAAAGAATGGAATAAAAAAAAGAAATCACCATGCATGCGGTACTTCGCATAGACAGGTTATTCCAACAGAATAATAATAACAGAACCAGGTCAGGTGAAAATTACACCGACAGGATGTTCCAACAGAATAATAAAGACGGAACCAGGTCCGGTGTAAAACACACAGACAGGATGTTCTAACGGAATAATAATAAAGACGGAACCAGGTCCGGTGTAAACCACACAGACAGGATGTTCCAACGGAATAATAATAAAGACGGAACCAGGTCCAGTGTAAAACACACAGACAGGATGTTCCAACAGAATAATAATAAAGACGGAACCAGGTCCGGTGTAAAACACACAGACAGGATATTCCAACAGAATAATAAAGACAGAATAATAGAAGAATGTCACCAAGTATAGGGTAGACCGCGTGTACAGGTTATTCTAACAAAATAATAAGCAATGGAATAACAACAGTTCTCTTCATGAATAAGAAAGAATAACACCCCTTACCGTAAAAGAAACTGGATATAAGAGTAGGGAAGTAGCAGAATATTTTTCTATAGTTTCTCTGTAATTTTTCTCTCTCTAGAGTTTCAGTGAATTTGTAAGAAATAATGAAGGAATGAGCTTCTATTTATAGGAGAAGGGAAGTGTACTGTTTATGAACGAATTATTTCTGTAGAATTATTTCTATCAGCTAACCAATAATTCAATCAACTAACAACTAAGTCAAACAACTAACCAATAAGATTTCAACAAAAAATTAAAATATAATACATATATATAAACACATGTTTTCATATTATATATATCAATATTATATAAACCCCACTTAATTTTTCTCCCCCATAACCAACATCAATCCCCCACACACCCAATAATCAAATTCACTACACTCTTACACATCACTATCACACTACCACTTTTCCACCATTTTCCACTCACACACATCACTTTCACTCTTTCTTTTCTACCCACCACTCTCCACTCACACATATAATATTATATATATACACACACATCACAATCTTATATATATAAACTCCTTCCCCATACGTAACTCTCTCCTACCCCTATTTCCAAAAATCAATTTTTCAACACATATGGGCCCCACATGTGGGCCCCACCTTTAAATAATTTTCTACCTATTATTTTGAAAAATGGATAAATAGGAATCCAAATAATAAGCAAAACTGAGTGACTTCTCACATAAGCATCAATAATCAATACCGTGTGCTACTATGCAACCACGCGTATTACTGTACTTTTACTACCGAGTAGTTCAACAGTATTAACCGTAAAACTTTCGCCGTTATTCTCATAAAATATTTTTGTCGTTTTCTCAATCCGACAATAATTCTGTTGTGGGGTCCACCAATGATTGTGCCGTCATTCGGATATTCTCCGACAAAAAGAATATTCCCCGACCAATCGAATATTATATAACAACTTGCATACTTTGTAAAATTTATAAATACTACCCACAACTATAACATTATATCAAATCCACACCATAATATTTAAAAAAATATTTCGAGAAAATTAAATATTTATTCATAAAATATGGGGTCTCACAATCTCCCCTCCTTATAGAATTTCGCCCTCGAAATTTATGTACGTACCTGGTATGCCGAAGAGATGAGGATACCTTGACTTCATTTCAGATTCTAACTCTTGAGGTATAACCTTTAAGCGTATAATATATTCCAGGATTTTAATAGGTACATCTTTATACGTTAAATCATCCGCTACCTCGTCCGATTTTAAATCAATAATGTGGTTCGGGTCGTCCACATATTTACGTAACATCGATACTTTAAAAACGTTATGAACACGCGACATACTTGGCGGTAAAACGAGTCTATAAGCCACAGTTCTTACTCGATCAAGTATTTCAAATGGGTCAATTAAATCGAGGGTTGAGATTTCCTCTCTTCGCCGATTCTTGCTTCTGGAATAACGCCCTCTTGAACCTTCTTCATTCATCTGCTCTGAGTATGTAGCTTGAGTGGCTTTAACTTTATCAATTAAAGTCGATTCTACTCGTATATTCGTTATCTTCATGTGGGTAAATATATTCGCACTTGTAAACTGATACGATCTTCTACTCAACGCGTCAGCTACCACGCTCGCTTTTTCACGATGATATTGAATGGTACGATCGTAATCTTCAACAGCTCGAGCCAACTTCTTTGGCGCATGAAACATTCATTTTAAGTAAAGAAATATTTGAGGGTTTAAGAAATGGGTTTTGTACTAAAGTTAATACAAAATTTGATTTCACGCTCTAGGGTAGGCTAAGAAGTCTTCAAGAATGCGTCGGGAAATTTATTAACAATAGAAATATCATTCAAAACTGTAACTTCTCATCCAAGACTTGGATATCACGTCACATTGATACCTATCAACTTGCCATCGCCATTCACGACGTCGCCTACAGAAAGTCTGACTTCGGTGCATTCCACTCAAGGTAGTCAACAACGAAAGGACCGGGGCTCTTTACTTATGGCTTGATATGACCATGATTGACTTTAGTGATTTGGTTGCTTGAATTCGCATAATAGGTTGGTTAGGAGTATCAAAGCTAACAACCTTACGAGAAGCATGATGAGTAGTGAACCAATCGTTTCAAAAAAATCACATCAAAGGCAAGTATTTTCAAAGAGATAAGATCGACAGGTAACGTGAAAGTGTTGATTTGAACAAGATTTATAAATAGTGGAGGTAACGAAGATTTCTCTCAACTGAGTTTAAACAGACATATCAAAGTCTAAGTTCTCCGGAGTTAACTTCGAACATTGAACACAACTAGGTGAAATAAAAGAGTGAGTAGAACCGGTATCTAACACGGTATAGACTTCGCAAGAGTTTATGACTAACATACCCGTGATAATTTTATTCAGGTTCCTCGTCACGAAAAAAATGCTCTCTCTTAAACTACTGGCTTTGGCTTGTCTGGGACATCCTTTAGTGCCTCCATCCTAGCTGAACTTGTCTTCGGTGAACGATAAAATCGGCCTAGGTGACCTTCTCTTCCACAATTATAACATGCCTTGGACGACATCGCGCAGTTTGGACTAATATGTCCCTCTCCTCCGCATTTGAAGCATATGATAGGTGGTCGTTCTCCTTCCTTAACAACGGGTGATGGTGCTGACGTCTTTCCATCATTGTTGAATCTCCTCTTCTTGAAATGACCATTCTTATTATTTTGGCCCTGATTACCACCGAAGTGGTTACCATTTCTGGCCTGTTAATTCCCTCCATGCTTGTTGTCACTGCTTCGATGACTGCTCTTACTGGTATTATCATTTTGCCGATTGCTCTCTTTTGGTTGCGTTGACTCGTTATCGCGCTCCACTAACTGAGCCCTATTCACAACATTTGAATACAAACACAGTTTATGAGAAATAAGATGTTGACGTATCTCAGGTTTCAAACCTCGCAAAAACATTCGCTCTTCATTATCCACCAAGTGGGACGAAAACCGGGACAACTCAGCAAATTTAGCTTCATACTGCGACACGGTCATGTTGTTTTGCTCCAACTTGATAAATTCCACCTCCTTCATGTGACGAATACTTTCGGGAAAGTACTTGTCATTGAACAGTTCTTGGAACTTCTCCCAAGACATCTTGAGTGCGTCAGGCTGGGTACGTTTTATAGATTCCCACCAGTAATCTGCCTCTCCTCGCAACATAAAGGCGGCAAAGGGAACCTTTTGCTCCTCGGAGCATCCCAAGACATCAAATATCTTGGTGATCTGCTTTAACCACGTCTCCGCCTTAAGTGGTTCTAGCTTTCCCAAAAACTCCGGTGGTCCTAGCTCCTTGAATTGCTTAGCGGTGACCAACCGACAGTTATTTTGTTGTTGCATGAATTGCATAAAGCCTCTGACCATCTCATCATTCACCATTTCATCGGTGTTATTGTTTTCATGAGGATTATTGTCCTCTGGTTGCACATTACCCTGAGCATTGATCGTTGGTGATTCAATGGTCTCATGTGCTTCATTGATTATCTCAACATTTTCGGATGTCATTTGCAAATACTGCAACAAAACAAGGGTTAATCAACATATAACATATTATCCATATACTTTGACCGACCAATTAAATACCAAATAAACTTAGGTAGGTCATACTAGCGAAGGAATTTCCCGTCTCTCCCCTCCTAGTTCTATTCTCACATCTTAGCCAGGGATCATATCCCTAAGCTCTGATACCAACTGTAACTCTGGACACCAACCTATGTCAGCACCTTACATTGATACCTATCAGTTTACCACCGCAGAACGGCGTCCCCTACGGAGAGTCTGGCTTCGGTGCATCCCCCATCAACAAGAAGTCACCAGCGAGAGGCTCGGGGTTCTTTACTTATAGCTCTGATACCAACTGTGACGCCCCCAAAATTAGGTATACGTCACCCATCTTGGGTCGCCACTTACATGGTACAAAATTCAAATACATCTTACTAAGACAACTGTCGTGTACAATACGACAAAACATAAACTGTGAGTTTGAATACAAATGTCGTCTACTAGAGATTATTCAAACTCAAAAGGAGTCCTCATTACAATTATTATCACACTATTTCACAGAATAGTGAGTACTACTAATGCACCATCTAGGACCATCACTCCATTCCCCGACTAGTCCCAGCTACGTTCTCATTTCCTGAAGAGAACAATGAAAGAAAGGGTGAGCTCAACTAGCCCAGTAAGAAATATTATGACTAAGATAATGCAGAATAAATTATTATTAGCCTCCAACAACGTTAAACTGATAAAATACAATAGACATCAAGTTTAACTGCAGCGGAACAAGCAATCCATTAAAAGAGTCAAGTAGAGAATAGAATCTACTATCTTTTATGATTTAAAAAGTTTTTCATCACTTTTATCGCTGAGACTCAGCTCAATAAATAATCCACATCATTAAATCATCCCTGCACTACAGGCCAAGGATATTCTTTAGTATCACGACCACGAATTATCCATGCACTACGGCTAAAGATAATCATATTTTCATCAACGATCCTGATCATGCCATAAAACAATTCATCTTTGCACTACGGCCAAAGAGAATCCATAGCAATAATCATACCAAAAACTGTCCATCAATGCACTACGGGCCAATGAGGACTTTTTTCACATCATTTGTAATATTACGGTTATGATTATACCTAATAATCCCTGGTCATAATCATACCAAGTCCATCCATGCACTACAGGCCACAGATGACTTTCAACATAATATAAGCATGAGGATGATGACAATGATATAAGAATTCAATAAAACAAGTTCAAGAATTAATTTATCCAAGAACTAATAACGTCCACATTGTCAACATGATACTTCTTTGTAGAGTAAAATTCAAGAATGCTCAGAAGAATATTTACATGAAAAGATACTGGATGAAGCGCAATTTTTAAGAATATTTCACTAATTTCATGGAGTATAGAAGTCAAAATTTTAATCAACTGAGTATAATAAAGAATGGAATAAAAAAAAGAAATCACCATGCATGCGGTACTTCGCATAGACAGGTTATTCCAACAGAATAATAATAACAGAACCAGGTCAGGTGAAAATCACACCGACAGGATGTTCCAACAGAATAATAAAGACAGAACCAGGTCCGGTGTAAAACACACAGACAGGATGTTCCAACGGAATAATAATAAAGACGGAACCAGGTCCGGTGTAAAACACACAGACAGGATGTTCCAACGGAATAATAATAAAGACGGAACCAGGTCCGGTGTAAAACACACAGACAGGATGTTCCAACAGAATAATAATAAAGACGGAACCAGGTCCGGTGTAAAACACACAGACAGGATATTCCAACAGAATAATAAAGACGGAATAATAGAAGAATGTCACCAAGTATAGGGTAGACCGCGTGTACAGGTTATTCCAACAAAATAATAAGTAATGGAATAACAACAGTTCTCTTCATGAATAAGAAAGAATAACATCCCTTACTGTAAAAGAAACTGGATATAAGAGTAGGGAAGTAGCAGAATACTTTTCTATAGTTTCTCTGTAATTTTTCTCTCTCTAGAGTTTCAATGAATTTGTAAGAAATAATGAAAGAATGAGCTTCTATTTATAGGAGAAGGGAAGTGTACTGTTTATGAACGAATTATTTCTGCAGAATTATTTCTATCAGCTAACCAATAATTCAATCAACTAACAACTAAGTCAAACAACTAACCAATAAGATTTCAACAAAAAATTAAAATATAATACATATATATAAACACATGTTTTCATATTATATATATCAATATTATATAAACACCACTTAATTTTTCTCCTCCATAACCAACATCAATCCCCCACACACCCAATAATCAAATTCACTACACTCTTACACATCACTATCACACTACCACTTTTCCACCATTTTCCACTCACACACATCACTTTCACTCTTTCTTTTCTACCCACCACTCTCCACTCACACATATAATATTATATATATACACACACATCACAATCTTATATATATAAACTCCTTCCCCATACGAAACTCTCTCCCACCCCTATTTCCAAAAATCGATTTTTCAACACATATGGGCCCCACATGTGGGCCCCACCTTTAAATAATTTTCTACCTATTATTTTGAAAAATGGATAAATAGGAATCCAAATAATAAGCAAAACTGAGTGACTTCTCACATAAGCATCAATAATCAATACCGTGTGCTACTATGCAACTACGCGTATTACTGTACTTTTACTACCGAGTAGTTCAACAGTATTAACCGTAAAACTTTCGCCGTTATTCTCATAAAATATTTTTATCGTTTTCTCAATCCGACAATAATTCCGTTGTGGGGTCCACCAATGATTGTGCCGTCATTCGGATATTCTCCGATAAAAAGAATATTCTCCGACCAATCGAATATTATATAACAACTTGCATACTTTGAAAAATTTATAAATACTACCCACAACTATAACATTATATCAAATCCACACCATAATATTTAAAAAAATATTTCGAAAAAATTAAATATTTATTCATAAAATCTGGGGTCTCACAAGTTATATCTCCCAGCACAATTCAGTTTCCCGCAAAACAAAACAGCCCAGCTCTTGACCCGTCCGATCGGCGCACCCCGCGTCGGGTTCTTCACTAAAGTGGCGCAGTATCTTATTCGCATGAAGCACTCCCCGCGTCGTTCCCTTTGTTATCACGACCCGCCCCGCGTCGATAATGCAGTATGTCCAGATTTTGCTTGAGCTTTCTTCCAATGCCAACATTTTGATGTGCTCACTTAATATCCTGCAACAAGAACAAAAACCCATTAAAAGCAACCTGAAATACTCAAAAACTAACAATATATCAATTTAAATAAAGATAAATCGTAGGTTAAAAACCTACTCATCAGTGCGCGGATTTTGCTCTTCATTTTGGCGCGGCCACGCGGCACTGCTTTTCTGCAATCTGCTGTAATGCTGGTGCATTGCTGCTTCTTTTGTTGCTACCTTTGCCCTTCATTTGCCTTTAATTCTCACTAATCAGAGGCCATTTCACATCCTCATGTTATGCTCCATCTTCAGTTCACCACATACTCACCATCTTGCCAAGTCCATGCCATTGCTTGCCATTTGAGTTTCCTTAATGCAACCTATAAAACAAAGATAAAAAGCATAAAACAACACTAAATATGTGAGATTAAGCCATAATGCTAGAAAGTTGATATCCAATAAGTAGGTATAAAACCTACTTATCAAATACCCCCAAACTTGAACTATTGCTTGCCCTCAAGCAACAAACACACATGCGAACTACATGATATGCAACTGTGAAAATGAATCCCAAAATTTTCAGCCATGTTATGAATTCCAAATAGATGTGCCTCAGAGAAATAACAAGATCTATGAACAAAGCATCAAACTAAGCTAAAGCCATAAGGACATACAATCCGAAAAATCACAACCTGCTACTAAGATGTAGTGTGTGTGTTATAATCACAAATAAGCTCAATAAAGGTGAAGATTCCACATGCTATACTTCTAAGGAAGAAAACTAAGGTTTTAAGTCAAGAAATTTGAGCATAAATGAACTAAAATCCAATCCAACACATCAATACAAGCTAAGGTTCAACAAAGTGTTTATTCTACTTTTATTTACTCACGATGGCGATTTTCGCACTTTCCCGTGGTTATTGTTTTATATTTTTTCCTTGGTTGTGCAATGTCTTATTTCATTAGGCTTTTCAATGCTACCTTAGCGAGCTTTCAACTAACGACTCCCAAACCGTACAAGTCTTAGGACGCTAGGTGTAGAGACATCTTCTCGGGTGTACTTGCTCAAAATAGCAAAGGCCACAAAACAAAACTAGCCACGGTGTTTATTTATTTTTTTATATATATAGCATGCATACCCAATGTGTTCCCCAAACTTGACTTTCTGTGTCTTTATAGTCATTACTCTTTTTCTACAAAATTCTATTATTAAAAACAAATTTTTTCCCCAGAAGACAAGAATGTGCTAATCTAACTAACAAGCAAATAATGACAATGTCGTGCTACCCGGTAACATCAAAGTAACAGACATAGACAACATCATGTATGAAATTATAACTAAGCTTAAATTATCAATTGAGTTCAATAATCTATCACATTTCTATATCATCATTGGCCATATTGGAATTCAACCAACTAAAAACATGGGATTACGCTATGCAATGCAACTACTAAATAGACAAAACAAAAGAAAACTGGAAAAAAAATCATGCAAAATTTAACTAATAAATACTAACATGCAATTAAAATTATATGCAAACATGCAATTAAAACTATACACAACTAACTACTAATTACACCCCAATACCCCCAAACTTAAAATTTTCATTGTCCTGGATGGAGATAAAGGGTAAGGAAACTCCCCTATGTATCGGCATGGCCACCCGACTCAGGTGGTGAATCTAGCGGCGGATACAGCATAGCAAAATCGAACACAGGTCACTCCACAACTGTCTCCTGTTGTGCAAAAGCCTCAGCTAGGGCATAAGATAGTCCATACACAAAAGATGTGAAGTTACCATGTAGAGCATCCATCTTCCTCTCCAATCACCTCATCCGATGATCATGACTCTCTGTAGTGGCAGTAGAAAGATCGGTTGGCTCTGTTGGCTGTGGTGGAGGCACTATTGGAGGAGAGGGTAGTATAAATCCTTTGCCGCGTGGGTGTGTTGTGCCACCAATCCAATCTTCACATTTCTTGATGGTAGCATAAGTGATGTCCTGGCTTGGCATCTGGACCTATTCATCCTCCCAATCAACTCCAGCCTGGGCACACAGATGCGTCACAACTGATACGTGTGGAATACTACTAGTGGTACTCCCCCGCATGTAATGCAGTATATTCTGATGTAGCAAATGGCCAACATCGATATAATTCCCAGTAATAATCCCCCACAAAATAATAGCCCTCTTGGCCAGAATGTCACGCTGGTGAGTGGACGACATCAAATTGGCGCATATGAAAAGATTACAGGCCTTTGCATATTGGTTCAGTGTCGAGCTGGGAAAATTGGTAGGCATATTTGTGCCCTGCTTATAGTTCCATCTCGTGCCCGGCACGCATAAGTTAGTGATTACTCTGTCCAAATTAGTCTCAAAACGCTCCGCCTCTACCCAATTTACTCGGCCAGTTTAAGGATTGGGTAAGTTAAACACCTCACGAATCGCCTGCAGGCGATAGTCAACTTGAAAATTCCAGACGAACGAGAGAACACTATGTGTCTTCTTGGAATTTGCATAAAATTCTCGAACTATAGCCATCGGAGCAGGCACAGGTCTTGCCATAACCCCAAGCTAACACCTCTTTCTGATCATCTCTAACAATTGGCCATCTTCCTTGTCCGGTTTTAACCCCCGCTCCTTCACAAACGTCTTTACCGCGATCCTGCAATACTCAGTTTGTGCCGCTAGGCTGATGAACTTGGTCAAATCCACAGTATCCTCATCCTGGCTACTATTGGAAAATGATTCTGGGGTGCGTGATCGAGCTCTTTTAGGACCCATGATTTCTGTCAAAAATTTCCCTTGAAACCCCTAAATTGTTGCACTTTGAACCCCCAAATTGGTACTTTGAATGCTCTGAACAAACCCTAGAGAACTGAAACTCAACCCCCAAACTTGTTGGTGAAAATAGGGACGAAAATCTTCTGTATGCTATGATAGTGGGCGATTTGCAGAAACCGATTAGGAGAGGAGAGGTTGTAGTGTATTAGGAGGAGTCTAAATAAGCTTTGGCTTTCTGTGAACTTTCGACCGAGGGAAATAATATATACTGAGTGGGTCAAAAATTTTTGCATCTTTAAAACTGTCCGGATCCGGGTGTTGGCGCGAGCGCGCCAAGTTTTACTATGATGAGGGCGCAGGCACGCTTAACGTTTATGCGTTAGGAAGAGTGGCGCGAGCGCGCCGAGTTTGACTGTGAGGATGGCGCAGCTGCGCTGCCCCGAGCCCAGCAATGAATTTTTATCTACAACAGTGAAGGACAAGCAGCAAACTGACATGCATTTTACTTCCTGCACAAATAGCATTTAAAAATGAGATATAAATGATTCCAACATCAAAATTGGACTATGCAAGATGTATGTATGTTTGTATCCTCAAAAATGCTATATATGTGAATCCATTCTAAAAGATATATGCAATAAGCTCCTAACTCAAAATTTTCATGATTTTCAGAATTAAATAAGGGGGAGGGAAAATAAAGATGTGTAACCCAAAATTAAACAAGAGGGAGAAATAGAAATATGTAGCTAGAATTAAACAAGAGGGAGAAAAGAGATGATGGGGTGCCTCCCATCGAGCGCTTATTTATAGCCAATTAGCTCGACTCTGTCTAAAATGGTCAAGTAGTGGAAAGGATCGAGGCGACTTTCTATCGATCGACTTCACCCCTATAGTAGTGCTTCAACCTTTGTCCATTCACTTTAAATGGTTTGTCCGGGTATTTGTCGAAAATCTCAATTGCACCATGTGGAAACACGATTTTTACTGTGAAAGGTACCGACCATCGCGATTTGAGTTTTCCAGGAAAGAGTCTAAGACGAGAGTTAAACAACAATACTGCTTGTCCTGGCTCAAATTTTCTTTCCATGATTTTTCGGTCGTGCCACCTTTTCACTTTTTCCTTGTACAACTTTGAGTTTTCGTAAGCCTGTAGTCTAAATTCATCTAGCTCATTTAATTGGAGAAAGCGTTTATCCCCTGCAGCTTTCAAGTCAAAGTTCAGCTTTTTTATGGCCCAGTAGGCCTTGTGCTCAAGTTCCATAGGAAGATGACAAGCTTTCCTATATACTAGCTGATACGGTGACATACCCAATGGTGTCTTGTATGCAGTCTTGTATGCCCAAACTGCATCATCAAGCTTAAGGGACCAATCCTTCCTCGTGGGATTTACAATTTTCTCTAAGATCCTTTTCACCTCACGATTGGACACCTCAGCTTGGCAATTCGTTTGAGGATGGTAAGTCGTGGCTACATGGTGATTCACCCCATACTTGGCCAATAGTGTAGTAAACTGTCGATTGTAGAAATGAGTGCCTTCATCACTTATGATAGCCCAAGGAGTCCCGAATCTTGTGAATATACTCTTTTGAAGAAATCGCAAGACCACCCTAGCATCATTTGTTGGTAAGGCTGCTACTTCCACCCACTTGGACACCTGCCAGTAGGATATACAAATTTTTGCACGACGAAACAAACGGCCCCATGAAGTCTATCCCTCAGACGTAAAATATCTCAACCTCTAGGATCATATTCAAAGGCATCTCATTCCATTTGGATATATTACTTACCCTCTAACACCGGTCACATTTTTGCACGAAGTTGTAAGCATCTTTAAACAGAGTCGGCCAATAAAATCCTGCCTGAAGTACCTTGGCCACTGTCCTCTCTCCCCCATAGTGTCCTCTGTAAAATGATGAATGGCAATCCTGAAGTATATTGTCCGTCTCACTGTCTGGGATACACCTTCTGATCATTCTATCTGCGCACTACTTAAACAGGTAAGGCTCATCCCAAATATACCATTTAACATCATGTAAAAACTTTTTCTTCTGCGGTCCAGTCAAATCATAAGGGATAGTGTTGCTCACTAAAAAGTTCGCATAGTCCGCAAACCATAGCATTTTGCCTTGCACCACAAACAATTGTTCGTCCGGGAAGGACTCATTAATCATCACTTTATCATTTGTATCATTTCCCGGATAATCCAATCGGGATAAGTGGTCAGCCACTTGGTTTTCGGTCCCCTTTCTATCTTTGATTTCCAAATCAAACTCTTGTAGAAGAAGAATCCATCGAATGAGACGGGGCTTTGCATCTTTCTTAGATATCAGGTATCGGATTGTAGCATGATCGGTGTATACGACAACTCTTGTGCCAATCAGATAAGAACGGAATTTATCAAATGCATATACCACCGTTTGAAGCTCCTTCTCTGTGGTAGTGTAATTCAGTTGGGCATCAGTCAGGGTCTTACTGGCATAGTAAATAACATGAAAAACTTTGTCCCTACATTGCCCCAAGACAACTCCCACAGCGAAATCACTTGCATCACACATCAGTTCAAATGGAAGAGCCCAGTCAGGAGCTGTAATAATGGGTGTCGTAGTAAATCTTCTTTAAATGCTCAAAAGCAGCTAAACATTCCTCATCGAATCTAAACGGGACATCCTTCTCAAGCAAACTGCACAACGGCTTGGTGATCTTTGAGAAGTCCTTTATGAAACGACGATAGAACCCCGCATGCCCAAGGAAGCTACAAGCCCCTTTCACAGAAGCTGGTGGAGGTAAGCTCTCAATAGTCTCTAGTTTTGCTCTGTCCACCTCTAATCCTTTTCTTGACACTTTATGCCCTAGGATAATTCCTTCCTGTACCATGAAATGACACTTTTCCCAATTCAGCTCTAAATTAGTCTCAACACACCTCTTTAATACCATAACTAGATTCTCCAAGCATATGTCAAAGGAGTCCCCAAAGACTGAACCATGTCGTTCATATTCCAAAAGACATCCTCCTAAATGCAAAAGTACCATATGGGCACGTGAAGGTGGTCTTCTCCTGATCTTTTGGGGCTATAACTATCTGGTTGTACCCCGAATAACCATCTAAGAGGCAGTAGTAATCATGTCCCGCTAACCTATCCAACATCTGGTCAATAAACAGGAGAGGGAAATGGTCCTTTCTTGTAGCTTTGTTCAATTTGCGATAATCCATGTAGACCCTCCACCCTGTGACTATTCTAGTAGGTATCAATTCATTATTTTCATTGGACATTACTGTCATGCCCCTTTCTTCATAATGCATTGCATCGGGCTCACCCATGAGCTGTCTGAGATTGGATATATGATTCCGACATCTAACCACTTTAGGATTTCTTTCTTGACAACCTCTTTCATTATAGGATTCAATCTCCTCTATTACTCAACCGTCAGCTTACTGTCATCCTCAAGAAGTATCTTATGCATGCAGAATGAGGGGTTGATCCCCTTGATATCCGCTATGGTCCAACCAATAGCTGATTTGAATTCTAGTAGCACTCGCAGCAACTTACTTTCCTGACAAGATGTTAGTGCAGCAGCAATTATAATAGGAAACTTTGAAGATTCACCTAACAATGCATACCTTAGATGATTCGGAAGAGGTTTAAGGTCAAGATTGGGAGGCATCTCAAGAGAAGGCTTAAGTCGTTCCGATGTCTCCCCTGAATGTCTGAGTGGTTCAATGGGAATCTCAAATTTTCTCATATGTGGTACTGTGTTCAGAATTTTTACATACTCCATAACATCTGTATCCCCCGTGTCAGATTCTCCTAATAAAGCACTCTCTAATGGATCAATGCTCATCAAATGTTCAGCCTCTTCATTTAATACCATGTCGACTACATCAACCCGAAAACACTCTTCTTCGTCAGTGGGGAACTTCATAGCTTTAAAAACATTAAATGTGACCTTTTGGTCCTGAACTCTCATGGTCAGTTCTCCCTTCTGTACATCTATGAGTGTTCACCCAGTAGCTAGAAAAGGTCTCCCAAGAATGATCAGTATGTCTTTGTCCTCTTCGCAGTCCAGGATAATAAAATCGGCAGGAAAGATAAACTTGTCCACTTTAACTAATACATCTTCTACGATACCTCTCGGGTATGTGATAGACCTATCGGCAAGCTGCAATGATAAGTTTATCGGCTTAGGAGCCGATAATCCCAACTGTGTAAATACTGATAGAGGCATCAGATTTATACTTGCCCCCAAGTCACATAAACACTTATTGAAAGAAAGTATTCCAATGGAGCAAGGTATCGTAAAACTGCCTAGATCTTTAAGCTTCAGAGGTAGTTTACGTTGCAATACTGGACTGCATTCTTCTGTTAAGGCAACTATTTCATAATCCTCTAACTTCTTCTTTCTCGACAGAATGCCTTTCATAAACTTCGCATAGCTTGGCATTTATTCCAATACCTTTGCGAAATGTATGTTGATTTGCAGCTTCTTAAAGACCTCCAAGAATTTTGCAAACTGTTTGTCTTCTTTTTGTTTCTGAATTCTCTAAGGGTATGGTACTGGAGGGTACACAAGTGGTGGTATGGCTTTGGGTTTCTCAGCTACGTCCTTCTGATCTGTCTCAACTACCTGCTGTCCAACACCTTCATCAGACAAGCCTTGCTCAACATTCTCTGCACCTTGGCTCGGGCGCACCATGTTCCCTTCATCTTGGGGCGCAGCCGCGCCAAGCCCTAGCTCTGCAGTCTTTTAAACAGACCTCAATGTTATGGCTTGACATTGTTCCTTTCCTTCCCTTCTCGGATTTACCTCTGTGTTACTTGGTAGAGCTCCTTACGGTCTGTTGTTCAACATGCTAGCCATTTGTCCCATTTGGTTTTCTAAATTCTTAATTGCCACCGCTTAGCTCTTTATCAACACTTCGGTATTTGCTATATATTTCAACATCATCTCTTCCACCTCAGATTTCTTTTTCGGTTGAGGGGCAGGAACTGGATGATGTTAGTGTTGTTGTTGTTGAAATTCGGGAGGATAAGAAGGTTAGGGTGCATACTGTTGATGAGACTGTTGTGGTTGGTATTGTTGTTGTTGAGGTTGGTGTTGTTGAGCACCTTGATTATTACTCCAGCTGAAGTTTGGATGATTTCTATTGTTGGGATGGTAGGAGTTCTGAAATTGATTTTGTGGCTTTTGATAGTTGCTTACGAACTGAACCGACTCTGCAGTGATATCACATTGTTCTGTCGGGTGTGATTCCGCACATATCTCACAGACGAAGGCAACTTGCTTAACTTGTTTTCAGCCAAGGAGTTATTTTTCTTCGCCATCGCTGCCATTTGAGCTGATAGTGTCGTGATGACATCCACTTCCAATACCCCGGCAACTTTTGGTTGAGGCGTTCTAGCTATTGGATTCTGAAAGTCATTTGTCGCTATGGTCTCAATCAATTCATAGGCTTCCTCATAACTCTTAGCCCATAAAGCTTCTCCTGTAGCGGCATCAATGATTGGCCTAGATTTCCATCCCAAACCATTATAGAAAGTATTGATTACCATCCAATCTGGAATCCCGTGGTGAGGACATTTCCTTAGCATCTTCGTATAGCGTTCCAAGGCCTCATACAACAATTCTCCCTGTTGTTGCTCAAACTAAGATATAACACTCCTCATCTTCGCTGTTTTAGCCATAGGAAAGAATTTGGCTAGAAATTTTTGGGCTAAATCCTCCCACGTAGTCACTGATCCTGATGGTAATGAGTGAAGCCAACTCCTTGCCTTATCTTTCAAGGTGAAAGGAAACAGTCTGAGCCTCACCGCATCATCTAACACACCATTGTACTTGAATGTGTCAAAAATTTCAATAAAACTCAGAAAGTGCTCGTTAGGATCATCAGTAGCCGCACCTCCAAACTAAACTGTATTATGTACCATTTGGATTGTTCCCGGTTTAATCTCAAAGGTGTTTGCAGCTATTGTTGGCCTGACTATGCTTGACTGTAGCTCATTGATGTTTGGCATAGAATAATCTTTCAACACTCTGTGTTCTTCCGCCATTTGTGCCAATGTTTCAGTGTCTTCGTGTGTGTTAGTCACACGTGTATTTGCTCTCCAAGCTTTCTCGTTTATGTTATCCTGCCAAGGTACCAACGCAGGATTTGAAGATCAAGTGTGCATATATTATCCACAAGTACCTGAAACACGAATAAAGATCAAATAGAAATGAGATAAGATGTGAATTGTTCAAGTCAGACAAATATAACTTAAATTGATGATGACAGTAATAAAAATAAAAATTGTTCCCCCGGCAACGGCGCCAAAAACTTGTTGGCTTGTTTCAGTGTTAACAAAACAGACACACCCGTGCAAGTATACACGGTCAACAAGTAATATAGAGTAAGTCAAGTATCTTTCCCACGGAGAAAAGTAATTATCTCTAATCTATCATGCAACAACTTTGTAGCTATTTATGGCTGCTTAAACGAGTAGATAAAATGTGAATTACTAACTAAAATGATTATCAACTAAAAATAACTAATTAACAAGCGAATGATTCAAATTGGAAAGACATGGGATCCTAATGTCACTTAATGCATCATCCAGATTATACACCTCTTGTTAAGCCTGATTAATTACTTCAGATTGCTAGTCGAGAGCACGATGGTGAAACATGGCTATCTTTTTATATAACATGCCCATATCACATAAAATCCACAAAATAGATAGAATTCATATGAACATCAATATTACCTAACTCACTATATTTCTATGTGACTTACAAGTAATATTAATTTAAGTGTAAGCTCTCTCAAAAAACTACACATGGTAAGCCGGTATATGTCTATCCGGATTATGAATCACAAAATCTATCACATGCAAATTTCATGAACATATGCTAACATGGTCAAATCTGAATTTGTACTTCCTCTTTCAATTCCATATAAACTATTAAGGTAGATGGTGATCAAGCATCTAAGAAATAAACACAACCAAGCTAGGCAATCCATATATAATCAATCAAGTACAACAAAGAGGCATATAGATCTGAACTAAACAACAAGCTCTATTAGAATCCCATAATGGTGATTAGTTCATGTCTTAATCAATAACCATTATGGGGTTTAATCCAAGCATTGAGATAATACAATGAAAGCAAAGAAAGTGAAGAAAATAGGAAATTGCAAATCTTATTAATCTATGTCCAAAGTAAACCTCCAAGCTCAGTTCAAATCCACAATCAAACCAAATAGAACTTCTAATAATCAAAATCTACTAAGAACCAAAAAGAGAAGACAAAATAGTATACTATAGCTAAGAACTCTCTCTCTCTTCAAAACCCTAAAAATGGAAATAAAAACGACTGAATTCAATGTTTCATAACTTGCAAATACACCCTTTTAAGGAAAATACGTTACATCAAATTTTAAGTGAAAAGTCAATATGTGCAGAACCTTGAATGGCGCGGCCGCGCCACCCTGTAAACTATATGGGGTGCAGGCGCACAAACTCGCAATCTGGTTTCCTCCTGGTGCTGGCGCGCGGATTTTGCTCTTCATGCTGGCGCGGCCGCGCGACACTGCTTTTCTGTAATCTGCTGTAATACTTCTATTAGTGCATTGATGCTTCATTTGTTGTTGCCTTAGCCCTTCATTTGCCTTCAATTCTCACTGATCAGAGGCTATTTCACATCTCATGTTATGCTTCATCTTCAATTCACCATATACTCATCATCTTGCCAAGTCCATGCCATTGCTTGCCATTTGAGTTTCCTTAATGTAACCTATAAAACAAAGATAAAAAGCATAAAACAACACTAAAATACTTGAGATTAAGCCATAATGCTAGCAAGTTGATATCCAATAAGTAGGTATAAAACCTACTTATCAGCATACCATGCTCTAGCTTCTCTAGTTAGACTCATTTGAAACAACTGTATTCTTAGTTTTTCATCATCTGCAGGATCCAAGTTCTCCAATGAACACTTTTAAGTGAGTGTAAGGATCTCCCAATCCGTCATATTTTTTAAAATCAGGAATCTTGAATTTGTCTGGATAATTAACCCTGGGGAAGATGCATAGGTCTAAATAGGTAATGTTTCCATGCGTTCCAGTCCCTTTGATTGATCGGATGGTCTCTTCCATTTGTTGGACCTTCTTCCGAATATCACCAGTGTCTTAATCTTCTTTAAGATGGGTGATTTCACGGGTTTTGTTGGACTTCTCAGTCTGAGACTTAGGTATTGGGACTTCTTTGTCTATACCCTGTATTCATCCCTGAGCAGAGGATTATGTTTGAATGGGTATTTGTGGACCCTGAGTTTGCTTGTTTAGTTTTTTCAGAAGGACAGTCAATTATGTTATCTGATTCCTTATTCCTTCGAACTCCTCTCGGGAAACAGGAGTAGGACCAGGCTGGGCACTTGTAGCCATGTCTGAAGGTGGGCTTAGTACCTTTTTGGACTTTGAACGGGTAATGGGACCAATCGTTTCCCTACAAAAAGACTACGTAGTTTAGTTTGGGTCAACATGAAGAGGCTGCATGATATACAATGTGTCTATTTTAGGAGTGTTTTAATGTTCTCCTGTAAAACAGATGTCAGTTGTTTTGATGACAGGATAGTATGACTGGTCTTGATAGGGAAAGGAATGCATATTTACATTTTCTTTTATATTTTCCATTACATTGAGATTTACATGGAATTGAAATTACATGTAATTAAAATGGAAAGACATGAAGAAACTTCCATTCGCGTTTAGTTTATCAGAGGCTGACTTATCTTAAGCTACTCTCGCGGCTTTTCAGCATGAAGGTCCACAAATCATTGCAATTTACTAGATGGGAAGTTAATCCGATCTTTTAATTAGAGCGAATCTGGGTGGTGCCTTTCCCGAGCCTCGCTGGATTAGTCTCCCTTGAGTCCAGTAATCAAACACCGACGGGTTTGACTCCTGGTGGAGGAATCACATAGCATACATTCACATACATCGCGTCTCACTGTATGGAAATGATGACATGTGCGAAGCACTAATATCACAGGCAGATATGGTGCGAAGAACTAAAGTGCAACAAATAAAGCATTAGTATACATCCATTCAATATAAATGCAGAATTCACACAAGCAGATAAAAAGGTTTTTAAAAAGGTTGAACAACGGCTTAAGCCCTCTACTGGAATCCCCAGCAGAGTTGCCACCTGTCGACTTCGTGAAAATTGTGTCCCTTTCTGTTCTTGCCCTTTGGTGTTCTCCTTTGGTTGAGTTTTATCTGAAAAGGTGAGTTTGAAAAGGTTCGATATGTATGATTTGAAAATAGAGTCGCCAATTGGTAAATTTGAAATAGTTGTATCAACTCAACCGATTTTGAAAATGTTTACACAAAGGCCCAATGGTTGGACACTGTTTAAATGGCCTTGGAAACCGAGATTCGTTGAGTTTAGGGATTTGATTAAGTGGGGGGAAGTTGTTAGGCACCCCTCGACTTCTGTGAAAACGCGATTACCGTAACTTTTCAATTACCTTAATTATCTGCATGTGTGTGTGTGTTTATTGGGCCTATGTGAAATTATTTGGAAGTAGTGTTATGCCTCGTTTACACCTATATACAAAGGGTTTGACTTGTATATAAAAGTTTAATTTTAGGCAAGATATAGCAGTGATGTTTTGAAAAACAGATTTTTAAACCCTTATGCACAATAGTAATTGAGGCCTTTGATACTTCCATTTTATTCTGTATTCGGTTTGATTGATTTTATTTTCGACATGTGAAGCATCTTCGAGAAAATAAGATACGTAGCAGTGCCGAACTCTTTTTGGGTATGAGAACCATCCAAGGATATCCAGACACCATAGATAATTTACAAGCTGGCTACAGCTGAGAAATGTCCATCGTGAGAACCGAATCTAAATTCACAGGTTGAATCTTCGATCTCATGATTCACAGGCTCACATGATAGATTAATATGTACAAAAGCTAGAAAAAGAACTAGATTTAAATAAATCTAAGTAATTCTAGCTTCAACGGTTCCAGTTTAGTCACTTTTGAACCGGTTAAAGTTAGAGATAGCTAGATTTAGACATTATATAACTAAGTGCTGAGATTTAAAGTTGTGTCCCATATTAAGTGACCATCACAGTACTAGAACAGTAGCTTCACTCTACATACGCAAACACGAGTCGGTAGTTGAAGGCTAGCAATAGCAGTGATGATGGCTAAGAAGGTGGTAGTTGGCCAACCTCTATATATCCAATGTTTCCTTCCATTCTCCTTTGATTCAAACCATAGTGCAAGATCATTGATTGGGCAACAAATTCTCTATATAAAACACCCTCTTCTTCTCATTTCTCAGTGTTTGAAAATTTGTCTGATAAGTGTAAACTGAGAGTGAGAGCTGCTGAGCATTGATGGAGTATAATTAGTGCATTGAGGAATCAATTTAAGCTTCAAAGAGGTATAAATTTTGTTTTTGTGTTCTTGAGTTTGAGTTTTGTCAAATTCTAGTAATTATTGAATTCTCTGTTAATTGGTGTGAGATAGCATGCCATTGTGTTGTTTAAGTATGTATGCATGTCTAGAAGCATTCTGAGTTGCAGCAAAAGAAGTATTGGTAATCTGGTGTTAAGGCTTTTCCGAAGCAGAGCCAAAATTTTTGCCTTTGCACGAAGTGGCGCGGCCGCGCCACTTCTATAGCTTTACACCACGCGACTGCGCGGGCTGCCAGTGTTGGAAAACCAATTTTTGTTGCTTCTGTTATATTAAGCATACTAGTTGAACTTGATACTAGTTATAAATGTCCCTGACATGCTAATATAGGTTGCCTTACTTGTAGTCACTCACGTTAACTTGATTTAAGTTGAGTTTTCAAGAAAACTCCAAGATTTGAAAAAACTAGAATTTATGAACATAGAGTAATGTATATTCTGATTTTGTGAGCATGTATAAACAATCTAGATATGTACATACATGAGTATAACATAAGACATAAGCTTGCTATGTGTAAAATAAGTTGTTAACTTGGTTTATATGGTTTTTCTAAAAGGGAAAACTCGAAGTTTGAAATAAGAAATTTAGTGGACCTTGTGACCCTATGCATTCAGAACCTTTGAGCATGCTTATGTAACTTAATTTTATATATATGCATGAGTATGAGGTGTGAGTTCGAAGTTCTTTGCATGCTTAGTTAGTTAACATGAAATTTTCAAGGAAAATGTTGAAGTTGAAAACCAACTTTGTTGGGAAATACCCTATTAGTATTTTAAACTTTTGGACCATCATGATAGGACACTATGCATCTAGATATGATTGATATCTGCATCCACCTAACTAAGTATGTTGTGAACTAGTCAAGCATAGTTTCGAAAGATTTTTAAAGATATAAAAACTATGTTGAATTGAAATACATGGGTAGAATAACTTGAACATGTATATGTAAGGTTTATTAACCTCATTATATGGTATAATGATTAACCATGAGTAGCTTGTTGAAAATTTGATCATTTAACCATGCCGAGATAGAAACTTTGCAAAAAACAAAACCATAGTATTAAGAGAATCTTGGAATGGCCATAGAAGATACCAAACCTATTCATAGACATCATAACATGTATGATTCTAAAAATGTCTTCATAATTGTTTATGAGTGCACAAGTATGGCCAAGCTAATGTTTAGCAGTTCTGGTTTGAATAAGGAGCAGCGCGGCTGCGCCACTCCTTAGTTCAACTCCAACGCGGTCGCGCCACCCTACAGTGAGATCTATTTTCTGAAAATAATTTGAGGGCTTGTGCATGCCTATGTTGATACGTTAATCTGTAATACATGTCTAGTGCAGTATTCATGTGTCAATAAGCATGTTAATGGAAGAATTCTATGTTAAATTAGTGTTTACAACCTTAAAGTCAAAATGTGATTTTAAGTTATGTTCTTTAAATGACATAGTGTATTAGAGACTGATTTTTGTGCTATGTGAGGACATATGTGACAACCCCAAAATAGGTTCATTCCATCCAACCCATTCTGAGTCGCCAAATACATGGTACAAAAAACAACTACAACTTTATTACAACAATTGTCGTGCAAAATACAACAACTCATGTGTTGTGAGTTCTGATACAAATATATATATCAACTGTGACTCTTGACACCAACTTGGGTAGCACGTCACCATGGCATCTTACATAAAGGTATAGTCAAAAATTGTTTGAGAAATTAAAATATGTGGGAAGTGCTCAAGGAAACCTTCGTACATGGGAGGCCATGCGTCTAGGTTATTATAGATATCATATGTCCACAGAATTATCCTTGGTTGACCCAATAGACCCCAAAGAAAAATGAGAAGATTACTATCATATTCTTTCCAATGGTAGGTCTTTTCTTGACATATCAATATCTTCACTGTCTCTAATTGAGAATTATACTTCAAACAAACACCAAGATTATATAGGTAGTGCTCGTAGATATACTCAGCAAGTGGATGTGCACAACCCTGTCTTATGATAACACGAGGCTGTATGTCATTAGACATCTTGTATGATAGCGGCAAAACACCCTTCCAAAGTTGGGTTCACCTCACCCTATTCGATTCACCAAATATAACTACTAAATGATGTATAAAATACAACACACTTTTTTATACTGTTTAGGGAGAACCTCCACAGCTAGAGACCACCGTTCTATTTCCTTGTTACCCTCGCTCGACCCAGCTACACTCTTATTACCTAAAAGGAATTGTGAAGCAAAAGGGTGAGCTCAACTAGCCCAGTAAATAATATCATGACTAAAGATAAATAAATTATCAATAGCCTTCATCAGTAATAAAGCAGAGATTTAGAACATATGGTAAATGATAAAAAATTTCAACCATAGTTACAGCGGAACGAGCAATCCATTAGAAGAGTCAAATAGACCATAAAATCTATTATCTTCTCCATGTTAAAGATCCATCAACAATGTTTTATCCCTGTAACATCAATCAACAGTTCTGGTCCACAATCATATAAATAATTCATAATCATAATTGTGATTCTAAATTCCTCTTCGCATCCAGGACGAAGATAATTTTTATCACATGTCTTTACCTGAAACATCAAAGATCATGGTTAAACCAAATCACAGTTCATGTTCATAATCATACTAATAACTTCATCTTTGCACTACGGGCCAAAGATATTCGTCACCAGTTCATCTTTGCACTACTGGCCAAAGATATTCAACAACAGCTCATCTTTGCACTACAGGCCAAAGATATTCAACCACAGATCATCTTTGCACTACAGGCCAAATATATTCAACAACAGATCATCTTTGCACTACAGGCCAAAGATATTCAATATCTTCAAAAAAATATATAATCATTTCAGAATTTATATAAACCATAATTATAACCATGTTGATCAATTCACTTTTGCACTTAAGCTAAAGATATTCCATTATAAATTCAATGGTCATGATCATACCAGTCAACAATTCAACTTTGCACTCTGGCCAAAGGGAAACCATAGTCATAATCATACCAAAAATCTACCCATATTTACACTCAAGTCAAAGAGAAATATCATCATTAGGGTTATAAAAAATGTTATATATGATAATAAAAATAATATAATCAACATATAGATTTAATCTCAAGAGTAATATTCATAAATCAACTATAATTTGGTTAGAAAAAGAAACCAATTTTGTCGTGAATAGTAACTCGTGAATAGTAACTCATGAATAGTAACTCGTGAATAGTAATTCATGAATAGTAACCCCGACATAAAAAAGTAAAAATTTCACAATAAAATATATACCAATATTTTGGTATAATGATATTGAAAGAATAACATTTCTTAAACTTATAAACAAATTATTTTAATTATTTACACTTTACTAAATAATGTATTAAATCATCCTGAAATGTCAAACTCATAAGATTTCATCACCAATAACCAAAACCCTCATCAAAAATCTGCATATACCTTATATAGGATTCTCAAGCCATAAAATCCTATTTTTTAATTTTCTTACTTCATATAATATATTTAATTCAGTTTCTCATAACTAATCCATTTTCATAAAAAATACCAAATCAGTACAAACAAATTTTTTTTTATGAGATTTAGTAGAATATAGTCTCATATTGAACATATATTTTTATCAGAATTTTTAAAAATCATTTACTATTTTTCATATTGCCAAAATAGCCGAATATTTAGATATTTATCATAAATTGTACTTTTGTCCAAAAATTTCGAAATTTACAGAGTATACTTCTGTTATATATATGTACTCCCAATAAAAATTTTACCAATTTTGGAGTTAACCACAAGGAGTTATAAGGGTTTACTTTTAAAATAGTCTTTTCTCATAAAATTCATAATTCTTAATCTATATATTCAAAAATCGTCATTTTTGGACACAATCTAGAAAACTCATCAAATTATCATTTCAAATTTTTCCAGAATTTTTGAAGGTCAGAAAAATTACAAAACTGAAAAACATAACAACCCTTAAAATCCCTTACTATCCCTTACCTCAAAAGATCAGCACTTCTGACTAGATATCGGATATGACGCTGAAGGAAACTTGCACTGATGAATAGCAACTCACCAAGTATCTAAATACTCACAAAATACACCCGATAATCTAGAGAAAAAAAGAGAGAAAACTTATGAATTTTGGTGTGATTTTCAATTCTAACTTAGCCCTCTATTTATAGGAAAATGTTAGCACGCCAAAGCAGACTTGACCTGCTACCTGATGGCTTTACCTGCTACTATTCTACCTACCAAAAATCAGCCATCTTCCCCAACAATCAAAAGTGGGGCCCACCCATTTCTAGAATTTTTCACCAAAATTATTTATAAACCTAATTTCCGAATCAGTTACATCTTAAAATTCATAACAAATTATACGTCCATTTTTAACGGTTCAAAATTTGTGGACATATACTCAACTTATGTATGTATAACATATTCAAAAATCACAACGATCCAACGGTCGGATTAAATATTATAGCTCACACAATAAAGTTGTAAGAACACCGATTTAATCTTTTAATACCTCCAATCCGACAAAATACTAATAAAACACCTCAACATTAATTCCTTAATTTATAACCACATAAATAAATACATCATTTATATCCACATCAAATAAATATTTCTTTATCATATAAATCAATAATTAATTATTCACAAATAATATTATAGAATCACAATTATGACAACCAGGCCGTTCCCAGGAAAGAGGGGGCTTTCCAATAAGGATTTTTCCTTACTGACGCGCAATTAGATGACCAAATCTCTCCTTAGACAGAACTTTCTAGATATTGTCAATAATGCTATCTAATAATATTATTCAAATAATATGAA
The DNA here is from genome assembly GCA_016801055.1 of Panax notoginseng. Lineage (NCBI taxonomy): Eukaryota > Viridiplantae > Streptophyta > Magnoliopsida > Apiales > Araliaceae > Panax > Panax notoginseng. Next base: position 120,858,282 of record CM029021.1, on the reverse strand, counting down.
TTATTGATCTGATAATGGAAAATATTGTGCAGTGATAATTATTAAAACAACAATAATATAAAATATCAACGTAGTAATTATTGAATCAATAAAATAAAATATTTAACAGTAATTACTGTAACAATTATTGAGTAGTGCCTTCTTACGTAAGAATCAAAAATTCAATACTATGCAATACCGTGTGCTACTGTGCAACAACGCGTATTATTGTTTTTTAACCACCAAGTATTCCAACAGTGTTAACGGTAACAACTACGTCGTTATTTGTAAAAACTCAAATTTGTTATTTTCTTCATCCGACAGTTATTCTATTATGGGGCCCACAAGTGACTGCGCCGTCGTACGAATATTCCTTGACAGCAAGAATATTCCACGATCAAACGAATATTCCCCGACAAAATGAATATTTTATAACCACTTGCTTATTTTGAAAAACATTCATATATCACCCTTAACTTTAACTTTTTATCAATTTAACCATTTACTAAATAGAAAAATTGAATACTTTTATTTCATAAAATTCGGGGTCTTACAACATACATATGAGATCATGTGAATAAGAGAAGATTAGCAATATATGTTTAGTATTGATGAATTACACTTGCGTATCATAGTAAATTAAGATAGTATGTGTACATGTTGAACTTGTATAACTAATGTGATTATACATGAATATGATATTATAGTTCATTGGAGTGGTATTAAGCTTTACTTTGGTAAACTACGCTTGAGGCAAGTACTCGAACCCTACTCTTTATTAAGCATTACTTGAGCTTGTACTATTATTGGTCGTATAAGTAAATAATTGGAAGTATGATTCTTATCTTATGACATAATGCTTCATAGTTAGAATAGAGTTGTTATATTCTTGAACTTTGATTTGAGTATTGAACGTATACTTGTTCGTATATACATTTAAAGAGTGGTCTATGCCAATTGATTCGACTCGACCTAAATCATAAATTGAAAGTTATCCAAACCAAATGATTGGTGCGGAATCTTGTATTGACTGAGTTGAACAACCTTCTTTGAAGGGGAACTATATTTGTCAGGAGACCGACGTGCGCACTTGAGTACGATTAAACGATATGCATATCGTAGGGTACTTTAGGCTGATCACCTGTTGTACTCGTTTTTGTTAGATTATCAGTATATTACTGTTAATTCTAGTAGAAGTTCATAGTCCTTAGTGACTGCTCAGTATTCATAAATTTGAAATCTCGAAATGATTAAGTATTGCATCTTATTGATATTTTATGTCCTTAGCGACTATTATTGAGAACTATTGATATTTCTTGATATCCTTGAACTATCATTATTGTTGCACCCTTGAGAAATTAAAACTATATTGAACACCCTTATTGCTATATTATTTGCTGAGCAAACTTGTTGCTCATTCTTGCTTTCCCTAAAAACATTTCAGTTAAGGCAGAGCAAGGTGGACCCTTAGGCATTGATAAGAGCAAGGGCAAAGCTTCGGAGTAGCTTCATATTTGTTTAATTAGAAATATTATGATTATGTTAAGAAATATTGTGTTATGTTTAAACTATGTCCAATTAAGGTATGTAAGAGATGCTTAAGTTACGAAACCTTGAGGCATGAATGATTATATTAAATAAATGTAATCTATTCTATTATTTCCATTGCATGAGATGTTTATAGTCATTAGATTTGTAGTACGTGACAAACCAAATTCGAGATATGAGTGTCTGAATTTGGGGGCGTCACAGGTTGGTATCAGAGCTGTAGTTATAAACTTTAGGAGCGAGAGTCCTTAGATTATAACTTAGGAGAATTTAGAAGATAAAGAGGGATGAAACTCATGTAGAGTTTTCCTAGAGAGAGATTTAGTGTGTTATGGAATATAATTTCATTCTATACAATGAACTAATGTTTATTTAACATTCTAATTTCATTTCCCAGTGGAGATTTCAGACATCCTCAACCGTTGACAACTATTTCAATGAAGATTAGGCAACCCTAACATCACTAGTCGTTGGCGATAACACCAGCGAAGCATCGGAGGTGGTCCGATGATACAAGCCGTTGAAAGCTATTTCAATGAAGATCAGGTAGCCCTGATATTACCAGCCGTTGGCAGTAACTCCAACGAAGCATCAGAGCAACCTGATGATCCAAACCACAGAAAGCCATCCTCATCGGGGAGAACCGATGATGGAATCTGTTATACAGATCCCCATCAATCAAATGCAATCCACAAGAGTCACTCGCAAAAAGAGAATGACATCTTTGGTGGAAAGCCTATGCAGAGGATTAAGGACATTGGTGATAACCCCAATGTCAACCTCCTGTGGTCTCAATCATGGAGAAACCTCCACTCCAAAGATTTTGAAGACACCTCTGCGACTTGTCAGCAAATCAAGCTCAGATAGGACTAATGGGCATTTCAAACCGCTGGCGATAACCCCAGCATGGTCTCAGGAGACTCCTGTGAGAAGAGCTTTAGAAACTACCGGTTGAGTAGACATCTAAGCAATTCAACAGGGTCATCATTGACAACCTCATCCCCCAACATAAGCGGTGGAATGGGCAGTTATCACATCCTGTTGAAAACCATTCCAATAAAACAATATTCAGCATAACATTGCATCATACTGCATTACATTTGCATCATGTTTATCTTGTCTTATTTCAAGTGTCTAGTGGTCTTTATCATATCCATGCCATTGCATTGCATGAATATAATAAAGATGGGCATCTGTAGAAACTCAAAATTTTGCATTCTTGTTACTAATCCTGCAGGAGGGCAGAATCGTCTGCCAGGGATAACCCTGGAAGTCACATCAGTTTCAACCACAGAGGCAACCCCGGGAAGTTCAGTTTTTAATCTCGAAGATAACCCCGAGGGACTCAGTTTTAATACCGGAGATAACCCTGGGAGATCTAGTTTCAACATCGGAGATAACCCCCGAGGGATCCACTTCAAGTTCTGGAGATAACCCCGAGAGATACAGTTTCAACCCCGGAGATAACCCCGGGAGGTCAAGCCAACCTCAGAGATAACCTTGAGGACGTTCAACATCAACATCAGCCCAATCTCAGAGATAATCCTGAGAAACGACTGCTACATCTGCCCAAAAGCCGGAGATAACCCCGATGGGGGAAAAATCATCATCTTGCCACCTCAACATCACATTCACGTCGTCTCAACACAATTCAATCCACACTGTGTACTAATGTGTCCCACAAGAGCCATAGCTCAAATCTCGAGTGATAACTACACAAGACAGTACAACGGATAGACTTTGAAGACTTGGAGATCTGGTCATGGACCCATCTTCTCAGCTTCGTACAATCTCTAATCCCATGTCATTGTGTAGCTCTCGACAACAACATTTTGAAAAGGTACAACACTCCTTTATTGGATGCCCGGATTGAAAGTTATGAAGGTTCGAGCAGACAACGCGTAGTTCAAGTGCGCGTACTTTGAGACGACAGGACTCGTATGGCTCGGGGCAGCCCGAGAAGCTGCAGGTAGACTCGCGGCAGCCGCGGGTTGACCCGCGGCCATCTGGTCTTTAAATATGAGTTTTTGGCAGCTCATTTAAAAAAAAAGGAAAAAGGAGAGAAACTCTGTCCATTTCAGCCTGTAACCCCTGCTAGAGTGCTCTAAACTGAGTGATTCTTCTTTCTAAACACTTGTAAGCTCGTGTTTGTAACATACTGAATTTTAACCGGTGGAAATCGAGTTTTCAGGCGTCAAAAGCTATCTGAAGTCTTCTTGGCAGCCCACTGTAATATTTTTCAGATTTTTAAGCTTTCTACTACTTATATATATATATATATATATATATATATATATATATATATATATATATATATATATATTTACATTTCGAAGTCCTGCCTGGAGTTTACTTCGTGGTAGTTGATCGTCCCTGTATGTATATATATTTACAACTTTTATATAAATATCTGCTTTAACTGCTTTTATAATGTATATATTTAATCTTTTAGCCTGTGGGCTAGATTTGCCTAAATCTGGCTATTTCTAACTTTGACCCGTTCAAAGTGACTAAACTGAAACCGTTGAAGCTATAATGATTTAGATTTACTTAAATCTAGTTATTTTTATAGCTTTTGCACATATCACTCTTTCATGTGAGCCTATAAATCATGTGATCACAGATTTAGCTTCTGAATCCCATGTCATTGTGTAGCTCTCGACAACAACATTTTGAAAAGGTACAACACTCCTTTATTGGATGCCCGGATTGAAAGTTATGAAGGTTCGAGCGGACAACGCGTAGTCCAAGTGCGCGTACTTTGAGACGACAGGACCCGTATGGCTCGGGGCAGCCCGAGAAGCTGCAGGTAGACTCGCGGCAGCCGCGGGTTGACCCGCGGCCATCTGGTCTTTAAATATGAGTTTTTGGCAGCTCATTTAAAAAAAAAGGAAAAAGAAGAGAAACTCTGTCCATTTCAGCCTGTAACCCCTGCTAGAGTGCTCTAAACTGAGTGATTCTTCTTTCTAAACACTTGTAAGCTCGTGTTTGGTAACATACTGAATTTTAACCGGTGGAAATCGAGTTTTCAGGCGTCAAAAGCTATCTGAAGTCTTCTTGGCAGCCTACTGTAATATTTTTCAGATTTTTAAGCTTTCTACTACTATATATATATATATATATATTTACATTTCGAAGTCCTGCCTGGAGTTTACTTCGTGGTAGTTGATCGTCCCTGTATGTATATATATTTACAACTTTTATATAAATATCTGCTTTAACTGCTTTTATAATGTAGATATTTAATCTTTTAGCCTGTGGGCTAGATTTGTCTAAATCTGGCTATTTCTAACTTTGACCCGTTCAAAGTGACTAAACTGGAACCGTTGAAGCTATAATAATTTAGATTTACTTAAATCTAGTTATTTTTCTAGCTTTTGCACATATCACTCTTTCATGTGAGCCTAGAAATCATGTGATCACAGATTTAGCTTCTGAATCTAGATTCGGTTCCCATGATGGACATTTTGCAGCTGCAGCCAGCTTGTAAATTATTTATGGTGTCTGAATATCCTTAGATAGCTCTCATGCCCACAAGGAGTTTGACACTGCTATGTATCTTATTTTCTCGAATATGCCTCGCATCTCGATAATAAAAGCAATCAAGCCGAACACATAATAAAATGGAAGTATCAAAGACCTCAATTACTATTGAGCATAAGGGTTTGAAAACCTATTTTTCAAAACTTCATTGCTATATCTTGTTAAAATTGAACTTTTATACAAAAGTCAAACCCTTTGTATATAGGTGCAAATGAGGCATAACACTACTTTCAGACAACTGCACATAGGCCTTACACACATACACATATAAAAGTTAATGAAAAGTGGCGCTAACCGTATTATCACGGAAGTCGGGAGTGCCTAACACCTTCCCAACCGCTTAATCAAGCCCCCTAACCCTAACGAATTTCGGTTTCCCAGACCAGTTAAACAATGTCAAATCATTGGATTTTTGTGTAATCCTTTCATCAGTTGAGTTGGTGCAACCATTTAAAATTACTAACTGGCGACTCTAACAATCAAATCATCGACATATACATGTCAGACTTTTTCAAATTTATTTTTATAAATAAATCTCATCTAAAAATCAGAACATTAAAAGGCAAGAATAGAAATGGACAAATAAAAATCTCGACATGGACAAATGGAAATGTTAAAAAAATGTTGACAAAAAATAAACGAGACTATTTTGAAAGTATGTGACAAGTTGGAAGGACCGGAGTGGCATTCAACCAATAAAATAAAGTTGGCTTGGGCGAGAGGTCAGATCTTCTTTCATAGTCTGTTTTTCCTCTATAACTTTAACAAGGCATCTCCGTTTTTACGTTGTACTCCATTAAATTAGGGTTTTTGAGCGTTCTTAATTTCCTTTACAAATTCTTACATCTGTGAAATCCCCACCAATTACTGCAATGGATAACAATCTCGATCTCAACGCCCCACACTCCATGGGTACAACAATCATCGGAGTCAATACAACGGCGGTGTTGTCCTCGGCGCTGACTCTAGAACCAGCACTGGTACCCTTCTGTTTCCTCATAATTTTTGTCTTCCGGCAAATTAAATAAAGTATTTCCTTTTATTGAGTTGGTTTGCAAATTGCAATTGCCTTGCTAGGGATGTATGTTGCTAATAGGGCCTCCGACAAAATCACTCAGCTCACTGATAATGTCTACATATGTCGCTCTGGATCGGTATTTTTCTTCCTCTTAATTAAGTTTGTTTAATATAATGTGTTCGCAGCTAAAATTTATTGGATGGTTCTGTAGTATGAGCTCAATTGTAAGGTTAGGTCATACTCTTTGTCCCAAATTTCATGTCCCAATTTGCCATTTTAACAAACTAAGGAGAATTATGTAAAGATTATACAGTGCTCTAGTTGTGCCCTTCATGGACCTACATCCATAATAATTTAACAAGTTACAAATATAATTACGAGGTGAGATGGGATTTCCATGAACCTCACAAATTTCAAGTGAGTGTGTAAAACGGTATGTTTACTAGATTAGCACATTTTAAAATTCTAAGGCAACATTGCTTTGGGACATCAATAGAAGGAACGGAAAGTCTAGGGAGGGGGGTATGCATTTGGTTAATGTAGCTTTGCTCTAATTACTATCAGATAAACATGAGGATTTTTTTCATAATACTATTTGTTTGGGCTAGTAGTTATGGCCTAGTTAAATAGGTTCTGCTATATGTTATAATAATATCTGCTTTATTCATCATGAAAAGCTCTATGGATTGAGTTGTGATCTACCAGTAAAAGTACAAACTATATTCTTCTCCAACAGCTATGGGTTGGTAAGGTTGGCCTCAAGTATGGGTTTAAGAATCAACAACCTCGGGGTTATTCTTTCCATCGATTATATTTATATTTTGATATTTATACTATTTAAGCAACAGCTATTATAAGTGAATGTCAGAGTCAGTATCCTTTTTGGTATGCCTAAGAGTCCCAATGTCAAATTCTAAATTTCTCCTAAAAACTATACCTTTTTACTCAACAACTAAATTTGGTTTTTGTAATACTTCACATTTCACCTCTATGTGTATGTTTGTTTTTTTGGGGTTAGGGGTAAAAAGAGAAATGCAATCCTCTTCAGTAAAATGATTGACAGAGTCACAGAGGAAGTACTTTGCTATAGGGATTGCTACTTTTGCTCAATATAATAACTATCCACTTTCCTTTAATAAGTGACTCTATGCTGTCACCAAATTGCCCTTGAGCTAGTTCTAATGGTCTTTTTCTAAGTTCCAAACTTGTTAATGGCTTACACACGTCAAGCTTTACAAGCAGCCAGCCATGAGTAAGCACCACAATCTTTAGACTTCGTGAATGTAATTTTTTGTGACTTTTGAAATAATGATAGTACGAACTAGAGACAGTTCTATATGTAATTCTCTTTTAGTCATTAAATAATTAAACCATAGTTGTTACGGGACCACGATGAGTCATGGCGGTAGCCGACTGTTAGGACGATTATGCGACAAGGCGACTGCCATGGCGTCCGTATGGCGACAAGTCGTTTACAATGTGTAATTTATATATTATTTATTTTACTTAATAAGTATATTGACAATAAAATTTTATATACGTTAAAACTCAAAGCATAACACTATGGAATAACATTAAAAGCATAATTATGTAAATACTTAGCAATAACAATCCAAAAATAAAACAATTGATATTAAAATATCTAGTGCACAATTAACGAAGTCCTTAAGAAGATAGGTTTATTTGTTTCTTATTCTTACCTTTTCTCCTATCCAATGTCATGCACTTTAAAGTATCGGTCTTTTGTTTTGATGGATCATTTACACGACTTTTTCAGGCTGCAGATTCGCAAATTGTATCTGATTATGTTCGATATTTTCTTCATCAGCACACGTGAGTAATACTTATCTTATTTCTCTACACATATTGGTTTCTTATTTAATTTTTTTCTTTTGCTGATTTTCTTGACCATTTGTGCATACTTGTCTCGTATTTTGGAGTATTTTTTTTAATTGGCGGAAGGAAGTATTTTGTGACGCCTCCAAATCCTTGTACTCACTACAACTGATTTGGTGGTCACTATTCTCATCCATGCTTAATAATACAAACATGATCTTAACATAAATTCAACACCTGTCCATATCACCACCACAATGCATTAGACAATCTATTATATCACATGCAACCCAAGTCTTAGTCTTCATACATCCACAACACCTGTCTACACTCAAGCTAGGGATATTTCAATGTATAATATACAACATGGGATTACATATCCCAGATTTTCATATCAAAAAAATAAAACTTATTACAAATCTATAACTTAATACAACATAATCAATCTACACTATTACAATAGTTATTCTAACTTAAATAACTAATCTATTACATCATTCATATCTCATAATAATTAACATTTCTAACAATTTCAAGGCCTCAGATTCAAGGAATAACAAGTCTTGAATCCCTAATAATCTTAATGACGTAAACCAATGAAAGGTTTCAAGGATCTCAATGTTAGATTGATTATAACATCTGTAGCTCAACATTCCAATAACATGAATAGTCTCGAATGAACTGAGCGGCCATAAAGCAACAAACTATTTCATGTTGTAGTAGAGGTGATCAGCCTGTTAAAGACTCTCGTTACAATGAACACATTCATACCATAATTCAATGGCGTATTGTCAGCACCCTGACATTCTTAACCAATTCCCCCATTTAATAGGGTTGTTTATCTCAGTTAATAAATTCAAGGAATCCGCCCCAAGCTAACTTGGTTTGGGGGAACAATTATCCAACAACGAGGATTTATAATCACATAGAGCTTTCGATAACCAGAATAAGATTTCTCAATAAATAGATAACATAAGCAATGGAGTTTGGCCGAATACAAATGGTCTCACTCATCCATCAGTCAATATATACAACATGCTCAAGCTTCGGAATAAAACATAAGCAATTATAATTCGAAAAATACAAAGGAACATAGTGTGGAAACTTGCCTGATTCCTCAATTCGTTCTTGTTTACTGTAAAATCCACTTACGTTCCTCTTCGGATTACCTACACCATTTTAGAAGGTTCAGGTTAATTTCTTAGTAAAATAATTCGTTCTCGTTGATAACCTCCCGTAATTCGTTTACACGATTATTAGCTCTTTTTAAACTCTTTTTTGAATGTGTTTTCAATCCCTTTTTACATTTCAACATTCCCAACCTTATTTTTCTGCAAACTTAAGCTCCCTAGCTCAGTTTTTACTCAACCATTGGTAAAATTTTATTACACAACTTTTATCAATTTTTTTCATCTTCATGCCCTTGTGCCATAGCACCTTAGAGAATTTATTTGGCCAAACCCTTTTTACCAGAGTTAAATATATTAATTTTAGAATTTCTGTAATTTTTCCAAAATTTTCCAATTAAGTTTACTATTTATTTTATGACCATTTCTATCCAATATTGTCACATTTTTCATAATTCAAGCTTAATTCTGAATTTTGGAGAACTCCTTAATATCATCTCAGAGAGTTCAAATCTAAAATTTCAGCCTCATCATTTTACAGAGACCAAGTTATGCCAATTTCAGTGTTTACAATTCCAAAACTGTTTTATTTTTAATTAATTATCCTCAACTCTAATTGGACGGCATCATCCCTGTACCAGTAGGTACTTATCCTAAAATTTTCAGGTCCAAATAAGGCCCCCTAACTCCAAAGTTTAGCATAGGGCAGTAGGTTATGTTCTCTGGCCAGCCTCCTTGCAAAATTCATAATTAAATATCTACGAGTTAGGTTCTCAAATTTTTATAGCATCTAGAGAACTTCCAGAGTTGCAACCTATCAAAATTTCAAGTTCTAACTTCTTATGGATTAGAAGTTATGTAATGTTCAAAAACAGGGCGGAAAGTAGCTCTACTCTAGCCTAGTTTTGCTTTTCTCTTCTTGTTTCCTTTATGTTCTTTGTTCCTCTTTCAAGTGTCATGACAATATATCTCTAATACCATATAAGTGTAACTTACTTATGCTTAGAATCTCATAAAATTCATAAGAGAAAGAAATTTTGGAAAGTATCAGTGTTCTAAAAATTCCCGCCTAGGTGCTAGACCCCCCTTGCCGCCCCGCCTAGGCGGCAAAAAAATTCCTTCAGAAAATTAGGCGGGGATTAAGCGGAGAGTTTTTTTATTTTAATAACTACCCAAAACAGATCTTGATATATTTATTTTTCTAAGGATTTACCATATTCATAATACAGGTTGTAATATATCAAATCACAACAAGAAGTGAACAATATCAAGTCAAAATGAATAATTTTATTATAGGTGTAATTTTTTGAACTTGTACCAACTTCAAATTATATACATGATGATACATTTGTAATATTTAGTTTAATTCAATATAATTATTAAATTTATGTTTAGTTTCTTTAGTTTTAATATTGAATTAAAATCTTGAAATTTTAAATTTTATTATTTAATAGCAATCTTATTTATGAATAAAACTAATACGTTAAAAATATGTTTGAACTTTGAACAATTGCATGTTTGTATTTGACCTTTCACATTAGCAATATGGATATGTGTTTGAACTTTAAACAAATGTCTTTATTATCTTTATTAAAGATTGTTTTGCTTTATATTATTGCTTTGTTTGGATAAATGTAAGATAAAATATTAAAATTGGCTTAAAATAAAAAATTCCGCCCAGGCCCCCTAGGCGCTAGGCCCTCTTTGGCCGCCCACCTCCCGCCTAACGCCTTTTAGAACATTGGAAAGTATTTGAATTAGAAGCTAAGTTTAGGTTGATTACAACTTGATTTTACTTCATTTGTTTCTCTTAGCTCCAAGTATGCTTCAATCTTCTTCCACTTCCTTCTTGCTATGGTTGAAACCCTCTCTTGTTTGAGGTGCTTGTGCAGGAACAATGAACCAAATGGGAGTTTACTTCCCTTTTTAGATATTTAATAAGTTTTAACCGATTGCAAACTAATCTCTCTTGACTTGGTTATTCATAGTCAAAGCTCTTCCACCTTTTCTTAATTACCTTGATTAGCGCTTACTTAATTAGTGACTAATCATGATTAACATTTACTAATCATACTTAATTATCACTAATCGTACTTAATTATCTAATTAGGTTACTATTTTTAAAATGGGTGTAATGATGGATGAGTCCGCGAAAGTTGGTTAGAACAATATAAAAGGCTTTGGAAGCCTATATGAATTAGAAGTTGTATTTTAATTAGTTTCTTTAATTTTTAGTTATCGTATTAGAGTCTAATTTAGGTTAGGAAAGTTTAGGAGTATTTATAAATAGTGATGCATTTTATTATTTGGGGACATTGAATAATTAGAATTGATTGAATTTTGTGAGATTATTGTGACATTTATTCTTCGTCGCAAAACCCCGTCCCCATCATTTTTTGGTATCAGAGCCCAACCTCGACCACTTTTTACCGCCCATAACCTTGTCCCAAAATCATTCTCCCCAAGCGTGACTTCAGTTAAACCTAAATTTATTGTCCAACCATCATACACTTATTTTGTAGCAAACTATCATCTGCCTTTCACCAAAACATTAACCAACCTAAGAAAACCAAACCTTAATCTGCCAGAATCAACCCTAGTACAATATACATATACCAATCGCAACCCTAATTTCAGGCAAAACTTGGCCAAACACAACCCAAGTCGCAACCTTCAACTCGCAGCACCATCACCCCCGCGTCCCTCCGCCACAATCCTCAGTTTTGTCCAGAAAATTTTAATCCTTAGCCTCCTCAAGCTTGTTGCTCTCTATGTACTTGCGTAGGAAAAAGAGACATGGCAGATTACAGCTAAGTACCTCATAATTTTATAATTTTCTAGTTTAGTCCAAATTTTCTAAAATTTCAAAATACCCCTGAAATTTTACATATCAGTCCTTGTAGTTTCATTTTCTTTCATTTCAAATTTCAGTTCAGTCCCTGTTTCTTTATACTACCTGCACTTACGTCTCTAGAGCAAAAAAAAGTCTATATTTTTATTCGCAGGAACCATGGTTAATGGTGGAGAAATCAACGCCAAGCTTGATAATTATATGTTACAACAAGATGAGCGTCTCAAGAGGATTGAAGATTTAATCACAACACTTACTGCAAATGTTCAGGCCTCTATTACAACACTTACAGTAAAAGTTGATGTACTCACAGAACGCGTAGATAAGGGATAAGATGTTCATAAAAATTTTGAAGACCTCATCCCGGATCTTAATCATTTGAAACTACATCAGCATGACCCTAATCCCCGAGTTAATCATCATGTTCCAGATCCTAGGATGAATGCAGTGGATAGAGGAGTAAAATTAGAGGTTGGAGATTTCAATGGCAATAATGGTCCCGAAACATTCTTCGATTGGATTCATAGTTTGGAGAGCTTCTGTCGTTGGTATGAATTATCCGATGAAAGGAAACTTTTCTTTGTTGAAGCGAAGTTGAAAGGAATAACTCGGATTTGGTGGGATCAACATCAACGAAATTTGTAGCTGTGAGATGGGAAAATATGAAAGTTGCATTAACCCGACGTTTTGTACCTTCAGATTATAAGCAACGAGCATATTTGCAGTTAACTGAGCTGATACAAGGAAGTAAATTTGTAGCCGAGTATACTTCAATGTTCTACAGTTTGTTACACGGTCTGAATTTCTTTGGGTTGAAGAAGTTTTAATCTCCATGTACCGTAGAGGATTGAATCTAGAGATGTGATGTAGCTACAGGTAAACTCTTGCTCTTGGATGATATTGTTCAAGTTGCCACCCAAATAGAGGATAATTTAAAAATGAATTCTGTTAGGCCTCCGATACAAGTCCAAACTCGGAGAGAGTGTACGTTTGTGGAGCCTGTTTTAAATAGGCCAACGGAAAGAACGTCAACAAGTCCTTCAGCTACCAATAACAACTCGTCTAGGTGCTTAATTGTCGTGGTTTTGGTCATATATCTTTTGACTGTTCTTTTCTAAAGATAAATGTTGCCTCTTCTCCCTCTAGGCAACCTACTATTGTTGACAAAGTGTGTAGAAAAACCGACTTAAATGAAGAGGTTTGCAAACCGATAGACGATGAATATGAGCCCGATTTAGAAGCTGATGCTCATTTGGAAGGAGTTTAGGTGTTCTTCGACCTTTACTTGTTGCCCAGAAACATAAGAATGATCCTAAAATCCATCGTGAACAAATTTTTCAGACAAGAGTCGTGTGTAGGACAAGTGTGCTCTCTTGTGATTAATACTGGGAGTTGTACTGAGGAAACAGTTAAGAAATTTGGGTTAAAAGTTGAACCTCACTCGGAGCCGTATGATGTTGCATGGATTACAAATACAAAGTTACGGGTTACCAAGAGGTGTATGTTTACATTTTTCGTTAGCAAGCTTAAGGATATCGTTATGTGTGTAAGCTCTGAAAGTTTACCACATTATCTTAGGGTGTAAATGGCTATGGGATCGTCACGCACAACATGATCCGATGTGATTGTTCTTGTGTTGATAACTCGACGGAGTTGAGTTTTTTTCAGCGGAGGAGAAATGATGTAGGACGAGTCCGTGAAAATTTGTTAAAACCTGTGTTATTCAGACTCGAGTGCAGTGCAGGTACGAATCTAGGTGTCGGACACATGAAGTCAAAAAATAGAGAATACGTGGTTATAGATCCGAATTTGGACACGGGTGCGGGGATACAATATGTTATGATTTTTAACAATAATGTTTCTAATTGTATCACCAAGTTTTTATTGCTTTAGGGACTGAAGTGCAAAAATATAAAGAAACAGGGGCAGAACTAAAATTTTGGGGGCTGAAATGGAAGAAAACAAAACTATAGGGACTTATATGTAATTTTCCAGGGCTATTTTGAACTTTTAGAAAACCTGGGGGACTAAATTAAAAAAACTATAAATATTACGGGGTACCTAACTGTAATTTTTCAGGGGATATTTTATATTCCTGATCTGATCTGACTCGCCTTTTCTTCTTCCTCCTCTCGGTTAAGACAGACGGACTATCTGACTCGTCTTTTCTTCTTCCTTCTCTCGTGTCTCTTCTTCTTCCTCCTCTTGGTTACGGCTGACGAGTCCGTTTGATGATGGAGTACGCGGATCTGATCTGATCTTCCTTGTCTCTTCTTATTCTCCGATGAACCACCTTCCAAAACAGCCGTATCCAGATTTATGTGGCCGGATCCCGTATGAATCCCGCACCCGTACCAGTGTCATGTCGACACGGGTACTCCTCCAAAAATGACAAGTTCGAGTAACACAGGTTAGAACAATATAAAAGGCTTTGGAAGCCTATATGAATTAGAAGTTATATTTTAATTAGTTTTTATATTTTAATTAGTTTCTTTAATTTGTAATTATCGTAGTTGAGTCCAATTTAGGTTAGGAAAGTTGTTTAGGAGTATTAAAAATAGTGATGTACTTTATTATTTGGGGATATTGAATAATTAGAATTGATTGAATTTTGTGTGAAATTATTATGCGACATTTATTCTTCGTCCCAAAACCCCCGTCCCCATCAGGGTGGTTAGTATTATGCCACCTTGCACCACCTTGGCTCTACACCTCTTGCTTGCATTACTTGCCTTGTAACTTACTTGATTCACGAGTCCACCAAACACCTAGGTGACAGGTGCTTGTGCCACCATTTTTTTAAAATATTTTATTTTGCATTTTGCATTTTGCATTTTGCATTATCATGTTAACCTATTTCGGTTCTGGTCGTTTCGTTTGTATAAATTTGATTCCAATACATAAAAGAGTATGCTCTGGGTTATAATTTATCCATTAGTTGCTTTGTCATTTGTATTTTCATTCCATTGAGGTATTTCCATTTCCATTTACATTCTTGTTAAGGTTCTGGGCATCACATATTTCCTGGATCCATCGTCTCTTTTGTCGATTTTTATGGGGAGTTTGCTTCAGAGCTATTGTGATTATTGTTTTAGTATTCATTATATGAGCCCTTCACAATTGTCTAAGCTACTTCCTAAATTATTTCTTATGTTTTATTTTCAATTTTCATAGTAGGCATACTTTTTGCTATTCCTTGTTATATGTATTAGCTTACTTCAACTGCTATGGGATAAAAAGGCTTTGTTGTGCTGAGTTGATAGTAGGCATACTTTTTCTGAAATTGCATTATTTATAGTTTTGTCTTATTTATTCATTGCTCTTGTTTCATAAAACCAATTATCTATTTTATAGGATCCAGCTGGGGCAGCCTGCAACAGTGAAAGTTGCCGCAAACCTTGTTAGGCTATTATCTTATAACAACAAGGTCTGAATTTGCACTTTTTATTACAGTTTTATACATAATTCTTTTGATGCATGCATGTCATTGAGATTATATTAGGTCTTTTCTCCTTCTCTCTCTCTCTTTTATTATTTTTGATTTCTGTGATGTAAATTGTTGAACATTACATGGCTTAATCATTCATTGTTTTGTTGTCATTTTAGTTCCTTTAAATTCTCTCACGAGAGAAATCCAAGTCTGTGTTGAGAAAGAAGGCATGTCAAAACCAAAAGTAGGAAGCATCCACCCCGCCCCGCCTAGCCTAGCCTGATCCCATCCCTGCCCCACCCCACCCCGCCCAGCCCCGCCCCGTCCCACCCTGTTTCTCCCAAAATCTCAGGTGACTAGCTTATTCAGATTGTTTTGAAGTTTGCAAGCACATTGGGCATCAAAACTAAATCCAACAAGCCAATCAATTCAGGAGAAATCGATCAATTATAGTACACCAAATAAAACCATAGTAGCTACAAATATTAGATCTTCCCTCAAAATATAAAAAAAGATAAAATCCTAGCAGAAAATGTAGGGGTATTATATTAAATATATTGAAGGAAAGAAGAGAAAACTAACCTAATTGAACTCTTTGAAAGTTACGACGGCGGAGGGAGTATGTATGTATGCAAGTATTTTGGCCGGAAATCCTTTCTGTAGTGCAGTAAGTTTTTTGATTTGATCTACTATTTCTAATTTTCTATGGTTGTTTGACAACAGTAGTATTTTAGCTAAACCTTATTTTGCCTTGTAAATAAGTAACAGTACGAGTATATATATAAAATTCAGTGTTAGATTGGATGGTCTAAAATACACCGTCCACACAATAGTTATGCGGGCGATGCAAATTAAATTGTGGATGAGGATCCACATAGCCAAATGACAATTTTATCCTGGAAAAACTAAGGATTATCCCACTATAGTTGCCACCTTTACTTGTTACTCCACTAAACTTTTAAAAAATGCAATCGAACAATTCTGTTCAAATGTTTGAAAGTATGTCAAATTGGCTAAGTTTTTTTTTAAAAATTTTTTCCTCAACAAGTGGCTGGTAAAAAGTAAAGGAAATATAAAAAATGACGTGGGATGTTCTTGCGTGGTATGACTTGGGTTGTTCTTACTGGTGGCCTTGTAATCATCTTCTCCGGCTTGGCCTTTCACAAGTCCAAAATCGAAAAAAAACAAATCTAGAAGCTTCGCAAGAAATAAGCTGATCCTGTATTAATTGAAATTCAGCAATACCTAATCATCTCATCAAAGGACTTAAACAAACCACTCTCCATAGTCAAAGCCACCATAACAACCTTATTAGTCTTCCACAATCCACATCTCCCTTAAACATGCTTCTATAACCTCAATCACTGCCTTTTGAATCTTCACCATGTAATTCGCCATCGGAACCCTAACATCCACCACTTTTGGCGGATCCCTCTCCAAATCTTGCGACACATACACATGAAACCTTTGGTCAAAGGTGTAATTTCCTAAAGTAAATGAGGCATTTTAGGGTTTTTCTTGGTCTTGGTAAAACCAGATACCATGGACTGCGGGTTTTTGGAGAAGGCGCACACGTATGGGGACGGAAATGGTGTTGTTTTGGATGGATTGTTTTTGGGAAGGGGAGAATAACCCACATCATTTTTTTTCTTTTTCCTTTTTTTTACAAGCCACATGAAAAAAATTGAGTCAATTTAACAGACGTGAAATCATTTTAATAGAATGGTCCAATCTCATTTTTTAATTAGTTCAATGTGGTAATTACATTTTTTAAAAGTTTAGTGGTGCAATAAGTAAAAGGTGCCGATTACAGTCTACGGTGGGGTACTCCTTAGTTTTGCCATTTTATCCTCAATTCAAAATTAATCCCATCTGCACATCTATTCAGTCTATTCTGCAGACAAAAGAAGCTTCGTCTTTTCCCCCCTTATGTCCACGAAAGCTTTCTAGTTTCTTTGCTCCTCCAAGACCCAAAAACCAGGCTCAACTTTAAAATAGAAGGCAAAAAATACTTTGCTACTATTAATTGTCTTCCCCAACAAAGTCTCACGGAGAACATCCCTCATCTAAACATTCAAAATGTGCCAATAACCAGTAAATTGGGGAAAATAATAAAAGAAAAGTTTGTCTAAATAAAAGGAAAAAAGAAAATTCATCATTGAAATTTGTCTTCAAATCCACGGCCAATATCTTTTACATGTTTGTTTGTTGTTTACCCAAACTTGAAGCACTTATCTTTACAAAATAAGAAAATTTTGGGGAATATGGTAGTAAAGGATGAAGAGAGGAGAGATAAATAGAATGGCAGATATCGGTGATAATCGAAGAAAAAAAAGAAGGGGAAATAAGCTAATTGAATTCTTTGTAGTTTGTCAAATCAAGAATGCGGAAATAATTTTACAGGACAATGAGATTTGAATCAGAAGAATAGGGAGTTTGTAAACCATAATTGCATGAATCTAGATCCTCTAGGCTTTCCCACATAAACGATTCTTAATTGTCCAAGTCATTGATCTGTAACTTTCATCCATTGTATAATTGTGCACATAGTTGTCACGACGCCATGGTGAGGCATGGTAAATACATCGCATATAGCAATAACAAATCATTCATCAAAATATTATGTATTTTTATTTTTATTTTTGAATATATTACTTTTGGTCCATAAGTATTAGAGGTGCACAACAGGCTTGTCTGGCCTGGTCCGGCCTGGGCCTGCCAGGCTTTAGCCGTTGACCAGGCCAGGCCTTGACTTTGGGCCTTAAGGCCAGGCCAGATCTATCTCACAAAACTCTGATTTGTTCATGTCTGTAGGCCTGGCCTCATCCAAATTTCAATTTTCAAGTCTCAAGTTCGGACAATATTTATATACTCCACTCTATATTTCATCATTTCATGCTAAGATTACTAATATGTTACATTGTTACTTAATAAACAAACTAACTATTAATATTAAATTTGTATTAACTTAGTAACTTATGAATATTAAATACACCAAGTAGTACATTAATATTATAATCTAAGCAACTAATTTATTAATATTAAATAAATTATTAATATATTAATTAAATGTAATTACTATTTACAATAAATCAATAATGAATAATTAAAATTTTAAACTTGATTGATTTATTAATTAAAAATAATGTATTACAAACTTACAACTAACAAATTACAACAATGAATAAGTAATAATTTATTGAATCACTAATTTGATGAATAATTATAAGTTTGTAACTTTAAAGTATTATTTAAACAATAATAAAAAATGAATCGGTTACAAATATTTGTCTTCAAAATTTTTAAAAATGTCTTCAAATCTTCAAAAATTATTTGTCTTTGAATCTTCATAAAATATATCTTCAAATCTTCAAAAAATATATCTTCAATCTTTATGGATGTACATTTTCGGCAGTTCCTGCTCCGACTTCGAGATCTTCTGAGCTATCTTGATCGTCTATTACGTCTTGTATTCTTCTTTGTGCGGCAAGATAATCTCTATAGCAAATACATATCTCCAACGAATCTGGACTAAGTCTACTTCTTTTTTCATCTAGTATCCTGCCAGATAAAGAAAAATAAGATTCCGAAGCTACGGTACTAGCTTGGATAGTTAGTAAATCACGGGCCATGGCGGCCAAAGTAGGATATTGTCGGTTATGATTTTTCCAAAATGCAAGTATATCAAAATTTTCAAATTCTTGATCGGTCATAAAACTTCTAAAATCAGTACTACAATATAAACCAAGTTCGTTTAATCTGCTTGTGTGATGAAGTTTTTGGTTTTTTTGATAATGATTTTAATAATGATGAAAACTTAGAAGATGAAGGGGCAGGGGGTGGTGCACGTGTAGATGTAGCATATATAGACTCATATTATCTATAAAATTCAGCAAATGTATTATTAAAATTTAGTTTAATATAATCAATATTTTCAGTACCTATATTTTCTACTATATCTTCTAAAACACTTTCCACACCTTCTAATTTTATTACGGGGTTTAACGCTGCTGCACAAGTAATAACAGTAGGCATGTATTCAAAATATTTTTAAAATTTTTCTTCCATACTAAAAATAAGGTTACTCCAAAAAGGATCATATTTATATTGTTGAAACATATTTGTTATTTCCAAACATGCAAATAGAACATGATGAATTGTAGGATAATAAACACCACTTAATATTTTTGTGTGTTTTTTAAAAATTTTAAGAATATTTAAAAGTTACATAATAAATCCCAGTCTTGATTTGTTATTTCATGATCAGTTTGTGTGTTATAAAACTCCATAAGTATGTTTTGACGTTTATAAACATCTTTAAATAAATCATATGTACTATTCCATCTAGTGTTATTATCAAATTTTACTCTTTTAAAATTTTCACCTCTTGTATGACAAAAAGTTCTAAAATCTTGCATTCTTCTATTAGAACCATATATATAACCAATCATAAAACGAATTTTATTTATTGTCGTTTGCAAGTAAGTGAATCCGGATTGTACAATCAAATTTATTATATGACATACACATCTAACATGAAAAAATACACCATTTACTACAGGTTTTAAATCATTTTTTAACATATTAATAGAACTAGTATTATTTGTTGCATTATCTAAACTAATAATCATTATTTTATCTTTAATTTTGAAAGTACGGATTATGGACATAATTTGAGCATATATTGATTGACCATTTTATGGTAATTCAAAATATTCAAATCCTATAATTCTTTTTTGCATAAACATATCAGAATCTATCCAATGAGCTGTAATACAAATATAGCTAATTCCAGGTTGATGATTAGCGGACCAAGTATCACTAGTTAAACAAATTTTTCCATCAAAATTATCAAAATATTCAATTAATTCATTTTTAGCTTTATTATATAATTTAATTGCATCACGTTTAGTAGTCATTCTACTTGTTTATATTTCGGTTGCAATGCGCCTTGAATGTAGTCGGTACAACGCGCATCGTCAAAAAAATTGAATGGAAGCTCCTTCTCGATCACTAACTTAGCTTGCCACTCCTTTTGTAATATTTGATCGCAACTCCAATTGTGACCAGAACGATCAATTTGTGATTGAGAGCTTTCATCGGTTATTTTATGCTTCTTCAAACACGACTCGTAGTGACGGAGTAATGTATTATTTCCTTTAACCCCAAATAAGTTGTTACATATTTTGCATTGAGCTTTTTTAACACCTTCCGCAATTCACACTTCGATGAAATGATCCCAAATAGCCGCTGGACGTTTATTTTGCTCGCCGGTAGGACGTGGAAATATTGTACTCGAATCCGGAACAACACTTTCAGACATAATGATATTTGGATCATTTTGACTAAATGATGAGACTGATGGAATGTTGGAAGAATCCATTGTATTAGAGAATAAAGAGAAAGATATGAGGAGTTGTAAATTATATAGAGTAAATTATAAGATTTTTATAGTGAAATAAATAACCGTTAGAAACATTATAGCTGTTACGACTGACATAAGAAAGTTTATTTAATTTTTGAAATATGCATTCTAATGAAATTTTGATAGATATGATGGATGGATAGATGTATGAGAAGGTGTGTCAGCTTTTTCTTTTTTTTCGTTGGTCATTGACTCATTGTCTTATTACCAAGTAGAGTAGCTAGTGCAGTAGTCTTATTAATATGTACATATGTATATTAATTTACTGTTAATATATATGTATGTTAATATATGTTAATATATATTAATATGTTAATATATATTAATATGGTAATATATATTAATATGTTAATATATAATATGTATGTTAATATATGTTAATATATATTAATAAATATGTATATATGTTAATGTTTTTTTAGTAGTGTTACTGTTAATGTTAATATATGTATATTGTTAATGATAATATATGTACGAATTCATGTTTTTTTAGTTATTATATATATATATATATATATATATATATATGACTTTTTTGTTGATGGATGTGAAGCCTAAGTGAGTAGCATAGAAATTAATGCTTGGTAGGTCTTGCTTTCTTGCATGTGCCTTGGGACTTAGGAGTAGGCCTTCCTTTGGCAGTGATAATTCAATCAATCAATCACTGTTTTGGGTTTTGGCTGGTTGCATATTTTAATAGTCGAGTCTCTCTTTTTTTTAACCGTTAGACACTTGGTACTTAGACATTAAGGCTGGTGCGGTTAGTGTTGGGCTGGCCCGCCTGACATTTTTTTTTGTGTTAGCCTGTTAGGTTAGATTATTGGTTGAGTTTGATAAATAAGAAGCCAGGCCAGACATGTTATGCCGAACCAGGCCAGGCCAAGGCCAAACTCAGGCCAGTCCAGGCCGGTCCAGGCCAGATTTTTGTACTGAAATGGCAGCCTTTTTAAGCCTTTCAGACCGGGCCAGGCCAATCCAGGCCTTGACCAGGTCGGGCCTTGACCAGGTCGGGCTTTGACCAGGCTGGGCCCAAGCCGGATCAAGGCCAGGCCGCGGGCCTCGGGCCTCAGGCCTTTTGTGCATCTCTAATAAGTATATAAACAATATCCACTGTTCACTGTTCTGTTAACTGTCCACTGTACAAAATGTAACCACCCAAGTTAAAAAAAACACATGCAGGTCATTTCATCTACCAAGACTTCCAAATAATGTCAAAATATGTCTCGGTTCCAAAAAGATTAAAAAAAAATTATTTAGTACTCATTTCATATTATTTAATATTTATTCATATTACAAGTTCACTTCTATTCATGCGTAAAGTTTGCAAATTTTAATTAAAGATAAACACTATTTACTGGCCAAAACAACATATTTTAATTAAAGATAAACAATACCCAACTTCATTGTTCACATAATTAGTCAAAGGGGCTGGTTTGGGTAAGAGAGCTATTTAAGTGTAATAGCCAGTGACCAAACATCAAATCCCAAACAAGAATATTCATCAAGTATATTCATCCAAATTCCAAACAGAGGACGAGAGGAAGAAAAGTAGCAAGAAAAAGGAAACGGGAAAAAACACTTTTACCCCACTGTGGTTGTAGTGTTTTAAGTAATTAGTCATTGTGCTTTTAAAATATTTAATTTGTCCACTGTACTTTTTAAAAATGTTCAATCAAGCAATTCTGTCCAATTTTGCTCACGGACGTTAAAAAATTGAGCCAATTTTCTTACGTGACTTTAAAAAATAAAATACAAATGACATGTATTTGCTGATGTAATCTAATTTTTATCAGATGACCCCATTGATTTTTATTCTCTCTTATTTCAAACAGCCCACCCAAAATTCCTCTCTGTCCTCTACTTCCCTTAATTGATTTTTTACCTTAATCATTCCATTTCATATTCCACCACTAATTTTCTCCTCCAATCAATTAGCCAACCACCTGAAAATAAAACAAAAGGGAATTAAATTATCAAGATGAACGATCTATTTACCTCAAACACTAAGTTTCACCAAAAGAAGCAAACTATGATTTTCTTTTTAGATGCTTCCTCAGCTTCTTTAACTTGTGTTTGTTCATCTTTTTCTTCCTCTTCTTCACGCTGTCAGCCCAAATCGTCCGAGAATCAACCGAAACATCACCCACAGAGTGAACGAACCCGGTTAAAGAAATCGGGTTTAGAAAAGGCCCGAATGAAAAACTTGGGTAGAACTGTAACGAGTGAGAAGGATTTGTGTTCTCTGTTTTGGGCAGACACGAAAAAGGGAAAGGATTGATTGTATTGTGATTGGGTAGCTCGGTTTCTGTGAGATTATTCAAAAATGGAGTGAGAATTGGTTTACTGAAATTGGCGATGATTTTTGTGATAGGTTGGTTTCTGAGTACTTTCTGGAAAATAAAAGTCATATTTGCAGCGAAATTTCTCCTAGATAGTTGATTTGGGATCCAAATGTAGAAGGAATAAAACATAAAAATATTTTTAAAACCACAGTGGGCCAATTGCATTTTTTTAAAGTGCAGTGGCTCAATAGTATTAAGAATTTGGCTGACTGGCTTGCCTCGTAGGAAATAACTTGTTTTATTTATTTTTTTCAAAAGCCACGTAGGAAAATTGGCCCAATTTTTTAACGTCCGTGAGCAAAATTGGACGGAATTGGTTGATTGAATATTTTTAAAAAGTACAGTGGGCTAATTGGATATTTTAAAAGCACAGTGGCTAATTGCTTAAAACACTACAACCACAGTGGGGTAAAAGTGCTTTTTGCCAAAAGGAAACAATCCTATGTGAGAGAGGGGAGAAGTTTGTCGATGACGAGTAAAGAAGAAGTCGCATGCGATGAGTAAAGAAGAAGAAGAAGTCGCCTGCGATGGTCGAAGGAGTCGAACTCCGAAGAAGTTGTGAAGGAGGCACTAAGTCGATCGATCTTTTTGTTTTAGGTTTTCTAATTTTCCCCCTTCAGTCCTTTTGTTTTAATTGATGGGTCAATGGGTCAATGGGTCGTATCCATGGGTTATGGGTAAATGGTTTAAAATCTAACTTGGGCTAGAGCTGCTAAGGGTCCGCCTTGGCAGCTCAGCGTCTCAAGGCATCGCCTAGGCGACGACATGCGATGCCGAGCTGTCAAGGTGTACGCCTTAGCAACTATTCCTCATGTCGACCCTCACCGTTCTCTCCATCGCTTGGAAGCCTAGGCATCGCCTAGGTGATACCATGATAACTATGGTTAGACAGGAGTAATTTGAATTGAAAATAAAAATGTCATTTAACCATGTGGGTCCTGATCTGCAGTTTAATTTGCATTGTCCGCATATTCACAGTTTAACCATGTGGGATTTTGTATCGCAGTTTAACCATGTGCGGACGATTTATGCGGGGCGGTTGCAGAGCTTAAATTCCATATCCTACCTAATCCTATAGGGTTTTGAAAATTGGGTCCCACTAGGGCCGGGATCGGTCGGAGAAAATTGGGAGTCCTAATAATAGCATAATATAAGCACCTTTTTGATCCTGCCATCAAGTATTGCTAGTGATCATCTAGTTTTCATGTACTGGTGTCTAATGATGATCTATAGTTTTGAAGGGAAAAAAAGTAGTGCAGTTTTTGTTTTTGGAAATTGTATTTCTCTTATCACCATCTGGATGAATATTAAGTCTAGTTAAATGGTTTGATTTCAGTTGTTAGTGTCTTATCACACATTAACTTATGTCTTGTAATTTTGAAAAAGGTTATTGATTTGGAAGAGGAAAGGGTGTTATTGTGAGAAAGAAAGGGTATTATCATAAAACCAAAGACTGCCTATTGCGTGTCAGTATTCAGTTATATTTATCAGTAGTTAATCTCACTGCTTTCTTCATATTTTAGGGTTGACATTTACTCTTTTTTGCATTTAGTAGTTAGGCTTAATGCTCACTGTGCTGAAGGTTTGCCTTTCCTTCACAATTGATTCTTGATTTCACAGAATATGCTGCAAACTGGTATAATTGTTGGTGGATGGGACAAGTATGAAGGAGGGAAGATATATGGGGTTCCTCTCGGTGGAACAATTATAGAGCAGCCTTTTACCATTGGAGGTTTGTTTTTATCTTATACTTTTAGCGTTATAAAATCCATACTTGTTCATTTTCCCCTAGTAACCATACAAATCAAAATATTGATAATTATGCTAATTGTTTTGGTATGTTGTGCTAGCTTTCTTTTTCTGTATTGTGTGGTGAGATGCCTTGATAACTTTCTGATTAGGTTATTTAAAGTTACTCCTGCATCTTTAAAATAAATAATAGAATAGAAGAGGCTTAATGTCAAAAATAGAAAAGATCTTCTCTCCTTGAAGCAACAGAGGTTGCTGAATATTTTTTAGTTATATTGACACTTGGGTAGAGCATGATTCAGCTTCCTTTTCTAGATGGTGTTTGGTTGGTTGCCTTTGAGCCACCAACTTCAGAGCCGTAGAGTTGGATAAGGTTAGGATTTAGGAACTGGATTTGATCATTCACTGGAAATCACTATGTGTATGTATTTGAAGGCCGGTGGATTTGGTGTTTTTGGTCATTTACTTCCACCCAGTATATGGTGCCAGTGAAAGATTGGTTCCTTTTTTGCCATTCCGCGAGCCTGCTGGTTGCCGATGGTATTTTATAAATTCTGAAACTCAATGTTTCCCACCATAATCTTGGAGGTGGCAGGGAGGGATGCTTCTAAACTATCTATTTGATCAGAGAAGTTGCTGATGTTGGGTTCCAGATCTGCCTTGGATAGTCTGTCTTGTGTTTATGGGAAACCATGGAATAATCCATACGTAGAGAAACAAGACGCGTGCGTCTACACGCTTCTAACGGCAGACAAGACTAGAATAGTTTTGTGAATCTGGGTCTGGTTCTCGTCCTTCTGAAGTATCGCAAACTTTGGCTAAATGATTGGATTCTAAGGATGACCTGAATCCTGATATGTTAACAATGACTAATTTTTGGAAGGTCTCATGATACAAGACCGTGGAAAATGCTAAGCCTCAAAAGCCAATATTAAGGGATTCCTTCAAGCACAAATTATGTGGAAAAACTTTAGTTGATGGTGAAGGAGAACACAGGTGGAAATCCCATATTTCAGCCTACAGATCTTTTTTAAAACATCAAAGGACAGAAGGAAGTTCTCGGCTAGTCAATTATCAAGGGATTGCTATTGATTAATGATTTTATCAAAGGTGTGCTAGGTTAGGAGTTATTGCCACATACTTGAACGGGCCAAGGGAAGGCGGGGCCCTATGTTGGTTGGGGGAAGAAAGTATTCATTATTCAAATTCTTGATTATATCAAAGGAATGCAATTGAGTATATCTCGAGTATGATATGGCGGAAAGTTGATGTAGGATAGGGATGGAGGAAGGAATAAAGGGGATAAAAAGAAAGATAATATGACAAAAAAAGTTACAAAAGCTCAAGCTTGAAATCAATAATATCAATTTATGGAATAAAATTGTTTGGATTACAATTCTTGTATAAAAAACATAGGATTTGGAGACCAAATAAACTTGGGTACTAAGTAAAATTCTAACCAAGGAAATAAACCTCAGCTAAATAAACTTTTAGGAAACAAACTCCTAATTAGTACCTACCATAAATAAACTCTAGATATTCTTCATAATAGACTAAAAAAATATTACATTAAATAACAAATAACTATAACATAGTATACAAAATAATAATAGTAATTATTTTATTGTTTCCATCCTCTTCATTCTTCCCTCCATTGGGAAAAACTCGTCCCTCAAATTTTGAAGTGTGGAAGAGTGAGAATCCATGATCGTCAAGATATCCGCCAAAGGAGGTTGAGAATCCCATTTTCCACTTTTATGAAAACAGTCTTACAAAAACAATTGAGACACCACAGAGGCTTCAATAACTTGAGAATCAAATGTACCATCTCAAAAGAGAAGGTTAACATGTTCCAACTTGATAAGTTCTTGGATTTCTTCAATTAGAGGTTTTGAATTTTTCGTCATTATGTTATTTTTTTTGCTATCTTCTTCAACATCTTTTCTCTCGTACAACTCATTGATGATCTCCTCAAATTGTTCTTCAAATTCAATTGATACAACATTGTGCTGAGTTTGACTCATAGACCTAGCAGTTTCGTCATTATATTGATGAAGATGATTACTATGGAATCCTTCAAGTACTTGAGTGTACCTGTACCAGCTTTCATTCCCAAAGTATCCATTCTCAAACAAAGCTCCGTAGTAGTAACCATGTTGAATGACCGTTTTCAACTATTTTGTAAGACTTTTATTTACTTACTTCTTTTGGTCCTTTCCTTTCCTACTTTTTTCTTGGCCTAACTTTTTTCTTTTACAACTACATGGGACCTAACTGAAAGAAAAGTAACAAAATATTTTTTTCTAAATAAATATCAAATATCTATATCTAAATACTAACAAAATATTTTTGATGATACTAGTAGTTATTTTTTTTATTGTTTCCATCATCAAAAGTCACTAAAAACTAGTGTCTAAACATTAATTGCTTATCACGTTTAGGTGCTGAACAATTGTTTGTTAAGTATAGTCGATAACTGAAAAAATTGATCAAGGATCAGGATGTTTGAGTCCATTTTTTCTGTTTTTGTACAAGTTATATGGTTGAGTCCATATAATACAGTTTTTGAATACAAAGAGTAGGAAAACATAGAGGAAGAAAGGAAAGATAACTCAACAGATCACCCTTGGGGGTTTCACAAGGAATTGCTGTGTGAAACAATGTAGGAATCAGGCCCTTCAAGCTTTAAATCGTACCAAATACAAGAACTTAAAATTTCATGATGCTGATCGCTTATGTTTCCTTCTTGTGCAGTGGAATTTACACTTGTGAGTTAGAAGTCAAATTGAATAATAAACATAAATTAGAAGAGTAATGTAACACCCTCAAATCCGGGTTTACATTAAAACCCGAGTCTAGTGTGGCACGAGTGCTACTCTTCCATACATTCACCCATATATCCTTAAAATATAGTTAAAACTTCAAAATATATCAATATATTTCTTCAAATCCCAGATTCTATTACCTTAAAATCTTTAGTTCTTTACATAATAATAATTACATTATTCACTACTTATAAGTGTGACTTTCATCCGCCACAATAGATACATAAAAGTTTAACTAATTACGCTTCAAGTCGATGACTTGATCTCTTCCTTCAATCATCACGGGATCCTTTAGTTCCTTTAGCTTCGCTGAAAATATTTTTATTTTTAAAAGCAAGGGTGATCATTCAATTGCCCAACAAGTTATAGCTGTTGAAAAACAACATCAAGAATCAAATATTCTTTCTTTAGAAAACTTCAATAACTGTACAATAGTTATGAAGCAACTTGAATAAACAGGAATAATTCAGATTCATAACATTTAAGCATATCAATAACATTTATCATATCATAACCATTAACATTAACGCTTCTTACAATACCTCTAAGACTCAATTCAATCATGCATACATATTCCTTGGACTTAACTATCATCTTAACATTTACCCAACTGGAATAATCAGTATAGACCTTTCCTTGCACAGTTCATGTTTTATCAGAACTATAACAACTTGAACAATTTAACAACAGAATAGTTCATCTTACAAGTACATAGGTGCGAATACATAGCACAAAACATTGATAAATATCTTGCACAAATATAAATCATTTGCACATAGATAACAACTTATTCAGTTACCACATTTGAGTAAGTTAAAGAAACTTGCACAAAATAATATCATGTACAGGTTAGGAAACTTGCCTTATGCTATATCGTTCTTCAAATGCCCTAAATATCATATAAGGACAACACATCCATTAATTACATAAAGACGTTAATTATCGGCTTACGTTAATTTTATTCATTTCATTTATGTTCACGTCGTTAGACTCATAATACTTCTTTTAACATCGTTCGTAGTTGAGACTTTAAATCTCAAGGTCACCTTTTAGGTCTTTTCTATCTTCATTTCATTTATGGTTCACATTTATAAATTATTTACGTGATTAAACTTTACGATTATTCCTTAGCATTACAACGTTTTAATATTTTGAACTTAATTTACACTTGCTACCATTTGTTATCGTTCTTCGTCATACTTCACATTTATTGATTTAAATGTTCAAGTCATTCATTTATATAGGTTAAACATATTTATTCTACGCAAATACGGAACAATTACTTTATTTCGGTATTTTACGTTTAAGTTGTTTTATTTCTTCAATTTAACTTTCAAACACATAATTAAGGTTCTAATACTCTTATTAAAATGTTATAAATAATTAACATTTATCTTTATTTTTACTTCACAAGTTTCCCCTTCTTTTCTTCTTGAAAAATCTTTTCATTGTCAAAAATACAGGGTGGGTGTTGCTGCACCGGTTCCCTTTGTTTTTCTTGGCGCTGCGATGCAACTCTGCAGAAAGTGTTGGTCGGGGCTGGCGCTGCGGCGCCTCGGCGCCTCATTTCTAAGCTTAATGGGTGCTGCGGCGCCGAGCCTATTTCTTTGAATTTTTCTAAGTTTAAAACTTCAATATTGTCATATACTTTACAAATTCATATCTTAGTCGTTGTAACTCGGAATTAGACCATTCCCGAGCCATTTTGTAGCTCTCAGGGCATACTTCAAATCCCCCCGGACAGAAATATTTTCCGGACATTCTAACTAGGCTTTTAATTAGCTCAAAAAATCTCTTGCCGCTTAGTTTTTCAACTTTATGTTCTTTACGTTTTAAATTTTCAAAACTTCATAACTTCCTCATCCGAAGTCGGAATGAGTCTGTTCTTGAGCCCATAACTCTATTTTAGTTGTCTACGTTTCCCCCATAACATATTCATTATTACAGATCATTAATTATCATTAGTAATTCGTTCATACTATATTTTCAATATTAGCGTAGTTTACTTAAAATTTTGCCATAACTTCGTTATAGCGTGTTTTTAATCCGTTCCACTTGGAATGATCATTTATTTTAGTTGAACACTAAATCATCCCTTCAAATTTCAATATATAAGCTACGAACAACAAATCAAATAATTTGATTATACGTTTTGTTCGTTTTTAACGTCTATTTCTCATCGTTTATAGATTAGCAGTGATTCATAATCTACTAATTCATCCTTTCTATACTACAAAACTCTAAATAATTAAGAGTTGAGTTTTTGTTATTACCTCTTTGGAATCTTCGTTTTCTGAGTTTACTGACGACTTCAGTAGAGTTTCCTCGCCATTTCTCGTACAAAACCTGAGCTCTCACTTCCTCTCGTATATAATCTAGTGTTTCTTTTTGGAAACTTGTGAATTGGTTAGGAAAAATAAGAAGAGAAGCTTGCTATTTATAGGGGTTTAAGAGTGAGGGTATTTTAGTCGTTTCCCTAGCTTTTGTGGGATAATTACACTTAGCCCCCTGGACATATAATTGGTGGCTTGGCTAATTACACTTCCCCCCATGACATAATTGGTGGCATGGGTAATTACACTTACCTCCCCATGGCATATAATTGGTGTCAGTTAATTACACTTACCTCCCCCGACATATAATTGGTGTCATGGTTAACTACAGTTAGCCCCCTTGTGCATTCTTTTATTATTCTTCCAGTTTTATTTGTTTACTTCCCGGAATCCATTAAACAGTCGAAAATTTTCGTTCTTAAAATTTTATTTCATCTTTCCTCATTATATTAACCTTGGCATATTCTTCGAATAATTAAAATAAACATTTTTACGTTACTGGATGAATAGTAATTTTCTGGCCTTCTCTCTCGGGAAAATTTTTTAATTTTCCAGTACGATCCTAATACTCGTAAATTCTATCACAGAATTCCGTTCCATCTCAAAAATTCTTATTTTAACTTAATTTTTAAACCAAGTAAAATTTTTAAGGTCGTCACAAGTAACAAGTATCGTAGAGATTTGTTCAAAACTAAAAACTCTGGGTCATAAATACGGCTAGCTTACAAGCACCTTACAGATAGTTACTAGTTGAGGATGTTTATTTGCTGCTACTTAGGCTAGAACTATCACAACAGTCTAGATGTCCTTGCATAGTATTATTTTAAACCTAACAACAATAATACCTTAAACTTATACTCCCTCCGTCCCATGATAAAAGTCTTTATTATTATTTTGGGTAGTCCCGTGTTAAATGTTCATTTTCCTTTAATAACTAAACTTTTACACATATTTTCCTATTATACCCGTAGCATTAAATATCTCATACTTTTCTTATTCTAATTCTCTCTCCATATTTAATGATATTATTATGGGCAATTTTGTCATTTCATTCATCTTCTTAATATGCGTGAAAAGTCTATCAAGACTTTTATCCTGGAACGGAGGGAGTAATTAATAGTGGTTCCTTCATGGCCCTTGCACTGAAAGTTAGACAAATTTTCCAATATTTTTCTCTTTTATTTTTTCAGGGCCTGCATCGCTCTGCAAGTTTGAGAAAACTTGACCTCAAATTTTGAGAGTTTAAGTATTGCATCCTTAGCAACAGATAGCTGCAAACTAATACGTTTTGCCGCTTGTTTCACTCTAACATGTGTATAATATATATTATATGTGATTTTCCTCTGTTTTGTTGTAAGAAATAATACTCGTCTTTATATTTATGTGGACATTATGAAAAATAGTAATGGTGAAATGTTATAAATTGTTGCATTTTTTGAGTTATGAATTTTTTAAATAGTGGTATGTTATAAATTTCTGCATGCACATATATTTCATTTTATATTGAAATGCATATAATTTTTTATCAAACTATTATATATTATATTATTATACAAAAAAATTAACGCTTCCCAAAGCCCAATCATTTTGTTCCTATACTTTTGGAGAATGGCGTATCCGATTTCCGATCTGCTTCGTGGCCCTTTCCTTTTTCCATCTCTGTTCTACTTAATCTACTGCTACATATATTTTGTCTAAAGCCTACAACTATATAATATCAATTATACAATACCCATCTCTTTCTTTCTAGCCTTCACCTCGAGACCTGGTCAGCTCTTTATGGTCTGTATCACGTATGAGTTATGACTCATTCTAAATCACAATTTGGATATAGTTTGTCCCACTGCAAAGAAGATAATATTTAGATGTGGTCCATCAGTCCAGCCAAAAACTTGTAATATATTTTGTTGAATAATAAAATATGTATAAAGGCCTGAGTTTCAACAATTTAAGTGATTGCCTAACAATAAGATTGGACTTAATGCATCGTATGGTGGATTTGAATTTTTTTCTTTTTCGTTTTTTAAATAGAATATAAGATTTTATATGGACAGAAAGGTTACAAAATGAGCATAGTATGTGACTGGAAATAATACAAAGCAATTAGAAAAGGGCTACTTAGTCTCTCTGCATAGTTGAAGATAAGTCATCCATGGCTGTAGAAAACAAAGAAGCCATGAAAGTGACCCTTTTCCAAAATGGAGATGAGATGACATGGACTGGCTGCTTCAAGCATTCCTTCCGCCTATATATAACCAGACCACCTAAGCACCTTACCATGTCTCTACTTACTAAAGTCCTACAACCTGGTAAGAAGCAACTCCTCAACTCATATCAAACAAATTCAACATTCACCCAGACCCCAAATACAACTTCCACGCCTCAAGACAATGGAGAAACAAATGAGAGTTATCCTCGCAAGTAGGGGTGGCAATCGTGTCGTGTTAGGCAAATTCGTGTTGAAACTCGTGTATACACGTGTTTATAGCACGAACTCCATTTATGAATTGTGTTCGTGTCGAAAATTGATACGTGTTTAAAATGGTGTTTATGACACGAACCTGTTTATGTCTAAAATTTCCGCCCCTACTCGCAAGCCTACATACTCATCATACAAACATCGAGACCAAGCTTTGTAGCGACTGTGATGCTGAAACATGTATGGTACCGATGATTTGGATCTGTATCTTTTCCTTGTTTGATAGAAAAAAGAAGATTTTGTATGAAAAAGAGAGATTAAGCAGTGTTCTAATACAAGGTCTGGGCGCCTACCCGCCTAGGCATTACCCAACCTTCGCGAGTAGATGTTAGGAGCCCGCCTAGCCGCCTAGAGGCTGATAATCAAATGTCTTCACCGTCTTCATCTACCACCATTGTTGCAACTTGGAATATGTGTAGTTGCTATTTGTTTTCTTTTAATAGATTGGATGATATAATATTGGATGTTACTATTAAGTGCTTCAGATTTCTATTGCAATTAAATTTTCACTTTTTATAAATATAACATTAATTTTAGTATAAATATAATAGAATAGACTTGGTTCTTTACAAATATTAAAAGTAATAATAAAACTACAGTCTAGGGAAGCCACCTAGAAAAATGCCTAGGCCCTGCCTTCAAGGTCTAAGGCATTCGAAGTTCCCTTTGTCACCTAGGTCTGCCATGCGCTTTTTAGAACATTGGCCTTAGGAAGAATACTGCCGTCCAGTTCCTCCCCCTCAGTTTCTTGGCAAATTTGATGGTAATCCCACAAAAAACACCTGTCGCTAAAAACAACAAAGAAGCCAAGACAGTTATCCTGTCCCAAAGGATATGAGAGGGTATGAACTGATAGCTAAAAATTCATGTATTCCTATCTGTCCACACACCTCAGAGAATAGCAAAGCAACCACACCGCCAGAGCACCTTATTATCTTTCTTCCTACCAATCCTTGAAGCCTGATAAGAATGTATAGTTATGTTTCTAACACCCCTAGCAACTGTCTCATGCATCTGGATAGTCGTGTCGGTATATTCTATTAAATAATTACAGACATACAGTTGTGACTCATTTGTTTCAGGAAAATTTAATAAAAGATACAATCCGTATAGAGTGT
This sequence comes from Panax notoginseng, assembly GCA_016801055.1. Lineage (NCBI taxonomy): Eukaryota > Viridiplantae > Streptophyta > Magnoliopsida > Apiales > Araliaceae > Panax > Panax notoginseng. The sequence continues at coordinate 120,824,679 of CM029021.1, read as the reverse complement.
CATGATGTTTGTCCATCTGGTTCTACTTTATTGGAGCTTTTATTGGGATATCTGAAATTGTTTTAAAAAATGTCCGGCAATCTCTTTGGAAACTGCTGGGATAGTTTCTGGTTCCACTTAACTACTGGTCTCATTTTGTTTGTTTCCATAATATTGTGGGATTTGTGCTCTACAGGGTCTGGATCTAGTTACTTGTATGGATTCTTCGATCAAGCATGGAGGGAAGGAATGAATAAGGATGAAGCTGAGGTATGTATTGTTGATTGCTACAGATACAAGTGTAATATCTACGTATCCCCTCCATTTCAAAATATTAGAGCATTTGCTTATAGATTCAAAAGGAAGGGGAGTTTTTATCCACTTTATTCATAAATCACTACAACTTGCTATATATTTAATATCTACTATGGTTTACATTTATTTTTTACTTTTTGACATCTCTAGAAACAAGTTTGGAGATATCCAAACATTTTTCTTTTCATTTTCCAAATTATTTAATAAAATTTACAAAAGTAATGTGTACTTCATATAAGAAATTAATTTACATAACTCATGTTTTCTTATCTTAGGCTAAGAGTGTGTTTAAGCTGGTGATCTTTTTCCAACAATCAGGCACTTGCTCTTTTCAAAATTCGTTTTACCCATTTTTGCTCTTGTATCTTATACAGTCTTCAAAAGTGCATTTTCTAGTACATTAAATTTTGTCCACTAAAGAATGTCTAAATGTATGCAAGTGTTTTTTTAAGAAAGATTAGATTACCCTCAAATGTAGGGCCCACTAGTTTAAGAAAGAAAAATACTTAATTGTTCTTATGTAAGGTCCAATATATGGGTGAACTTTGAACTTATTTTGTATTGTCTCTCTTCTACTTTAGTTTTCATAATATGCGTCTTTAGACATCCTTTTGAGCACGGTGGGTGTATCTTTTAGAAGGGATGAGTATAAGTTTATAATTCTCTGACTTCAAGTATTTTTTGTATTTCACGAGGTACTTTCTGCAACTATTTAGTCTAATCTGTTGATGTTCACAAGATAGCCTTAGATTTACTTGAAAAAATGTAAAATGGAGAACTTGGACCCATTGCTTAGTGATCAAGTCTATTAGCTGATTCACAATGGCTTTAGTCATATTTTTACAATTTTAAAGGCCAATACACTGTCCTAAGAGAAGAAGGAAATTGATGCAAACAATTATTTAGGTTTATATCTTCTTCTTCTCTTTTTTATTTTTATTTATTTATTATTTTTTTTATCATTAGCTGCACAGCCCAGACAGGAAAGAAATGGTGAAACGTCCGAGACGAGCCTAGTTTCTAACAGTTTTTGTTGGTCTTTGCAGCAATTGGTGGTTAAGGCTGTTTCTCTAGCCATTGCTCGAGATGGTGCTAGTGGGGGTGTTGTCCGAACAGTTATTGTAAGATTTCGTAATTTGTATTTGTGCTTCTTTTTCTCATTTGCCCCCATATGCATTTGTTTGAAACTGATATTATCCATTATTTTTTCTTTTCGTGTTTTCCTTTGTAAGATAAACTCGGATGGAGTGACAAGGAACTTCTATCCTGGTGACAAGCTCCCGCTATGGTACGAGGAATTGGAGCCTCAGGATTCGTTGCTAGATATACTGAGTGTTTCTGGTCCTGAGCCAATGAACATTTAAGTGGATGCAATCTGATCAAGCGTCTCTTTCCTTGGTTGTCTCTTTCTCTTCACCTTGGACATGAAACATAGTTAAAAAAAAGCCAGTACTTTAGTTATTGCTATGGGGATGATGTGTTTTATATTAATTATGATTCTACTTGATGATTGGATGCACCATCTTTTTGCTATCAAAGTGAAAAAAAGAATAATCTCAGGATTGCTTCTTTTGATTATGTGATTTACTTGAAAATGTGTTGCCAAACTGACCCTTAGCTTGAGGATTGATGGCTTAATCTTTCCATATAGATTTTTCAGTCATATGACCCATAACTATCTGTCAAAATATTGGTTAACATTTTTACTGCACAACGAAAATTTGAAGCGAGTGTTAGGTTAAGAAATTTGGTTTCGGTATGGACTACCCTCAAATTAAAAAATGTGTATTGGGCGTCAAGGAAATAATGGTTATGTTTGTTTGCAATTATATTATATGAGTTCGACTATTTTAATTGTTTATACCAATTTAATACATTTAACCCTATTTTATTCTTGAATTAGTTTGAAGATAACAATTTTAGCCGAAGGAGGAATGTGAGATTATATAGTCCCCTTTTTTAAGGTGTTAAATGGCCTTGGAAGTTGGAAGTAAAATAATAGTCCATGAAGATGTCATTATATAATTAATTCAAGAATAAAAAGTGTTTAAAATAGTAAACTATTATGAAAAAAAATAAAATTAGTCAAATTCTAACAAGTTGCATCTCATAATAATTCAGACAGAATTTTCTAGTGCGACTTGATAAACTGAACCACCAAATACTAGCCAACTAACAAAAACTTTATGGGAAATGATTTTTGTGTCTTATTGTCAATAAATATATGATAAAATTAAATTGTGACTAACGAGTAAGTCCAAGTGATAAGATAAAATAAATATATGATAAAATTAAATTGCAACTAATGTGTAAGTCTCAAAGATAAGATAAATTAAGGGTAGAACTATGTTATTTATGCACGTAATAATCATAACGCAACAGAAAACTATTATAATATATATCAACACTCTTTATAATGTTTTAACTCGGCGCTATTTATTAGTATATGGAAAGTCATGGTATATACAGTTAAAGGATGGAAGCGCATGGATTTTTAGTGTTCAATGAGGTTATGAGTTCAGACTACTACTCTAAAGATAATAAAATGATATGTACAACTAAATACTATAATTCTTATAATTTGGGATTAAAAAAAATTTGGACAAAATTTACCTTGACCTTTTTTAAAAATGACTAGCTATCCTATTTTATCAATTTATACTCGCATTACTGATAAAAACAATCTCATTGTAAGGGTATTAATCTAAACAATAAGTTTTTTAACTAATCATTTACATAGTATCAGATACAATAAACATAACATGAGATAATTTTAAGCGGGGAGGATCTAAAGCGGACCAAATAAGCGGACCAAAGAACGGACCAAGGCAAAAACACGCGGGTTTCAGGGTCCGGGTCGGACCAACCCGCGGGTTGACCCTGAAACCCGCGTGTTTTTGCCTTGGTCCGTTCTTTGGTCCGCTTATTTGGTCCGCTTTAGATCCTCTCCGTAATTTTAAGTTATCCTATAAATAATCATCCCTTCTAAATAAATATGAGGATAAAAATATTTAATTTTAAAATTAATAGTCTTGATAATTCTTAAAAATATAATACTAGAACATTGACTAAGGATATCAAACTTGTACTCATTAATACTTGTTAACCAACTTCTTTTAAAGTGTATCAGATTCCTTAGCAGTTGAATTACTTGTTACTCCAAAATATTATTATATATACTAATTATATAAACAGAATTAGAAAATAAACAATTTTATAATAATGACTTACAAGATACAATTGACAAACTTTTAAAACGAAGTCAACTGTTGAACAGTCTCTCCTTAAAACAGATTTCGTCCCGACTATCGGTGCTTACGGTTGGAACAATGGACGTCTACTTCCCTGGATAAAATGGTCTTCAACTCTCACAAGAAGCACTTCAATGGAAGAGTTCCATGAACCAACAAAATTTAAATACTCTCTATAATTTTTTAATGAATGAAGAATGAATGTAATTTTTAAGAACTTGAGAAGGATTGAAGTTGAAATTGAAGTCATTGTTTTGGGTAGATTTGGAACCTATTTAAAGGTTTTCAAATACCCATTTGAAGATATACATCCTTTTGAAAGGTTACATCCCTTTGAAATGTTACATCCCATTGAAAAGAAACATCTCTTTGAAAAGGTATATCTATTTGAAAAGGTACATCCCTTTGAAAAGGTATAAACCAAAGATCATACCTATTGATTTTATTTAATTCATATATATATATATATATATATATATATATATATATATATATAGAGTCCGGATCCAGTCCGGGATCCCGGACTCTATAAAATTCGGACCTTTATTTATTTTTATTTTTTTTGCTTTTTTTTTTTGAAACAACTAAAAAAAAAAAAAAATTTATGGAATTAAAATTTTTTCATAATACAGTGTTTTGGGTACGTATAACAAAACATGGTGGTACTGTCTGTGCAGACTGTACCACCACTTTTTGGTATAGGTATTGAAAACACGTCCAAAACATTGTATTATGGAAAAATTTCAGTTCCATAAAATATTAAATATTTTTTTTAAGTTATTTAAAAAAAAAAAGCAAAAAAAAAAAAAAAAAGTCCGGATTTTAAGAAAATCCGGACTCCCGGACAGGATCCATGTTGTATATATATATATATATATATATATATATATATATATATCCAACAATCCCCCACATGAATGAAATTTGAGTAAATTAATGCAAATGAATATGCAGATAGACTTAGAGAGAGTATCAATGAACAAAAAATACTGAATTGGTGAAGGTAGCTTGTGGTCTTGAACCTTTCCTAGTGAAAGACTATCGGATTTACTGGCTAATCAGTGAACGTGATGTCTTGAACTATTCAACCTTTTAGTGTAAACAGAGACATTTCACACAATATTTTTTAATTTATTTTATTGGTTCTCATTATTGTGTCCATTTTGGCCTTGGACACCTCTTGGTTTCATGAGTGTGCTAGAGAATTTAGCCTTCGTCATTCTCATAGAAGTGGCCCCTTCTCACTCACATAGGTAATTTCTATAAAGAGTGTCCTGCTAATACCCCACTTGACCTTTTTTGACCTTTTTATATTCAAGCTATAGAAATTATTAAAAACAAAGTTTATCCTATTTCACTCGGCAGTTTGTGCACTGTATCATCATAGGAATGGGAAGAAGTATTTATCTTCTCAATGCTTACTAGATCACACATAATTAGGTGTTCCCTTTGAACCTATTTCTTGGGATCTCCAATCATTTAGGTTGGGTTTCCATTATGGTGACTCTTTAGGAATTTATAGGCTTTAAACCCATTCCCCTTGATGAACTTGCTCTCCAGGTATACCTTTCGTTAGTGGATCTGCAATATTATCCTTTGACTTCACATAGTTAATAGATATTATACCATTTGAGAGTAATTGTTTAACAGTTTCATGTCGTCGATGTATATGTCTAGACTTACCGTTATAATTACTATTTTGTGCCCTAACAATCGCTGATTCACTATCACAATGAATAATGATTGGTGGCACTGGTTTAGGCCAAATTGGAATATTCTCCAAAAAATTACGAAGCCATTCTGCTTCTTCTCCTGCTTTATCTAAAGCAATAAATTCAGATTCCATAGTGAATCTTGCAATACATGTTTGCTTAGAGGATTTCCTTGATACAGCTGCACCTCCCAGAGCAAACACATATCCACTTGTGGATTTAGTATCATGGGAGTCAGATATCCAATTTGCATCACTGTATCCTTCAAGTACAGCTGGATATCTTGTATAATGCAATCCGTCAGTTAAAGTGTATCTTAGATATCTAAGTACCCTTATTAAAGCCTTCTAATGTTCTTTTCTAGGATTACTCGTATATCGACTTAGCTTACTTATTAAGTATGCTATGTCTGGTCGAGTGCAGTTTGATAAATACATTAAACTACCTATTATACGAGAATATTCCAATTGAGATATACTTTCACCACGATTAGTAGGGAGATGAAGTATTGGATCAACATGTGTTCTTACTGGATTTTTCTCATATTTATTATACTTTGCAAGTATTTTCTCAATTTAATGAGATTGAGACATAATAAGTCCATTAGATATTCTAGAAATCTTGATTCCTAGAATAACATCTGCTAGGCCCATGTCTTTCATTTTAAACTTGTTAATTAACATTTGTTTGGTAGCATTAATACCATCATTATTACTACCAATGATTAGCATATCATCCACATATAGACTATTACATATCCCCTTTGAGTGTTTTTGACATAAACACATTTGTCACACTCATTTATTTTGAAATTATTTGATATCATAACATTATCAAATTTTTCATGCCCACTGCTTTGGTGCTTGTTTCAAACCATATAATGATTTAACAAGCTTGCAAACTTTCTTTTCTTTTCCAGGAGCAATAAAACCTTCTAGTTGCTCCATATAAATTTCTTCCTCTAATTCACCATTAAGAAAGGCAGTTTTAACATCCATTTGATGTATTTTTAAATTGTGTATTGTAGCAATTGCAATTAACATTTGAATGGATGTTATCCTTGTAACTGGTGAATTAGTGTCGAAATAATCAAGTCCCTCCTTTTGCCTATAACCTTTGGCTACAAGTCTTGCTTTGTATTTATCAATAGATCCATCGGCCTTCATTTTCCTTTTGAAGATCCATTTGCATCCTAATGGTTTAGTTCCTGGTGGAAGATCCACCAATTCCCAAGTATGATTTTGCATAATGGATTCAATTTCACTATTGATCGCTTCTTTCCAATATGAAGCTTCTGGAGTAGACAACGTTTCCTTCACACTTTGAGGTTCACTTTCTAGCATGTAACTTAGAAAGTCAAGACCAAAAGACTTAAAGATCTTAACCCTTTTACTACGTCTAGGTTCATCTTCATCTCCCTGTTCATTAGGCTCTTGGTCTATTATAGTTTGATGATTACTAGTCGTAGTATTATTAGGTCTTTTACGAGAACTTGTTTCTTGTGTATTTTTATATGGAAAAATATCTTCAAAGAAAGATGTATTCCTTGATTCTATAAATGTATTGACATGAATATCAGGAATGTTTGATTTATATATGCACAAGAAATTGATATGCACTATTGTTATTTGCATAACCTATGAATATGCAATCAATTATTTTAGGATCTATCTTAACCCTCTTAGGATCATGAACAATTACTTTTGCAAGACACCCCCACACTCGAAGATATTTATAGGAAGGTTTTCGACCTTACCATAATTCATAAGGTATCTTGTTTGTTTTCTTATGAATCGAACAGTTGAGAATAAAATTTAAAGATATCAACGCTTCCCCCCACATGTTATGAGGTAACCCAGGACTTATTAACATAGCATTCATCATTTCTTTTAAAGTTCGGTTCTTGCATTCAACAACACCATTTGGTTGTGGTGAATAAGGAGCGGTAATTTGGTGAATAATACCATTTTGTGAACAAAATTCTATAAATGGTGATTCATATTCACCACCTCTATCGCTTCTTATAGCCTTAATCTTTTTGCTAAGTTGATTCTCAACTTCATTCTTATAATGTTTAAACATTTCAATTGCTTCATCTTTTGTCCTTAAAAGATAGACATAACAATATCTTGTGCAATCATCTACAAAAGTAATAAAGTACTTTTTACCACCTCTAGTTTGCACAAATTTTAAATCGCATATATCAGTGTGAATTAAATCTAGAGGTTCTGAACTTCTTTCAACAAAATGAAAAGATGTTCTAGTTAATTTAGCCTCTACACATGTTTCACATTTATGACTTTTGTCTATACTAAATTTTGGAATTAATTCTAAATTAATTAATTTATTTAAAGTTCCATAGTTCACATGTCCTAATCTACCATGCCACATATTCATAGACTCAAGCATATCAACAAAAGATGTGTTTTTATTATTAATAATAACATTTGGTATAATAGTCATGACGTTCATTTTGAACATCCCATCACACATATAGCCTTTTCCAACATACATTCCATCTTTAGTAAGTACAAATTTATCAGCATGAAACACTAGTTTGAATCCTTTCTTGCTCAATACAGATCTAGAGACTAGATTCTTACGAATGTTCGACACATGTAGTACATCATTAAGCGTAAGTTCCTTGCCCGAAGTCATCTTTAACACGACCTTTCCTTTCCCTTCAACTTTAGAAGTGGAGGTATTACCCATGAATAGTTGCTCACCATTTTCTATTGGTTGATAGGTAGTAAACAGTTTATTGTCCTCGCATATGTGGCGTGTAGCGCCAATATCAACCCACCATTCTTTAGGATTTCCCACCAAATTGGCTTCAGAGACAACTGCCGAAAGATACATGTCAGAAACTTTAGTAGATATTTCATCTATTTCTGCTATGTTCGCTTAGGCATTTTTTCGCTTTGGCATTTTTTTCTTTTGAAGTTCTCTGGCTTTTTGGGTTTGCGACAATCCTTTGCAAGATGCCCTATCTTGTTACAATTATAGCATTTCCCTTTGAACTTCTTTGAAGGACCGCTTCCTTGACTTGGGTCGTCATAGTTGTGTTTCCTTTTGTTTTAGTTTTGTTGCCACTCTCTATTACATTAGCATTGAATGTAATTGTAAGTTTTCCAACTTTCTTTTCAGACATTCGATTATCTTCTTCAATCCTCAACCTAACTATCAAGTCCTCGAGCCCCATTTCTTTACGTTTATGTTTTAAATAATTTTTAAAATTTTTCCAAGAAGGGGGTAATTTTTCAATTACTGCGGCCACTTGAAAAGATTCACTTAAAACCATTTTTTCAGCATGAATCTCATGGATTATCAATTGAAGCTCTTGGACTTGATTTATGACAATCTTTGTATCTACCATTTTAAAATTCAGGAATCTATCGACAACGAATTTTTTCTTGCCGGCATCTTCCGTTTTATATTTTTTATCCAAAGACTCCCATAATAACTTAGCAGTTTTGATTGGGCTATACACATTATACAATGTATTGTCCAATCCATTGAGGATATAATTTTTGCAAAGAAAATCAGAATGCTTCTATGCATCCACAGCAGCCAATGTAGTCCTATCAGTTTCATTATCATTTACCACAGGGGCATTTTCATTTAAAAACCTTGAAAGATTCAACGTAGTAAGATAAAACAACATTTTCTGTTGCCATCTTTTAAAATCAATCCCACTGAATTTTTCAGGTTTCTCACCACGACTAACATGGGTAGGAACATTGGTTGTAATAGAGTTAGGCACAATTGAATTAAATGTTTTCATAATTCTGTTAAATACACAATTTACAGAATCACTTTAATAAAATAGAAATTAAATTTGTAATTACAATAAAGTAAATTTATATTTAATATTATTATTTATATTCCACTCAACTAATTCTTACGAAAGTATACTAGTTAATTAGTTATATATGGAATACTATATATATATATATATATATATATATATATATATATATATATATATATATATATATATATATATATAAAGTTAAGAGTGCCGTGCATATATAAAGTTAAGTGTGCATATAAATCTCATGCATATGTGTATTTTTTTTAAATATGTAAACACAAAGTAAATTGTGATTGCAACAGAAAGATGTAAATGACAACCAATATCAGTACAAGTATATATATTTATTTGATAATCCAAAAAACATAAGCAACTATCTCAATTAACAAACTGTAATAACGAGGCAACAAAAGTCCTGATATATATATATATATATATATATATATATATATATATATATATATATATATATATATTATAACGTACTAATATATAATATATATATTTATAATATATATTTGTACTAAATATATTTATATATTAGTATAAAATAAATTCTCAGAAAGTCCTGTTTTTATAAATTAGTATAAAATGAATACTAAGGAAGAACACGAAAATCTGCTTTAAGATTGTTACTCCAAAATATTATTATATATACCAATTATATAAATAGAATTAGAAAATAAATAATTTTATAATAATGACTTACAAGATGCAATTGACAAACTTTTAAAACCAAGTCTATTGTTGGACAATCTCTCCTTAAAGCAGATTTCGTCCCCGCTATCGGTGCTTACGGATGGAATAATGGACGTCTACTTCCCAGGATAAAATGGTCTTCAACTCTCACAAGAAGAACTTTAATGGAAGAGTTCCACGAACTAACAAAATTTAAATACTCTCTATAATTTTTTAATGAATGAAGAATGAATGTAATTTTTAAGAACTTGAGAAGGATTGAAGTTGAAATTGAAGTCATTGTTTTGGGTAGATTTGGAACCTATTTATAGGTTTCCAAATACCCCTTTGAAGATATACATCCTTTTGAAAGGTTATATCCTTTTAAATGTTACATCCCTTTGAAAAGTTACATCCCTTTGAAAAGGTACATCTCTTTGAAAATGTACATCCCTTTGAAAAGTTATGAACCAAAGGTCATACCTATTATATATATATATATATACAACATTACTAAGCTCACGTCCAAGTAAAAATTGCAACAATTAATCTGTTTGCTGCCTTTGGAATACGCTAGTAATAAATAAATTGAACACCAATAATTTAATTAAAAAAATATAATCGGAAAAAATCACAGGGTCAGGTATCAAAACTTTACTATAAAATTTATTGAGGAATACTGCTTAAAGAAACTTATTATTTCTAACGACAGAACTCTAATATATATTTTTAGGGGTATCTAACACATTTCTCTCGTTGGACCCCTCCTATTTTGGCTCGGCCTTGGACTGGCTCATGACTTGGTTTTCCTTCTTTACAACGTTTGGATTCCAAGATGAACTTAAAGTGGAGCTTGATCGTTGGTTACCTTTTCTCTTGAGTTGCTTAACAATTTTGATAGTCATGTGGACCATATCCTCCAATTCTACGTAATGATGTCTCTTCACTAAGTCTTCAATCTCCTAATTTAATCCAGCTGAGAATTTTGCCATGGTGGCCTCCCGATCCTCTTCTACGTTGGCTTCAGTCATCAAAATCTCCATCTCTTTGTAGTATTCATCTACACTTTGAGTTCCCTACTTCAGAGTCTGCAATCTTTTGAATAGCTCCCGGTGACAGTGTGATGGAACGAACTGCTTCTTCATCACGACTTACATATCTGCCCATGTCTCAATCGGCCTCTCACCACACCTCTTCCTATTGATCCCCAACTGGTCCAACCATACTACTGCATAGTCAGAGAATTTGATGGTCGCCAGTTTGACCTTCTTAAGCTCGGAGTAATTGTAACAGTCAAACACACAATCTACCTTTTTCTCCCACTCCAAGTACACCTCAGGATCATTCTTTCCCTAGAAAGATGGAATCTTCATCTTAATGCTGTCCAAGCTATTATCTTCCCTATTTCTATCTCCTCTAATCCTTCCTCCATATTTCCTTTGTTCATGCTCCTCCTCCTCATCACCCCTACCCCATCTTCCATATCTCTTGTGGCCCATGTCTGGATCATGGTCCTCCTCCCCTTCATCACTAACCCTACCTCCATAGTACTCCTCATCCTCCATCCTAGCTCTCATATGTTGCACTCTTCCTCTTCTACGCACACCGGGAGTGTTTTGAGATTCTTCTCCACGTGTAACACTCATCTAATCAATGCGTTCATGCATTTGTTCCATTGTCATGTCCAACTTCCTGGAAAACTCCTTCATCATGGCCTCCATTGTAAATTTCGGATCAAACATTGATGGATGTTCTTCAAAAATACCCTTATTCTTTGTGTTATACATTTTCGTTGCAAAACAAGAGTTAGTAAAATAAAAAATTCTCACCACTCCCTCACGTGTATCACTCTAACGATGATTCACTCTACGCTCGTGTATACACTCAAATGACTTTTTCCCTCTTTTGAGCTCACCTCTTTTGCCTTTCCCCCCTTAAGTGTTCTTCTTTTATGTTCTTTCTTGAACTAATTACTAATCAATGTAATCTATTACAACCAATAAAAAGTTTATCAAGAACAATTTAAATTGAAAGTATTTAGGCGACCTTGATGCACACAGTTTGGAACACTTTTTTCTCGGATTATTTGCTTCGGTTGGACTTTTGTTGTTGTTGATTTCGGTCTAACTTGCTTCTTGTATGCCTTTAAATTTTCGGGAAAACTTGTTAAGCTTGAGGAATTTTATGACTTTGCTTGTTCGAAATTGATGATGATGTATTCTAATGAGGATGGTTGATAATTGTGGATTTGAAGGAATGATTGATGTTGCAAATTTGAGTTAACACAAAACAATAATATATAGAGTTTTCTTTTTTCTTTTACTTTATTTATGCAACAAGAACAATAAAATGATAAATAACCTGCTAAAAACTTAGCTTTGATACCAAATGATAGAATCCACGACAGGCTTATCATCTGGATCATTCTAGCAATGGTTATGGGTGGAACATCAATGACACATTGACCCCTGGCTTATATTGAAGTGGTGTGCTTGGTACAATCAACGGTTGATGTATGGTCGAAGACGCCACAAACACCTATGGATTGATGCCTAATAAGTCGGATTGATCACCACAGACACACCGACAAGATCAAGAGTTCACAAAAAGAGCAAAGATATAATAATCTCAAGTAATCTAAAAAGAAGAAATATTATTAAATTAAACAGTGTGAAAACCCTTGGCCTTGAGGCCTATTTATACTAGTATAAGGACATAATTATGGTAATAAAAACCCTAAAAGTGTTTCCCTAATTTTACCCTAATAGAAGTCTATAGAATTGCAATCTAAATAAATCATACCCCCTAGAATCATGCTAAATTACTTAAAACAAAAGGAAACAAAATACAATATAGCTTGCCTAATATTTTAGGAAACAAAATCTTCTCTAATTTCTGAATTGGGCTTGTATCAAATTGACACAAACTTGTGTCTCGTGCTCTCTAGCCTCCTCTTTAAGTTTCCTTGAGTTAGCTTCAACCCAATCATCTTGAATAAATCCATTGAGAACTTGTTTGAACCTATAAGTTTTAGCCTTTGTAATTGGTCCAATAGAAGCTTGAATTGGATCTTGATGAATGCATAATATTATGTAATTTTGATTTCTTTATGTTTAGTTTTATTACATGTTTTATGTGTATATGGACTTATTAAGGTATTTATTGATTTTAAGAGGAATTGGAGCTGAGAAAAAGAAAAGAGGAAAAAATGTTGCTGAAGAGAATAGTGGCATGACCGCGCCACTGGACAGTACAAATGCAGCCCTGGTCTAAAGATGAGAAAACAACCTTTAGAGTTTGGGCGCGACATCGCTGGTCCCCAATTCATTTTGGGCGCGACCGCGCTAATGTGGAAACTCAGAAAATTATTTCAGCTTTGTATTTTATGGAATCTTACTAGGTCTTGGATGGTTATTTCTTAGAGATATAGGATTTTATTCTAGGAGTATAAATAGGTCTCTCTAGTTAGATTTTATATTATCTTTATACCATTGTGAACCCTAGAATTAGAGACAAGATAGAAGACATGTCAAGCTAAGTTCTTTATTTTCAATTCTAATTAAGGGATGTTGAACTATATTTACTGTTAATAGCATAATTATGTATCATTGTCTATTCCTTCTTATATGAGATTTATTACGATAATATGTTTTAACTGATTATATGCTATTTTATCTGATTGATTTTGTGACGCCCCCAAAATAGGTATACAACACCCATTCTGAGTCGCCAAATACATGGTACAGAAAGCAAACTACAACTTCAATAATACAATTGTCGTGTAAAATACGACAACACATACTGTGAGTTTAAATACAAATATTGTCTTTTGGACAATATCCACACTCAAATAAATCCTCATTACAATTATTCAAACACTATTTTACAGAAATAGTGAGGACTGCTAAAACATCTTTCTAGAACCATCACTCCATACCCCGACTAGATCCTGCTATGTTCTCACCTCCTGAGAAGAAAAATGGAACAAAAAGGAAAAGGGTGAGCTCAACTAGCCCAGTAAAGAATATTATGACCAAGATAATATACAACAAATTATCGTTAGTCTTCAACAGGGAAAAATCTGATAGAATATAATCGACAACAAGTTTTAAATCAACAACTGCAGCGGAAACAGCAAACCATTAGAAGAGTCAAGTAGAGAAAGAATTCTACTATCTTCTAAGATTTAAAAGTCCATCATCAATATTTTATCCCTGTAACATAAATTAATAATCATCTTTATCCAAATATTCATCTTTGCACTACAGGCCAAAGATATTCATTTGTATCACCTGTCAGTCATGTTCATCTCAACACCTGTTCATCTTTGCACTACATGCCAAAGATATTCATCAAGTAATCATACATCTTTGCACTACAGGCCAAAGATATTCAGTAATATCATCATTTAGGACTGAGGATGATGAAAAATATCTTAAAGAGAACGAATTCAGTGAGACAGAAGGACAAATATTAGGGATTCGTATAACAGTTTATCCAAGATCAATAATACTTCATAATAATCAATTGTGAAGCAGAATTCAAAAATAAAGATCAAAACATGGATACAATCAAAGATAGTAACCATAATAGACATCTTGGACAAAAAGAAAAAATTTTTATTTTTCGGTGAATAGTGCCGTATTCGTGAATAGTACCGTATACGTGAATAGTGCCGTATACGTGAATAGTAACCCCGACACAAAAAGTTCCAAATTTGATAAAAACTCATATCAATATTTCAGCATAATGATATTGTAAAAAATAATATCATTAAGAAGAAAATAATATCCCTCACCTCAAAATATCAGTACTTCTGGTCGGAATACCGGTATAAGGCTGAAAGAAACTTGCTCTGATGAATAGAAACTCTCAAAGTATCTAAATACTCACAAAATACACTCAATAATCTAGAGAGAGAAAGAGAGAAAACTTGTTTCTGATGTGATTTTCAATTCTAACTTAGCCCTCTATTTATAGGAAAATGTTAGCACGCCGAAGCAGACTTAACCTGCAACCTGATGGCTTTACCTGCTACTATTTCCACCCACCACATTTGAATAAAAATCTCAGCACATTTCTTCACCAACCAAGAGTGGGGCCCACCAATTCTAGAATTTTTCACCAAAATGATAAACTCCGAAAATTCAACAATTTCTGAACCAGTCATCTCGTAAAATTCATAATAAATCATACGTTCATTTTTAACGGTTCAAAATTTGTGGACATATACTCAACTTATATATGTATAACATATCCAAAAATTACCACGATCCAACGGTCGGATTAAAAATTATAACCCCCACAAAATATCTCAAAAACCTTGATTTTTAATACCTCTATTCCGACAAAAATACTGATAAAAATCTCAACATTAACTCCTTCATTTTTAACCACAAAAATATATCCCTCAATTATATCCACATAAAATAAATATTTCCTTATCATATGAATCAATAATTAATTATTCACAAATAATATTACAGAATCACATTTATGACAACCAGGCCGTTCCCAGGAAAGAGGGGGCTTTCCAATAAGGATTTTTCCTTACTGGCGCGCAATTAGATGACCAAACCTCTCCTTAGATAGAACTTTCTAGACATTACCAATAATGTTATCTAATAATATTATTCAAATAATATGAATTATTGATCTGATAAAGGAAAATACTGTGCAACAACAATTATTGAAACAACAATAATATAAAATATCAACGCAGCAATTATTGAATCAATAAAATAAAATATTGAACAATAACTACTGTAACAATTATTGAGTAGTGCCTTCTTACGTAAGAATCAATAATTGGTGCAATACCGTGTGCTACTGTATTTTAACCACCGGGTATTCCAACAGTATTAACGGTAACAACTACGCCGTTATTTATAAACAACTTATACTTGTCGTTTTCTTCATCCAATCGCTTTTCGTTATGGGGCCCACACAAGGCTGCGCCATCGTACGAATATTCCCCGACAGCAAGAATATTTCACGACCAAACGAATATTCCCCGACAAAATGAATATTTTATAACCACTTGCTTATTTTGTAAAATTTGCACATTTCACCCATAACCAAAGTATTATATAAAATTAACCCCTTATTATTCACAATAATATTTAGAGAAAATTTGATTTTATTCATTAATAAGTTGGGGTCTTACAATCTCCCCTCCTTATGAAATTTCGTCCTCGAAATTGACGTACGTACCTGATGTTTCAAAAAGGTGAGGATACCTCGCTTTCATTTTTGATTCCAACTCCCAGGTCATTTCTTCAATAGCATGGTTTCTCCACAAAACCTTAACTTGTGGTATAACCTTCGTGCGTAGGACATGCTCTTTCCTATCCAAGATCTTAACAGGTACCTCCTCGTACGTTAAATCTTCAGCTATCTCGTCTGGTTCTAACTCAATAATGTGGTTCGGGTCTTTAACATATTTACGAAGCATAGATATGTGAAAAACATTATGAACACGAGACATGCTTGGAGGTAATACGAGTCTATATGCCACATTTCCTATTCGCTCAAGAATCTCAAATGGACCAACAAATCTTGGATTGAGCTTTCCTCTCTTCCCAAATCTTGTAACTCCCTTCCATGGTACGTAATAATACATGATCCCCAATATTAAATTTCACGTCCTTTCGATGAAGATCCGCATAACTCTTTTGTCGATCCTGTGCCGTTTGTATACGTTGTCGAATCATTTTGATCTTCTCTGTAGTAATACGTACCAACTCTAGTCCTAACAATGTTGCTTTACCCACCTCATCCCAGCATACTGGAGAACGATATTTTCTTCCATACAACGCCTCGAATGGAGCCACACCTATGCTCGCCTGATAACTGTTGTTGTAGGAGAATTCCACCAATGGTAGGTACTTATCCCAACTCCCTTTGAGATCTAGGACACAAAGTCTTAATATATCTTCAAGATTTTGAATAGTCCTCTCTGATTATCCGTCCGTTTGAGGATGGTATGCCGAACTGAATCGTAAATCCGTGCCCATAGCTTTCTGCAAGCTAACCCAAAATCGTGAAGTAAATCTTGGGTCACGATCCGAAACTATGGATACTGGCATGCCATGCAATCTCACAATCTCATTCACATACATACTAGCAAGACGTTCAAGGGAATAAGTCTCACGTATCGGTAAGAAATGAGCAGACTTGGTTAATCTATCAACAATAACCCAAATCGCATCTATGCCTTGAGAAACCTTGGGAAGACCCGTAACAAAATCCATAGTAATGTGTTCCCACTTCCATTTCAGAATCTCAAGTGGTTGCAATGGACCCTTTGGTACTTGATGCTCCGCTTTTACACGTTGACAAGTTAAACATCTCGAGATAAACTCCGCGATCTCTCTTTTCATATTGCTCCACCAAAATGTATGTCAAAGATCGTGATACATTTTGGTACTCCCAGGATGGATTGCAAACGGTGTGTTGTGTGCCTCCATCATTATTCTATGCTTCAAGTCAAAATCGTTTGGAACACAAAGTCTGGAGTTGACTCGAAGTATTCCTTCTTCATCGATTCTTGATTCTGGAATAGCACCTTCTTGCACTTTCTTCTTCATACGCATCAGCTCCATGTCTGTAGCTTGAGCAGTTTTAACGTTATCGATTAAAGTCGATTTTACTCGTATATTTGATATCATCATGTGGGTACTTGGAGCCTTCATCTCTATCTCCATCCTTTGCAAGTCATACAAAAAGGGCCTTTGTGTTAACAACATTGCACTCGTACCCGCATATGATCTTCTACTCAACGCGTCAGCTACCACGTTCGTTTTCTCAGGATGGTATGGTCGTAATCTTTCAACAGCTCAAGCCAACGTCGTTGCCGCATGTTGAGTTCCTTTTGGGTGAAGAAATATTTGAGGCTTTTATGATCCGTATAGATCTCCACTTTCTCCCCATACAGGTAGTGTCTCCAAATCTTCAACGCGAAAACGACTGCTGCCAACTCCAAATCATGAGTAGGATAATTCCTCTCATATTCTTTGAGTTGTCGCGAGGCATAGGCTATGACTTTCCCATGTTACATGAGAACACATCCTAACCCTTTGCCTGAAGCATCGCTGTAGATAACAAATCCATCCGAACCAGATGGTATTGTCAGAACAGGTGCCGAAATGAGTCTCCTCTTGAGTTCTTGGAAACTCTTCTCGCATTCCTCACTCCATACGAATTTTGTATCTTTCCGAGTCAGCTGAGTTAACAGAGTAGCGATTCGAGAAAATCCTTCCACAAATCTCCGATAATAACCAGCTAAGCCCAGAAAGCTACGTACTTCGGTTACCGACTTCGGTTGCTCTTAATTGTGATTCATATCCCAATCTTGGATAGCACGTCACAATGGCACCTATTGTTTTACCACCACACAAATATAGAGTCCCTTACGGAGAGTCTGGCTTTGGTACATTCCATAAAGGAAGTCACCAGATAGAGGCTCGGGTACCAACTTCTATAGTTGGGTTTTTAACTCCTGAAGTTCAATAGGAGCTATTCAATATGAGATTTTAGAAATGGATTTTGTATCGGGTTGAAGATCAATACAAAAATTCAATATCACGCTTTGGGTTAAGCTAGGAAATTCTTCAGGAAATACGTCAGAAAATTCGCTAACAACAGAAATATCATTCAAATCTGACGTATTTTTGTTCAAGTCCATGACATGGGCAAAGAAAGCTTGACATCCGTTTTTCAATAAACGAATGGCTTTATGGCTTGGTATGACAGCGATTGATTGGTTTAGTTGCTTGAATTCGCATAACAGGTTGGTTAGGAATATGAAAACTAACAACCTTACAAAAACAATCAATTTTAGCATAATGAGTGGTTAACCAATCAATTCCTAAAATCACATCAAAAGCAAGTATCTTTAAAGAGATAAGATCAACAGGTAATGTGATAGTGCCAACTTGGATCATGCAAGATTTATAAACTGTAGATGTAACGAAGGTTTCACCCAACGGAGTTTCAACAGATAAGTTAAAGTCCAATTTCTCCGGAGTCAAGTTTAAACGTTGAGCACAAGCAGGAGAGATAAAAGAATGGGTAGAACCGGTATCTAGTAAAGTATAAACTTTGCAAGAATTCAAGATTAGCTTACCCGTGATCACCTCGTTCGGGTTTCTCGCGTTTTGGCCAGTCACGACAAACGCCCTTCCAGGAATCGCTGATTTCGACTTATCCGGGACAACTTTTGGAGTCACCATCCCCACTGAACTTGGTTTTGCTACAGAACACTCTCGAGCTATATGACCCTCATTTCCACAGTTATAACATACCTTGGATTGTTGTGGACATTTTGGGCTGATATGTCCCTCTTTCCCACATTTGTAACATACGACCGGTGGTCGTTCTCCTCCCCAAAAAATAGTTGATGTTTGTGCTGACGTCTTCACGTTATCATTGTTGTACCTTCTCTTCTTGAAATCTCCTCCCGACTCGCTCCTTTTATTATCACGACCACGATTACCACCAGAGTGGTTACCGCTTTTGTTCGAATGTTTTCCTCCCTGCTGGTTTTTATTACTTCGATGACTGCCGCCACCGGTATGACCCTGGTTGTGGTCCCTCGGTTGCACATACTCATTATCTCGCTCTAATAATTGAGCCCTATTTACAACATCTGAATATAAAGAAAATTTATGAGAGATAAGATATTGTCGAATCTCGGGTTTTAGACCTCTCAGAAATATCCTTGTCATTCGTTCCTCATTTTCGACCAAATGAGGTGCAAACCTGGATAACTCTACAAACTTCGCCTCGTACTGGGACACCGTCATGTTGTTTTGTTCCAGTTTGATAAACTCCACCTCCTTCATATGACGAATACTTTCAGGAAAGTACTTGTCATTGAACAGTTTTTGAAATGTTTCCCAGGACATGTTGAGTGCGTCAGGCTGGGTACGCTTCACAGACTCCCACCAGTAGTCTGCCTCACCGCGGAACATAAAAGTGGCGAATGAAACCTTCTGTTCCTCCGTGCATCCCAAGACATCGAATATCTTGGTAATTTGCTTGACCCACGTTTCCGCCATGATCAGATCCGGCTTTCCCTTAAATTCTGGTGGTCCCAATTCTTTGAACTGCTTGGCTGTGACAAACTGCGCGTTGTTATCATTTCCACCTGTATTCTGCACACGAGTCTCCCTCGTCTGATTTTGCATGAACTGCAAAAAGCTCCTAAACATTCTATCATTCATCGTTTGCTCGGTAACGTTGTTTACAGGAGGAATATTGCCTTCCTGTTGCACGTTCCCCTGGGTGGTGATCAAAGGTGTCTCCACGGTCTGATTTACTCTATTATTAACGTTCTCAGCTGCCATTCTTAAATACTGTCATAAAACAAGGGTTAATAGTCATGTCATATATTATCCCAATACTCTGACCGACCAAATAAATACCAAATAAACTTAGTCAGGTCATACTAGCGAAGGAATTCCCCGTCTCTCCCCTCCTAGTTCTTGTCTTACATCTCAGCCAGGGATCATATTCCTAAGCTCTGATACCAACTGTGACGCCCCCAAAATAGGTATACAACACCCATTCTGAGTCGCCAAATACATGGTACAGAAAGCAAACTACAACTTCAATAATACAATTGTCGTGCAAAATACGACAAGACATACTGTGAGTTTAAATACAAATATTGTCTTCTGGACAATATCCACACTCAAATAAAACCTCATTACAATTATTCAAACACTATTTTACAGAAATAGTGAGGACTGCTAAAACATCTTTCTAGAACCATCACTCCATACCCCGACTAGATCCTGCTATGTTCTCACCTCTTGAGAAGAAAAATAGAACAAAAAAGAAAAGGGTGAGCTCAACTAGCCCAGTAAAGAATATTATGACTAAGATAATATACAACAAATTATCGTTAGTCTTCAACAGGGAAAAATCTGATAGAATATAATCGACAACAAGTTTTAAATCAACAACTGCAGCGAAAACAACAAACCATTAGAAGAGTCAAGTAGAGAAAGAATTCTACTATCTTCTAAGATTTAAAAGTCCATCATCAATATTTTATCCCTGTAACATCAATTAATAATCATCTTTATCCAAATATTCATCTTTGCACTACAGGCCAAAGATATTCATTTGTATCACCTGTCAGTCATGTTCATTTCAACACCTGTTCATCTTTGCACTACAGGCCAAAGATATTCATCAAGTAATCATACATCTTTGCACTACAGGCCAAAGATATTCAGTAATATCATCATTTAGGACTGAGGATGATGAAAAATATCTTAAAGAGAACGAATCCAGTGAGACAGAAGGATAAATATTAGAGATTCGTATAACAGTTTATCCAAGATCAATAATACTTCATAATAATCAATTGTGAAGCAGAATTCAAAAATAAAGATCAAAACATAGATACAATCAAAGATAGTAACCATAATAGACATATTGGACAAAAAGGAAAAATTTTTATTTTTCGGTGAATAGTGCCGTATTCGTGAATAGTACCGTATACGTGAATAGTAACTCCGACACAAAAAGTTCCAAATTTGATAAAAACTCATATCAATATTTCAGCATAATGATATTGAAAAAAATAATATCATTAAGAAGAAAATAATATCCCTTACCTCAAAATATCAGTACTTCTGGTCGGAATACCGGTATAAGGCTGAAAGAAACTTGCTCTGATGAATAGAAACTCTCAAAGTATCTAAATACTCATAAAATACACTCAATAATCTAGAGAGAGAAAGAGAGAAAACTTGTTTCTGATGTGATTTTCAATTCTAACTTAGCCCTCTATTTATAGGAAAATGTTAGCACGCCGAAGCAGACTTAACCTGCAACCTGATGGCTTTACCTGCTACTATTCCCACCCACCACATTTGAATAAAAATCTCAGCACATTTCTTCACCAACCAAGAGTGGGGCCCACCAATTCTAGAATTTTCCACCAAAATGATTAACTCCGTAAATTCAACAATTTCTGAACCAGTCATCTCGTAAAATTCATAACAAATCATACGTTCATTTTTAACGGTTCAAAATTTGTGGACATATACTCAACTTATATATGTATAACATATCCAAAAATCACAACGATCCAACGGTCGGATTAAAAATTATAACCCCCGCAAAATATCTCAAAAACCCTGATTTTTAATACCTCTATTCCGACAAAAATACTGATAAAAATCTCAACATTAACTCCTTCATTTTTAACCACAAAAATATATCCCTCAATTATATCCACATAAAATAAATATTTCCTTATCATATGAATCAATAATTAATTATTCACAAATAATATTATAGAATCACATTTATGACAACCAGGCCGTTCCCAGGAAAGAGGAGGCTTTCCAATAAGGATTTCTCCTTACTGGCGCGCAATTAGATGACCAAACCTCTCCTTAGACAGAACTTTCTAGACATTGGCAATAATGTTATCTAATAATATTATTCAAATAATATGAATTATTGATCTGATAAAGGAAAATACTGTGCAGCAACAATTATTGAAACAATAATAATATAAAATATCAACGCAGCAATTATTGAATCAATAAAATAAAATATTGAACAATAACTACTGTAACAATTATTGAGTAGTGCCTTCTTACGTAAGAATCAATAATTGGTGCAATACCGTGTGCTACTGTATTTTAACCACCGGGTATTCCAACAGTATTAACTGTAACAACTATGCCGTTATTTATAAATAACTTATACTTGTCATTTTCTTCATCCAATCGCTTTTAGTTATGGGGCCCACACAAGGCTGCGCCGTCGTACGAATATTCCCCGACAGCAAGAATATTCCACGACCAAACGAATATTCCCCGACAAAATAAATATTTTATAACCACTTGCTTATTTTGTAAAATTTGCACATTTCACCCATAACCAAAGTATTATATAAAATTAACCCCTTATTATTCACAATAATATTTAGAGAAAATTTGATTTTATTCATTAATAAGTTGGGGTCTTACAGATTTGATGTGGTCAGTTAGATTAATCTGATTAATATCATCTGCTAGATTAAAATATAATATTAAGCAAACGATGTTGTATCTTATCATAGGTAGTACTTAGTAATACATGATTTTGGACAAGCTTTTGAGTATTACTAGGATTATCAGAAAGCAAGTTAAATAATCCTTGATTGTGTGATTGTTACTTGGAATAACCTAATTCTCTAATTCTTAATGCTGCTTGATGAGTGAGTTTTATACTTATAATTTGAGTACTTTTAACTTGATGATTTATGAGTTTTCGAGTATTTTTTGTTTCTGTTTATATTCTTTTGTGTTTTTTTGTAGGAAATGAAGTTGGAAGCCATTTGGTTGTATTTTAGCTAAATTGGAGCTTTTAGGTTGCATTTTAGTCAAATTGGAGAAGCATTGCAATTTTTAGCTTTTAGGCAAGTTGACCTTCAGAGCTTCAATTGAGGTTTGGACTGTGTTTGATTTTCGGAATGTGAAAATGGTCTTAATGATGTTATAGAGGACATCTCAAGCTTTTTAGAAAGGTATGGTGGTCAAAAATCTGAATTCGTATGGGTCTCCAAATAGTGTGTCAAAGTACAGTTAGTTGGAGTTGGATTCTTGTTCGAACGTCTTTCGGTAAAATGGTCATAAATTGAGATCCGAGAGGAGTTACGGGACGAGCCACCTGTCACATCGAAGAGGACGAAATTTTCTACAATCTGATGCATATCGCCGGGGAGCTAGTTAGGCCGCTGGGATACTGGTCAGCAGAAAGAGTTGGACGGGTTTGTGGATTTCAAAGGAAAGAAGACTGATTTCTATTCTGAATAGGATTCTGCTAAGGGTCTGACTTTGAAGAGACTTAAAGCTATAAATAGATTGGGAGACTAAGATACAAGAGAATAGAGAGATATTCCATTAGATTTAGGATTCAAAACCCTAGTTTGATATTCAGACTTGGAGATTTAAAGCAATTGGCTAGCACAAAGGATTCAGGGCAGGAGCTGAAGGAGAGACTTAAGGATTTCGTTTACTGATTCTATTTTCTTCCTTATCTTTTACTTTGTATTTTGAATGCTTTATCAATTGTGGATTATGAATTTTAATTCAATCATAAATTAATTTCTATTTGAGATTACAATGCATCTTATTGAGTAGCTTTTATTGATATACTTGTTAGTTTTGTTAGTTATTATGAGGATGTCTATTATGATTTGTGCATAATTGGTTAATTGTTTGATCAACAATTACCATGATAATTTATATGAATTCGGGAGATGAAGTATATATTTTGATCTGATCATACTAGCATATGATTGTGTTTTCTGCATGACGATGGAATTCATGATTTGTGTTTATTATATGGATATACCTTTACGCTACATGTAATTTGATAGGAAACCTGTACTTTAAATCCTTTTTAATTGTATTTCACATAAGAATATAATGAATTAGTTAACTAGGGTGTTCACCTAAATTCTATCATCTGTGGATTTAAGTTGATTTATTTATGATATGTTAGGAAATGGTCATAAATATTGAAGTGTTCTTGATTAATAATTCAGAACAGTTAACATAATTTAATAGGAAGTGTATTAGTCTAAATGAAACAATAATTGAAAATGTAATCTCAAGGCTTCATTATCTGGTTTTAATCTAGTAGTATTTAGAATTCGTTTAATTAAATATTTTAATTTCATAAATTCACAATCTTAAATCCATTGTTTAAATAAAATTAATTTGGTTAAAGGTTAGTACTTGGTAATTTTTATTAAATAATTCCTCGTGGGAACGATACTTTTCTTATTACTTTATTACTTGTAGACCGTGTATACTTGCACCTATGTTTTGATTATGAAATCGATCAACAAGTCTTTGGCACTGTTATCGGAGAATTAATTTAATAATTTTTGCCAATATTAATTTTTATCAAATTAGTTTTAATTTAAACGTTTTATTATTATTTTATTTAATTGTCTTCCTATTTTTTTCTTTCTTTTCAGGTACTATGGCAGAATTTAATTATTAATGGCCATATACGAGAATAACTCAGCCAAGGGGAATGGAGATTGATGGACTCGCGACACTTTCTGTATTATCAGCACAGATAGAGACACTTTCGAGTAAGTTGGACGCTTTTGCAGCACAACGTCATCAAAGTTTGGTGGTTACTTGTGATTATTGTGCTAGAAATCATCAGAGTCATCAATGCGCCATCAGTTTCGAGCCAGTACAGTACGGAGGTGATTACCCCAACAATTATGCCTATCTCAACAACTATAATCAGAATTGGGGGTATCACCCAGATTTTTCATGGAGCCCTAATCATCAAGATCAATTCTATGCTCTAAGTCCAACATACCCACCAGAACTCTCGTGTCCACCTCCACTACAATAGGAATAAAATTTAAATTTGGAGGAACTTTTGTCCAAGTTCATAGCTTCAAGTGAGGAGAGGAGGATTAGTCAGGAGATATCGAGTCAAATTTTTGCGAACTAGATGGAGCAACTACTCAATGCCTCGGACATTTGTCCTCAAGACACTTGGTCCTATGACATGGATTCCGAGACTGATGGAGAGCCCGAACCAAATCTATAACTGGATGTGCCAAATGATATAAATGTTGAAAGAGAGGAGACAATTGGGGACCTGGAAAAGGAGGTCAGCGAAGATCTAACTGTGAGTTCCAACGAAGATGAGCCAATTTTGATAGTGTCCTATGTGCCTTCTCCACCAAAGTTCAAGGATCCAGGTAGTTTTATAAGACCGTGCTCAATTGGTAGTCATGTCGTCGACAAAGCTTTATGTGATATGAAAGCAAGTGCAAATTTGGAGCCATGGTGGGATGAGAAAGGAAAGCTAGTTGTGTTCGATACGCATCAATGCCACAATCCATTCACAGACACAATTGGGCAAAAGCCTAGTTGCTTGAATTTCCTAATAAGGATTCTATCTAAAAAGAGCGTGCTAGGTGACTTTGAATCAATGACCCTTTCAGTTGGGAATCTCTCAAAAGATACATTGCTATTGATGGATGAAGGATTCCTCAATTTTCGAAGGGGAATTGGATAGAAGACATTCAAGAAGTCATGCTGAGACTATAAAATAAGCGCTTTTTAGGAGGCAACCCAAGTTTAATTTTTAGTTTTTATTTTTATTTATTTTATTAGGTTTTATATTAGTAAATTTGTATTTATTCAGGACTTAATAAAATTGCTTCTATTGTGGGTTTACAAGTTATTCAAGTCAAATTCATGTGTGGTGCCCAATTTATTCCAATATGCTTAGCCTACTCTCCAAACTTAGCGGATAAGGAGGAAGATTTGCTATATTTTCAAGGAAGTCCTCTGCCTTACTTTGTCCTATTTTAGCCATTAAGGACAGTGTATAGTTTATGTTTGGGGGCATTTTAGTGTCGTGCTACATATAGTTAGTTATTTTCATGATAGTTCTTTGTTTTTATGTGTTAGGAATGTGTTGCATTTAGTTTTTATAATACATGGTAGTTAATTGCATATTCATATATGTGTTGCATTAAAATGTGTTCATGTAGTATAATTACATTTTTGCATGAATCTGTGCGATGGGTTGGTGTGGTCTTGGCTTGGCCAATGAAGAGATTGGTAGTTCACGATTAAATTGAGCAGAATTGATAGTTGGTGCTTACCTTTAAATTGAGTCATGATGGTAATCTACGTTTGTCAGGGGCTTGTGTAACTAGTTAACACATAGATTTACTTATTTTAACTGATTTGGATCAAAGGAGTTCATAATTATCTTCTAAGGGGAAAATTGAAGTTCAAATGTTAATGACATTTGTAAATGTTAATAAGAAGGCTAGAAGGGACTAAATAGACATGTTTGGGGGAATCTATGGGGCATAGATATTAAAAAAAATTAAGAAAAAGAGAAAAATAATATTTAGTTATGCAATATTATATTGACTTGTTTTGTTATGTGGCCTTTACTACTCGAACGAGTAAGCTCTAGGGGATGTCTCTACACCCAGCACCCTAAAATCATCTGGGAGTCGTTGGTCAAAAATTCGCTAAATGGGTAGTTCTGAAAAGCCTAAGAGAATCAGATATTGCATAGTCAAGTGTTAGCATGGGATGGAGCGTAACACGCACTCGTGAAAAAATGAAGTAGGAATAAAACTTCATAGGGACCCTCGAGCTTGGTAAATATTTTGGCTGGAATTGTTGTGTTTACAGAAATAGTTGCTTTGAATGGTGAATTTTGCCTCGTAAGAATTAAATTATGAAATCCAATTTGATCTGTAGTTGGTTGGAGCTAGTAAACGATCACAAATACACTACATGGGTAATGATGGGTTTAGATTGTCGGATTGATTCCATTTATTGGTTTTCATTGATGAGATGTTTTGTTTAAGTTTCTTGAGGATATCTCAGAGGCTTGTTGTTAATATTCATACTGATTTGTTGCCAAATTTATAGGATTGTATAGTTCACATTTGCATCATGGTTGTTTTTTGTAGTATAACATTATTTTGTTATTTTTTTGAGGACAAGAAAAGATTCAAGTTTGGGGGCATTTGTTGAGTGAGTTATACTTATAATTTGAGTACTTTTGACTTGATGATTTGTGTTTTTGAGTATTTTCTATTTTTGTCTATGTGAATTTGTGTTTTTTAGTAGGAAATGAAGTTGGAAGCCATTTGGTTGCATTTTAGCTAAATTGGAGCTTTTTGGTTGCATTTTAGTCAAATTGGAGAAGCATTGCAATTTTTAGCTTTTAGACAAGTTGACCTTCGGAGCTTCAATTGATGTTTGGACTATGTTTGATTTTTAGAATGTGAAAATGGTCTTAATGATGTTGTAGAGGACGTCTCAAGCTTTTCAGAAAGGTATGGTGGTCAAAAATCCGAGTTTGTTTGGGTCTCCAAATAGTGTGTCAAAATACAGTTAGTTGGAGTTGGATTCTTGTTCGAACGTCTTTTAGTAAAATGGCCATAACTTGAGATCCGGGAGGAGTTACGGGACAAGCCACCTATCACATCGAAGAGGAAGAAATTTTCTACAATTTGGTTCATAGCGCCAGACCACTAGTTAGAGAGCCGGGGCACTGATTAGCAGAAAGAGTTGGACAAGTTTGTGGATTGGAAAGGAAAGAAGACTGATTTCTATTCTGAATAGGATTCTGCTAAGGGGCTGACTTTGTGACACCCCCAAATCTGGGTACTTCATTCCCACAGGATTTGGTGCTCACTATCTAAAATAATTACATCTAACTACCCATAATCAAGGATAAGACCTAAATTAAACAACTTAAATAATAATCCTCCCCATTAAAAGGTTACATCATCTTAAAACAAATCCCAGATAATCTAACCTTAAACTATTACATAAGTCTATGGGATACATCATATAATTAAATAAGTATCATAACATAGATTCTATCAAATAAAATCAAATAAGTCTTCATTATTTGGACATCTTGCCCTTGCCCTTGCCCTTGCTAGAAGACGACTCGTCAACTTTCTCAACTTTAGCTGCAGTGTTAAATGCAAGAGTGAGCAAACAATTGCTCACTAATATAATGATGACAATAGAAATATCATTAGAGTAAGCAATGTATACTGAATAATAAAGAACTCATTCTTCGAATTGAGACTAGAAAACAAGTTCGAGATTTATATCTATGGGTCTTAAGACCATGAACTATGTCCCGAGGGTACTAAGTATTTCTACCTCAACCTTTAACAGTCGTTAGACTATACGAACCTTTTCTTTCGTAGTTAGGGGGATCAGCCCTTCGTACCATGTATTGTGCACAAACATCTAAACGCTAACGCGTACATAATCCCCTTTATTAGTGTTGTTCATCTCAGTTTGACTTTAGGATTTTCGCACTAAAGAAAGTTTAGTTTGGATTAGCTTAACAATGGTTCTAGAATTTTAGAACGCTCATCAACTATGGACTAGTCAAATCAATAAAGGTTCACTAGCCATTTGAAGTTCGATACAATAACTAGGTATTGAGTAACATTATTTAAGACAAGAATGGAATCACTACAATATATAGTTAAATAAAACATTGTATATTCAATAGACTGTCTTCAAAGAAATTAGAGAGTCTCGCTCGGAATAATGAACATTTCAAGCTTTGAATTAATAAGCAACAATGATTAGAAACTAGCTCAATATGAATATCAACTTGAGCCATCTCAATCAATTAATATCAAGTTCAAGATTAGGAAATTTGTTTAGCAAAAAGTAAGATTTAGATACTTGCATAACAATAACAAACAAGATAGGATAAAGATCTTGCTTTACATAAAGAAATAAGGTTTAGGAACTTGCCTCGTGCGTAAGCTAAATAATTATAACACACGTTCGCCAAATACCCTACATATACCATTAGAATCGCAATATCGATTAGTTAAACTAACATTAACCCTATAAGTTTCATTCTCATTCAAGTTCATCTCGTTTTCCTATCTCATACTCTAATCACTGACACCATTTACAGGTCTGAAATCATGAATCTAGTAAGGCATCATCATGCTTAAATAACATCTTAAGACTTAATCAAATAACAAGTTAATGTTTTCTAAGTCACTATCTTTTGAGTTTAAAATCATCAAATACATGTTTACAATCTGTTTTAGAATCTCATTATATGTTTAACACATTATCATGCACCTTAGACTAGGCTAGGCTAACATATCATGGACTGAAAACTAAAAAAAATAAACTGCTTTTGCTTAAGGGAGGCCACAACTGAGCTATCCCAAGCCTTGGCACCGGCGCAGCTGCGCTGGTGCTCAAACCCAGAATGCTCAGTAGGCGCAGCTGCATCATTTTTGCCTTTGGTACTGGCGCACGCAGATAAAAACTTACAGACTGCGTACCCTGCTTCACAGTTCAACCCAAACAATCCAATTTTCTCCAACTTAACAGAAATTCATCAAACTCAAAAGCTATAAAGTAACTAACAACATCACTAAGCATGCATATCATGATTTTAATAATATAAACATCATACACAATCAACTTTTAAGGATTAAAATCATGTTTTTGCTGTGTTTCTTCATATTTCAACATATTTAGCAAAATCAACCACCAAATCTTCGATTTTTAACCAAATTAAATCATTTCAATTGCATTCTTTTCGTAATTCATCATACTAACATATTCTGAAATCAATTTACAGATTACAATAAGAATTGAACATCAATTTTAGTCTCAAATAAGCCATTTTCATATATACACACACACACACACACACACACACTATAAACTTGAATTTTCTCCTTTAAACAAAATTTCATGAATTTGATTACTAAGAATTGATAACTATCAGATTATACACATATAATCAACATCTTAAACATTAATCCAACAAGAAATCCAAATCACAGAGAACAAATATTGAAAAACCAAAACTTGGAATTAGGGAATAGATTATTACCCTTAATTCTTTGTTTATACCAGCAAAGATGACGATTACAAAGTTTGACAAAACCTTCTTCTTTCTCTTGACTCCCAATTCTCATAGAACTCTCAATTTTCTCTCTAGCTCTCTCTCAATTTTCTTTGTATTTTCCCCTCTAAGTCTTGGAACAAAGGTATGCATATAAAACACAGTATGCGCAATATAAACTGATAAACGTGGGTTATCAGTTTAACCAAGCAAAAAGTCTTCAGCTGCTACATTAACCAAAAGCCACAAGGCTTTGTTTACCTTGTACACTAAAACTCCCCCCCCCTCAATTTA
Source organism: Panax notoginseng (assembly GCA_016801055.1). Lineage (NCBI taxonomy): Eukaryota > Viridiplantae > Streptophyta > Magnoliopsida > Apiales > Araliaceae > Panax > Panax notoginseng. Next base: position 120,794,194 of record CM029021.1, on the reverse strand, counting down.
TTTTTATAACACTTATATAATATGGTTCCATTGTCACACTTTTATTTAATCAAGTCAAATGTACACTTATCTTATAATTATAATTATATTTATAATTTCATTATAATTATTGTAGACACTCGAAATTTTCTGTACACCTGTCACTAACATTGCTGGAGGACAGATTCATCTTTTAAGAGGGAACCCTGAAAGACGATCCATATCCATGCCGGATACTACCGAAAGTTCAACATCAACCCCGGATCGCAATCTGGGAGTAATAATCTCGGAAATAATCCCGAGGCATGCAGATACAATACTGGAACACACACCGGAGAAGACCGATTAATCTCAGAGATAACCCCGAGGTATCCAGTCTCAGTCCCCACCATGGGAATAGCCACCAACCTTGGTGATAACCCCAAGGAATACAATTTCGGCGATAACCCCGGAAATGCTTGTTACAAGTGCGACCAGCTTCAATCTCGGTGCTCACAACGAGATCCACTGTACCAGCCCGACGATAACATCGGGAAGACAGACACACCTCAAAGATGACAATGAGGACCTTTAATAAATTGCAGCAGTCTAATCTCAGCGAAGCTGAGCAACATCTGCTTTATCAGCCCAATCCGGCGATAACACCAGTGAGGGGCAACATCGTCATCTGACCAACACGATGTCACGCCACGTCGCCTCAACATTTCTACGCAACAATATCCCATAAGACTTATCAATCCCGAGTGACTATTGTGCAGGGTAATGGATGAAAGTTGAAGCTTTAAGACCGGAGGGAACCATCCCATCCTCAATAACTTCGCACAAACTCTAATCCCATGCCATCGTATAACTCTCAACAATGACGATCCGAAATAGGTCCTGTATAACTCAAACAGATGCCCAGATTGTATTTCTGAAAGTTCGAGTGGACATTACAGTGCTTGAGTACATGTACTTCGAGATGACTTGAGCTGAAAAAACTCGGGCCCACCCGGGTTACCTCTGGGACACCTGCGACTCCACCCTCTATAAATAGAGGGCTTGGGGTGGCCATTTTGTAAGAGAAAACGGCGAGGAAGCCCTCCCAATTTGCTCTGCACTCATCCCAGGCAGTGTACTTTCCCCTTTTAAACACATGTGAGCTCATATATAGCCCTTTTATACCTACAAAAATCTATGTTTACTCACTCTAAAGATATAGAAGTCTTCTTTGACAGCCCACTGTAAGCCTTCTTACACACTTTAGAGTCCTTCTCTTCATCTTTGCACAAACCCTTCTACACTTTGAGAGTCGTGTTGCTTGCTTTTGCCCAGACTTTGGTCCGTGGTTTCATTCCAGTCTGTATATATATATATATATATATATATATATATATATATATATATATATATATATATTATATGTATATTGACTAACATTATTGAGTTATGCCTCGATTGAGCCTAAACTTCGGTTTGGTGCGTTTATTTGCTTTCCTATATATATATATATACTTATATATATGAACTGTATGTCGAACTTTGTTCGATGAGTCTAGACCTCGGTCTGGAGCGTTTACATGCTTTAATATATATATACTTATATATATTATCTGTGGTCGAACTCTGTTCGATGAGCCTGGATTTTACATCCGGAGTGTTTACCTGCTCTAATATATATATATACTTATATATATTATCTGTGGTCGAACTCTGTTCAATGAGCCTGAATTTTACATCCGGAGCATTTACGTGCTTTATATATATATATATATATATATATATATATATATATATATATATACTTATATATATTAACTGTGGTCGAACTCTGTTCGATGAGCCTGGATTTTACATCCGGTGCGTTTATATGCTTATATATATATATATATATAGATCTTTACATTTCGTCCCACCTGGAGTTTACTTCGTGGTGGTTGACCGGTTTTACAGCTTTCTGTATATTTCGGCCCACCTGGAGTTTACTTCATGGTGGTTGATCGTTTTTACAGCTTTCTTTACATTTCGTCCCACCTGGAGTTTCCTCCATGGCGGTTGATAGCTTTTACAACTTTATTTACATTTATGATCCCCCATGGAGGTACTTCGTGGTTGGTGATTATGTCTGTATATATATATATATTTACAGCTTTTATATATATGCCTGCTTACTGCTTTCATATAAATTGCAGTATTCTGTGCGCCTAGGAATCATGTGATCACAGATTCATCCCATTGGATCTAGATTCGGTTCCTGTGATGGACATTTTCAGCTGTGAGCAGCTTGTAAATTATTCTACGGTGTCTGGATTTTCTCAGATGATTTACATACCCACGAGGAATTCAGCACCTTTTTGTACATTATTTTCGTACGGATGCCTCGCATCTGTCAAATAAAATCAATCCAGTCGAATACGGAATAAAATGGAAGTGTAAAAGGTCTCAATTACTATTGAGCATCAGGGTTTGAAAAACCTCTTTTATAAAACATCACTGCCATATCTTGCTTAAAATTGATTTTTTACATAAAATTCAAACCCTGTGTATATAGGTGCGAACGAGGCCTCGCACTACTTCCCAAATAACAGCACATTGACCCACACACACACACACATATTCAAATAACAGTTTCTTGAAAAGAGGCTGTCACCGTGGTAACACGGATGTCGGGGGGTGCCTAATCCCTTCCCTCCACATAACCAAGTCCCCGGACCCTAATGAATCTCGGTTTCACCGACCCATTTAGCAGTATCACATCACTGGGTCAATGTACAAGCCTTTTCTCGGTTGTGTTGGTACAACCATTTAAAAAACCAACTGGCGACTCTTATAGTCTAATCGTCGACATTATACATGTCGGACCTTTTTCACTTATTTTTTCAAACAAATCTCACCTAAAATGAGAACACCAAAGAACAAGCAATGGAAAGGGACAATTAAAAATCCCGACGTCGATAGGTGGCAACTCTGCTGGGGACTCCAGTAAGAGGACTTAAGCCGCTATTACAATTTTGTCAAAATTGTTATTTGCTTGTGTGTGGATGTTGCATTTACATTTTGTGATGAATGTGTACAAATGCATTTCCTTACTTAGTGCTTCGCACTATAAACTGCCTGTGATATTAGTGCTTCGCACTATAAACTGCCTGTGATATTAGTGCTTCGTACTATAAACTACTTGTGATAATAGTGCTTCGCACATGTCATCATGTCATACGGTGAGACGCAATGTATGTGAATGTATGTTGTGTGGTCCCTCCACCAGGAGGCTATCCCGTCGGTGTTTGATTACTGGACTCTTGAGAAGCCTGATTCTCCGAGGCTCAGGAAAGGCACCACCCAAATTCGCTCCAGTTGAAAGACCGGATTAACTTCCCGTCAAGTAGATTGCGATGATTTGGGAACCTTCATGCCAAAAAGCCGCGAGAGTAACCTAAGATAGGTCAGCCTCTGATAAACCCAAAACGGAGGAAAGTCTCTTCATGCTCTCATTTCAAATTACTTGTAAAGTACAATTAGTTGTAATTATCTTCCATATCTATCTCCATGTAATGAGAAATATGAAGAAATGTGTACACATACATGCTATAAACAGCTGACATCCGTTTTGCAGGATAAAATTCCTAAACTGGATACATCACATAGCATGTTATTATCCACCCTAAAGACTAAACTATGCAAGTCTTTTGCGGGGAATCAATCGGACCTACCACCCGTTCAAAGTCCAAAAAGGCAACAGGCGTACAGTTAATCATGTCGTCATCCGACCAGACTGAACTTAGTCCAGTTTCTCGCAAAGAATTCGACGGATTAAGCAAACAAATTACAGATTTGGCTGTTCTACTAAAAGAATTACACCAGTCTACACAGGGTCAGAAAATACCCATGCATGCTGAATCCTCCACACAAGGAGGAACCCAGGTCGTTACAATACCTGAACTGCAGTTGGATCCGACCAACAAAACTCATGATGCTACCCATCCCACTGGAGATCCAGACACTGGTGACATCAAAAAGAAAGTCCTCCAAATGGAAGAGACTCTTCGCACTATCAAAGGAATTGGAACACACGGGAGTGTTTCATATGCTGATTTATGTATTTTCCCTGGTATTCATTATCCAAAAAAATTTAAGACTCCTGACTTTGAAAAATATGACGGGTTAGGAGATCCTTAAGCACATCTAAAGGTGTTTATTGGAGAACTGGGATCTTATGCAGAGGATGAAAAACTCAGAATGCAACTGTTCCAAAAAAGTCTAACTGGAGAAGCCCGTTCGTGGTACACAAGATTAGACAATTTAAAGATCCATAGTTGGGAAGAGCTAGCACACGCTTTTCTCACCCAATATAACTTTTAATCTCAAATGGCTCTTGATCGGTATCAAATTACCAAGATCAAGAAACAGTCTAATGAGTCTTTCAGAGAGTATGCTCAGAGGTGGAGACGCCTGGCTGCCCAAGTTAGTCCTTCCATGACAGAATCAGAGATGGTTATGACTTTCATAGACATACAAGAAGCACCTTTCTATAAAAGAGTTTTAGTCGGCATCGACAAACCATTTTCTGAAATGGTCAAACATGGGGAGATGGCTGAAATGGGATTGAAATCCAGAAAGATTCAAGACCTAGCTGCACTCAAAGCTGTTGCTGATCACATCCAATCTGGAAATTATGGAAACAACCCCCGGAGGGTCCATAAAAAGAAAGAAGAGGATGTTTCCCTAATACTACAGGGTCAAAAAGGCAATCAAAACATGCCTATCCAGAGGAGAAATTACACTCCCTTTCAATCACAGTCTGTGAACCCTTCAGTACCAAAAGGTGGAGAAGTCAAACGACCTCGAGTATTCACACCCTTAGGGGACACCCTCGAGAACATTCTCAATCTTCTAACAACACAAAAGAAAATCACGCATCTTCTTCCACCAGCCAGCCCTAATGGACGGGGTTTTAATGCTGCTTGGAAATGTACTTATCACGCCGGGGCACCTGGACATGATACTCAGGATTATTGGGCCTTGAAACACAAAATCCAAGACCTGATAGACAACGGGGAAATAGTGGTCACCAAACCCGATCAGCCTCACGTTCAAGACAACCCTCTTCCTCAACACAAAGAGGAAGAGGTTAATATGATCAATTGGAGCAGTGTACAGAGTTCCAATTTCAGCTGTGAATCCTCCCAGACCCCCAAAGATGGTGATGACAGATGGGATTATGCCAAGTTCCAATTCACAATGGAACGAAAGATGAAAGCTCTCTGTAAACAAATTGAGCAATTGGCGGAACTGGTGACTTATCAGCATCAAGTGACTCGTCAGCTAATTAGCCAGGAGCATGCCAGTCTCCTACTTATTGTCATGAATATTCCCTCTTCACTTTCAAAAAATGAAATGCTGGAAGACAAAGTGATGAAGAGAGCGAATGCTAAGGCCCGTCGGGATTTTGCCAACAAAAGGGATTCACATATTTGGGCCAACCTATGGAGGAAATCCTTCATATGTTAATCAATGAAGGAAGGATTAGTTCCCTTCTACCTCCAATCAACCCCCGTTCAGGACGATACAACTCTGAGGGAGTATGTCAATATCATTCTCAATCTCGCGGTCACAGCACAGAAGAATGCTGGGCACTCCGCCACCTTATTCAAAATTTAATTGACAGTGTCGTACTGCGTCTGGCAGATAACGACACTGTGTTATGGGCAAGTGAGGATTCGTGTCCTACAAAGTGGAAGAGTATAGTAGCAGTCATATCCACTGAAAGTGATGGGGTTAACAAATCACTTGTCATGCCAGTAATTCAACTCAAGGGAATCAACAATCCTTTGAAAGTGGTTGCTCCCGAGCCAATCAACTTGCCGTGCAGAGCACAATATCCTATTGTTAGCTTGCACGCAGTTCCATGGAATTATGGAGAAGGTCAAGGATCCACCTCGCATACAACTACTGCAGTGTCGAAGGAAAATCCACTGTATCTTCCCCAACGGGTAATGAAGCCTGTCATCAAGTCTAAGGGGAAAGTACCCATTGAGAAGATTGAAAATTTCCTCTGCACTATGGGTCATAACGAAGCCAAGGTGGTTTTAAGCTTGAAAGAAGCTCCACAACAGATATCAATCTTGGACTTGGTCCTGACTTCCGAGAATCACCGGAAGGTCTTGTTAAAGGTTTTAGAAGAAGCCTATCTACCGACAATAGTTGATACGAAAAAGTTTTAACATCTGGTTGATCACATTTTCAACAACAATGTGATATCCTTCACTGATGATGACATACCGCCCGAAGGGATCGATCATTACAAACCGTTACACATTACAGTCTTGTCCTCCGGATATATGGTGGCGGGTGTTTTAATAGATGGAGGTTCCTCTCTGAATATCTGCCCATATGCTACCTTGGTGAAGATGAATATCAATCCCAATCGAATTCAGAGTAGCCATACCATCATCAAAGCTTTTGATGGAGCCCGCCGTAACTCGGTCGGAGTAGTTGAGCTGCCAATTGAGATTGGTCCTCATACATTCTGCGTATCCTTCCATGTGCTCAAGATAGATTCGGGATACAACCTGCTCTTGGGAGGACCATGGATTCACATAGCAGGGGCAGTCCCCTCCACTCTTCACCAACAGTTGAAATATATCATCAACAATAGTCTGGTCACAGTCAACACTGAACCGGAGATTCCTCAGCACGGGGACATGCCGCTCATCAATGCCAATAAGGATGTTGAGCCAATTAGTTTTCATGCTTTAGAAATAAGCAATACCCAATACCATGCTATTGGAACACCACTGCCCGAACCCTAGATTTCTGCCAAGGTAATGTCGGCCACATAAGAAATGATGTCATTGGGTTATAAACCGGGACAAGGGTTGGGTAAAGATTGCCAGGGTGTCAAGTATCCTATTTGCTTAACCCAACAAATTGGGACAGCTGGACTAGGCTATTCTGCCAGCTCTAGTCACAGGAATCCTCATAAGCATCAGCAGATTCCTGCAGTTTCAACCATGCGGCGTTTAGCTTCGCCTTCAAGCTCTGAGTTCGCACAACCTCCCGTAAAGGTGCCAGCCAATATAATGGCGATGTTATTTCCCAAGCCGGTACTGGTGAAGGAGAAAGAAATCTTTGTTCTAGATCCCGCAGTGGAGGAAGAGGAACGAAGAATCAAGCAAGACGTCATCAGGATGATGTCCGGCATACGCATCATCGTTCATGATGAGCATACCAACAGATATACCTCAGACGATGATTGCCTAGACGTAATGGCTATCATTCGGGACAGGGAAGATGATGATAATCCCTCTATCACTGCGGTTCACCCAGAATTTGCTCTTGCCAATTGGAACAACATTCCTTGCATTGGTCGTCAAGGGTAAAGCGGGCGGAAACTCTTTTTGCCCTGTAGATATAATAACTGCTTACTTTTCAGTACAATATTAGCGGTTTATTTTGCCAGTACATGCTAACACTGTGTATGATTAACAAATTTCATATATACTTAGTGAAAGCATATTTTATTTCAGGACTCTAAATTTAGATGTGCCTGTACTTGCTGATACGGGGCCTCTTCTCCACAAGGATTGTACCTTTGATGTAGAGATAAATTCAGCCTTGGTGGATATACCGGATGACATTGAGGTGCCTCCAGAAATTCAAGAATGGGTCAAAGACAAACCTAAACCCAACCTTGATCAAACCACTCCTTTCAATCTCGGAACCTTAGAAAACCCTAAGTTAATCCAGATTGGTTCAGACCTTACCCCAAATCAACGGAATGACATGGTTATACTACTAACCTAGTTCCAGGATGTGTTTGAATGGTCTCATGAGGATATGGTGGGTTTGTCCACTGACATTGTCCTTCATCGCCTTCCCATTAAAGAGGGATTTAAGCCAGTCAAGCAAAAGCTTCGGCGATTGAAACCTGAATGGAGTTTAAAGGTGAAAGAAGAAATTGTGAAACAGTTTCAAGCCGGCATCATAATGGTGTCTACATATACTGAGTGGATATCCAACATCGTACCCATACCTAAACCTGGAGGGAAGGTACGAGTTTGTGTGGATTACCGGGACTTGAACAAAGCTTGCTTAAAAGATAGCTTTCCAGTGCCATTTATCCACATTCTCATTGACAATACTGCGCAATACGACATGTACTCCTTTGCATATTGCTTTGCGGGGTATCATCAGATCATGGTTGCCGACGAAGATCATGAAAAAACTGCTTTCATCACTCCTTGGGGAACTTTTTGCTATAAACGGTTGTCATTCGGCCTCATCAATGCTGGAGCTACCTATCAACGAGCTATGATGGCTCTTTTTCACGACTTAATGCATAAAGAGATCGAGATCTATGTGGATGACATTATTGTCAAATCCCGGAAGGAGGATGACCATATAGACCATCTCAGGAAGTTGTTCAACAGGTTACGTAAGTACAACTTGAAGTTGAATCCAGCTAAGTGCGCCTTTGGCATTAAATTAGACAAGTTGCTAGGATTTCTAGTCAGCCACAAAGGGATAGAGCTGGATCCTGCCAAAATCCAAGCCATCATGGAAATGCCCATTCCTCAGACAGAAAAGGAAATACGGGGATTTTTGGGAAGGGTCAACTTCATTAGCAGATTTATCTCCCAAGTCACAGCAACCTGTGAGCCAATCTTCAAGCTGTTAAGGAAGAACTCCTCCATGAAATGGAATGAGGAGTGCCAGAATGCCTTCCTTACAATCAAGAAACAGCTAATTAAAGCTCCCATCTTGGTACCACCCAGGGATGATGTTCCCCTGTTTATGTATCTGTCCGTAAGTGACAATGCCATGGGCTACATGCTGGGACAGAAGGACGATAAAGGCCTAGAACGAGCTATCTATTACCTTAGCAAAAGATTCAGCAGCAGTGAACATAAGTACACTTTGATCGAAAAGACGTGTTGTGCTTTAGCATGGGTTGCCATGAGGTTACATCATTATCTCCATGGTCACACAACCCATCTCATATCCCGAGTGGATCCTCTCAAGTACGTGTTCAGTAAACCTATACTGAATTATCGGTTGTCCAGATGGCAGTTGATCCTACAACAATTTGACATTGTATATGTAACTCAAAAGTCCATCAAAGGTCAAGGAATTGCGGATCAACTGGCCGCCGCACCATCTGGGGATTTCAAACCCTTGGAGACATATTTCCCTGATAAAAGAGTAATGACAATTCAGCAACACCATCAGTACGATACACGCCAAACGTGGAAGATGTATTTCGATGGAGCTGTTAATATGGAAGGTTCTGGAGCTGGAGCAGTTCTAGTATATGATACGGGGGAGCAGTATCCCGTCGCCGTCAAATTACAGTTTGTCAGCACCAACAATACGGCTGAGTATGAAGGCTGTCTTATGGGACTAAAACTTGCCCATTCAATGGGCATCAGGCGGTTAACTGTCCTTGGAGATTCGGAGTTGGTAATCAGACAATCCACCGGAATCTATCAAACCAAGGAACTACATTTGCTGCCTTACCATCGGCATATTTTAAAGATGGCTTTGGGGTTCGAAGAAATATCCTTTCTACACATTCCTCGTAATAGGAATGATTTCGCAGACGCGTTAGCAACTTTGGCCTCCTTGATTCGCATATCAGAAAAGGAACACTTGCCAAGCATCACAATTTCCCTGCACAAGGCCCCAGCCTACGGGAATTACGTTGGAGAAGTATCAGATGAGCTACCTCCCATCCAACATCCTTGGTATCAGCATATCAAGGAGTATCTGCGAGATGGATCTACACCCGCTGAGGCGAGCCCAACTGAGAAAAGGCAGATCCATCGATTTGCTATGAAATTCTACCTGAGTGAAGATGCGCTATACAAAAGAGATGCAGGATTGGGTCTCCTCAGATGTTTAGACAAAGATCAAGCCCAAAGGCTTATGGATGAAATCCATGGCAGAGTCTGTGGCCCCCACATGAGTGGCTCCTCCTTGTCAAGAAAGTCCTCAGGACAGGACATTATTGGCTATCTCTCAAAGCTGATTGCAATGACCATGTCAGGAGATGCTATCAGTGCCAGATTCATGGGAATGCTATACACGCCCCTCCACGGGAACTTCACAATATGAGTTCACCTTGGCCCTTCTCAATGTGGGGAATGGACGTTATCGGGCCCATTGAGCCTAAAGCCAGTAATGGTCATCGATTTATCTTTACCATGATCGACTACTTTACCAAGTGGGTAGAAGCAGCCTCTTTCCCCAGGGTTACTAAAGAAGTCATCATTTCTTTCATTAGAAACAATGTTATTTATCTATATGGACAACCAGAGGTGATTGTGTCCGACAATGCCAAGAACCTCAACAACAAAATGCTGGGGGAATTATGTAGTAAATTCCACGTCAAACACCTCAACTCAGTCATCTATCGTCCGAAGATGAATGGGGCTGTTGAAGCGGCTAACAAGAACATCAAGAAGATTATGCAAAAGATGTCCACCAATCACAAAAATTGGCCTGACTTATTGCCTCTGACTCTGTTAACCTACAGAACCTTAATGCGCACTTCCACTGGGGTAACCCCCTACGCATTGACCTATGGGATGGAAGCAGTGCTCCCCATAGAAGTTGAGATGGAATCCCTCAGAGTATTGATAGACACTTAGTTATATGAAGACCAATGGGTACAAGATAGGTATCACCAATTATCTCTAATAGACGAAAGGCGAACCGCGACTATCTTCCATGGTTAGTTATATCAGCAAAGGATCGCCCGATCCTATAGCAGAAAAGTCCGGCTACGACAATTCAGACAACATGACTTGGTTTTGAAGAAAATACTGGACAACCAAGATTAGTCCAAGGGAAAATTCGCTCCTAACTGGGAAGGCCCGTTTATTGTCAAGGAAGTATTGACAGGAGGTGCTCTCAGATTGCAAGAAATGGACGGCGATGAATTTTCGCAACTCATCAACTCAGACGCCGTGAAATAGTACTATGTCTGAAGTTACCATCAAGTAAACATCCTGGTGGTAGACCATCTGGTCACCAGTCATTCCGGTTCTTTAAACCTTTACCACAAACAACTTTTCTACACTTTGCCCCTCAGGGAAACATACCTTTCAAGGCAGCAGCCTGGCTTTCTCCTTTGCGCTCCTACAACTTAGGTCATCCCACCATGGATTGAACCTCTTGCGTATACAGTTTGGCTACCCATACATGGGATTAAACTTTTCACCTACAGTTTATCCTCAACCTAGGATTAAACTCTCTCCTCCCCGCACTCTGACCTGCACATGGGATTACACTTTTCATCTCGCCCTGAGGGGTGAACTACGTCGACCTGATCTCCTCTTCAATAGGAGTACGTAGGCAACCATTTCATATGGCCCGGTGGTAATAAAGCAAAAACAACAAAAACATTCCCACACCATTCCTGCCACATACAGCGTTGAACCTCTTACACTAGGTTCGAACTACGTAGACCTGATCTCCTCTTCAATAGGAGTACGTAGGTAGCCATTCATGGTGCGGTCTCACCCCCTGCCAAAACACAAACCCTTGTCAGTTGGTACTGGGATCATCCTTCAATCCACTACATTTCATTTGGCTTCAGACCAAAGGGATGGAATTACCTGAACTCCTCCTATATAGGAGATTCGGCGACCATCTAATCGGCGGTTGTACCTCGAAGAGAAACACCAATCCATAAGAGATGGAATTAACTAGGCTTCTCCTGAATAGAAGTGCTGACGACCATCTGTGGTGCGGTTAATCTCAGAGAGGAAAGCCACACTCCTCTCCTCATTTTCATACAGAAACCAGTCCCAAGACACCAAGAGATGGCAGAGATATATACAGATCGATGATCCATTCTGAACTATCCAGAGACAACTCAATGTCCATCCACCGAGAAGGAATTCAGAATACATCACGATCACAAACCCTGAAGTAGCAGGCAAAATATCAAGCAAGCAGCAAGGCATATCTAAAAGGGAAGTGATCAAAAATATATTTCCCTGTCATATATATAATGCTGTTTGATATACACAATGTAAACTGTACATGACAAAATGGTTAAGCTAGTCTGTGCAGGAAAATACAAGATCACCTACAAGTCAGGGTATATGCGAGCTAACAATCCCAACATGGCGTCCCTCTCAGAAGATAGAGGTAAAGCTGTAGTCTCCTGTATGAGAATATCCATACGACCCAACAGATCTGTAGCTATCTGCATGGTGACCATATGATCATCAATATATGTGCTCATCTCTGCGATCATGCCAGTGGTAAGGGACCTCACTACAGTACTATCTGTGACGGCTACATCCCGGGCAGATATGGCGATATCCCGCTCAACTATCACTACATCTCTAGCTGATATAGCCTCATCCCGCTCAACGACGGCGGCATCTCTACGAGCCAAGGCCTCGTCTCTCTCCAATAGAGCGGCCTCCCTCCCATCAAGAGTAGTCGACATCATAGATCGAATCTGATCTCTCTCAAAGGTCATCAGATGAAGACTCTGCTCTAAGTACTGTGCCGAGTGCTGAATCACAGCAGTACTGGTACTAGGAGAATCCAGAAGAAATGCTGTCAACCCAACAGTAGGCTCCTCCTCGATGTAGGTATCAATGTCCTCCATGGGCTCTACATCATCTAACTCGCGCTCCGGTACTGCAATCATTGCTGCAGCTGATAAAATCTCTGTCTCCATCCACGTAGAATACTCTGCAGAATAACCAGGATGACTGACAGAAAAAGCCGCTATATCACGCCGATCCCAATAGGCGTATACCCGAGATCGGTCCTCTGCTGAGTGGTACCGAGAAGCTGAACGCTGACCTGTCGCCCCCTCAAAAGGATGAAAATCCTGAAACTGGTCGAACTGCGACATCACGGCCAATGGGTGATAAGTGGTCACTCACCTCAAACCAGCCAGAGGGAGATAGTCCATGCCCGGAGCATGAGTAATGAAGCTGTATGGTGAGCTAAGCCCCGAACACAGCAATATGCTAAATAGATCTCTAATATCTGCCAAGAATATGGACCAGGACAGAGCATCTATACACTCTGATGGCTGAAAAGAGTATGACATAGCTGCATCATGGGTGAAGCAGTACCTATGCCGTTTAAAAGTGCCAATCGGTCTCAAGTGTGACATGAACCACACATATAGCATGATTGAGCTACCTGTGAACACTCCTGTAGGATATGTGCAACAATATGATGCCGACCGCAAGGTCTCTGCTACAATCATAGGTACAATGGTATAACCCTCCCTGAGAGCTCTCACGGCCATGATAACGCCTATATCTATCTCATCCATATACCACGACATATACACATATGACAATACACATAGCATTAATACGTTAACTCTGGCCAAGCGCCAATGAGCCTCCGGTGTGGTGAAATCCCCGGAATGTCGTGAATAGCTATCCTCCAAGCCAAATCTGTCGTACAGAAAACGCTGGGATATCACGTGGCCAGATGTCAACTCATCCTGTACCACTCTGCGCCTCAATCCTGTGAGAGTCATGAATCATCTGCTCATGTCTCCCAAAGCCAGATGCACACAAGGTCTGTCTAGAGGCAACATCGTCAATCGTGCATACTCCTCCAGAGTGGGAGTCAACTCATGGGTGCCGAATCAGAATACCTACCTATCCGGTAGCCAATGCTCTATCATCCTGTCCATTAATCCTGTGGGAACCTGAAAAGTCAAAAAGGTCATGGTATGCTGCAATAAATGATCTACAGTCACCCTGTCTGGTGGTGACATGCTATCATACCGCGATCTCATATTCGATACCACCACTGACGGTGGGGTATGATCTATGCGGCTAACTGTCGAAGAAGACATCTGTGCGGGCCGTGTCATAAGACCATCCAGGGGTCAATACCAAATATCTCTGGACATATATACATATGCATAACATGATACATGCATAACAGATAATAGATGGCAATATGATATAGGGAATGAAAAAAACAGTGCATACATTCCTAAGTATATCATCATCTAATACATCATCTCTGTACAGGGAAATGGGGCACAGCCACCCAATATCTAACAAAGGCCTATCAAAAGATATAGTGAGAATGGGGGCACAACCACCTAATATCTAACAGAGGCTTATCAAAAGATATAATGAGAATATACATCAGAAGAAGACAATGGTGTCGATGTCCACATCATTAATCCTGTCCACTTGATGTAACTCCTCCTGAGTCACTGGATCTCTATCAACAGGGATGTCAGGCCTATATAGAGGAGGATCTGTGCCGGCAAAACCGAATGGGTCACCTGAGGGGCCAGCGCTGGAGCTGGAAGGATCAAATGAAGCCGCCTCTATCGTGTCTCTGCCTAAATGCCGGATAAATATATGTGCCTGGTCCAACTGTCGGGTCAAACTATCAATCTGGGTCATATGAGTCGGATCTCGGACACAAGCTATCCAATCCGTCATCATCAAAGATCCTGGAACCATATCCCCCATAAACTGTGTGGCGCAGGACTGAGCTCCAATAGTGCGAGGGGACCACCACCGATGGAACGTCTCCTGAGTACATGGACCCTCTGACAATGCAAAACCGTCAACCCCCAACAATGGGATATCAATGACGGGTGACTGCAATACAGGCCAATAACGCTTGACAGGAGGCAAGATCGATATACGAATCTCCCCTGTGGTGCTCCTAATAGCACGCTCTCCTAAATAGAGCTCCCAACCTCCATCTGTGAAGAGAGGAACTCTCCTGGTGGAAATCACATACTCGACTCCAGTCGGGTATCCATCCTCAAAACCCACGGTCAGGTGTTCCCCAGAATAGGGAAGCCATGTGATGGTGTCGGCCGTCAACAACTCCAGCTGCATACGGCAATGAGTGAATCCCTCAGCTACAGGGACCTCTGGCAGAATCAAATGATGCCATCGTCGTTCACGTGGATAGGTGTCTAAACCTAACACACTCACGGGACGTAAGCATGGAAGCCTCTCATAGGCCCAAAACTGCCAACACAAAGGCAAACATCTGCTGTCAGTTAACACTCTTAACCTATACATGGTAAATGACAAGAGAAATACTCACCAGCAGAAATGGGTAAAATCTTAGCCAAGCCTCGGTCAAACCCTGTGAGTGCATATGCATGCCCCGAAGGAAATAGGCAAAGGTGTAGGAGCCCCAATCATACTCTCCAATACGGTCCACATCACGTGTAGCGCTGATCAAAGCGAAAGATACCGTGGAAGAGTTGTCTGCTATGAAGCAGCCTCAAATGATCATCAGGAACAATCGTCGCAGAACGCGATCCCTGATTCTAACATCATCAGGCATAGGCTCACTCAATAGCCCACTCATAGCATCTACGCTCAAAGGACTTGAACGGACAGTCCTGCCTTTGAGCGCCGCCACCGGAACTCCTAATAAGGATCTAACGGCAGTAGGGGTAATATTTGCCATGCAAGGCACTGGCTCCCTTCCAAACTCCATACCTGTGATAAATTGCCAATCCATAGGCGTCATCATCACCTTGCAATCTAGCAGATGGAGTGACTGAGTCTGATGAAACCATCGCTTAGACAATGCCCTGAGGTAACCCCAGGGACAACGATGGGGAAGGATGGAGAAAAATGCCCCAAATCCCCACTCATGCACTACCACTCTATAATCAGGATGAAGCACCTGATACATGGAGTGAATGCTGAACCAGTTCCCTCGAGGCTGTGTAAAACCAGGAACCTGCATGAAATGCAGATCAACATCAAAACCCTTTAATCCTCATCAATAGGAAAGAAGGAAGATCAAAGTCTAATGCCATACCTCGTTAGCATGTAAATACATCGATGGATGTCTGCTCAAATCACCCAGGAATTCTGGGTTCACCACCTGAATGCTCGGAAGCTCCCTGCGAGGGATATGTGCAGCAGGAGCGGGATCCTATATCGAAATATTCGCCTCCTCGTCCTCAACGTCTGGAACATCTACCTGGACAGGACGCATCACGGCCTCCACCAACCGTCGAGGCTGTCTGACAGAACGGGGATGAGGTACTTCAGAAGCCCTCCGCCGTACACCAGAAGTGATCCTATAGGAACTGCTCGGCTGATCCGGATCCATAGTATCTGGACAATAAGTCTCCAAATCACCTCAGAAAGGGTGTGGTATTTCCTTACCTGGAGCTTTCTCGACTGCATTTTATAACTATATGCATGCATGCATTTACTTTAATAGTAGAGTTAAAATGCATGACTACCTAATGCCTATATTTGGAAAAATTTTGCCATAGTCCCCTTTAAAAATAGGACTATCCACATGCATACAAGCATGTCTAGGTGGCCATTCAGTAGCACACCTGCCCCAAAGTTATATACATAATATATGCATTAAAAATTAAAATCATCATGCATCAGGCCAACCTCAATACTAGGAGTACTTTGCCTTGCTACCTTATGCTCATTGGACCTCAAATAGGACAAAAAATAGCAGAAAAAGGTGCCAATTTGACTGTCTCAAAAGTCAAATTTTTTCACATCATTATGTTCAGCATGGTTTAATACAACCATTTACTATGTTGAATATTTTTTATCTAGTCGTTTGTGCATACATAATCACTACTATGTTTGTAGATGTATTTCATGCGATAACTCAAGATCCAACTGACAGAAATGAGAGAAAATATAGGCATATGTTACCAGGATAGTGTAGAACACTCGTACGGTGACCGAATTTGCAAAAAACAGCCCGAACTCAGCAGATCTGAAAGCGGCTCACGTATTTTCCTTCGCGCAACAAGTTGAAAGTGACTTGTGAGACCAACTTGCTGGAACTTATCATCCACGGTTGGCCGTAGGCCCATCTGTGGCTGCAGCAGGTGCACCTACGGCACTCCCATGCGGGTCCCATCACTCTGGCTCGGTCCAGTTCGAGTTGTAAAGGAGTTCTTACAAGCTGAAAAGGCCAAACCCGGGATAAAAATGCTACGCGATTGAGCAGAATAACCTGAAACCTTGGTTTTTCTGGATCCAACTGTGGCTTTCTTTTCATCCATTGGTATTCGCCCGAACACAGGGTTTACTATACTGATGATTCAAGTCTTTGCATACCACATTCGGCAATACCGTACAGAGGTCCGATGCCGCCAACATAAGGTTGTCACCCCAATCTTTTCTCACAAGATATCCCCGACGGGGGTTACAACGTGAAATCCCCAGCGGGGGTTACAACGCATGCTCATCCGTTGACACATAAATCAACGAAGGTCAAGTAGCCTTGATATTATTACAGCCGATAGCGATTTAAACCTATCAGAGCTCTGGAGATATTTGAGGTTTTCACACCTGACTGCTCAGATCCCCGGCGGGGGTCACAACGTAATGTTCCGGTGATCTACACGACAACGGAGGTTAAGCAGCCTTGACAGTATATCCTACAGGATTTTTCAGCCATTGATTCACATGTTGGTGAAGTACACGTCAATGAAGGTCAGGCATCCTTGACAGCATTTGCTGTTGGCAGTAAACCCAACAGAATCTTGGCATATGCTGGCGATACTAACCAGGAGAGGTCAATGTCATCAAGGAGGATTGATGATGGAATATGTTATACACATCCTCAAACAGATCAAGCTTTATCCCCACAGATCTCTTACACATAAGAGGTACATATGCAGGATCAAGTCATTATCCAGGAAAGTGGTGATAACTCCAACATCAACATTCTAACAGATTCAGATTACACATCAAATTTGGTCATCGTTGCCAACCCCCAGTTGAAGTAACAGGGAGCCAGCAATCATCCCCAGCGTGTTGGGCTACAACCCCGTACACATGCATCATACATTTGCATCATGTTGCTATCCATAGTACCATGTTCGTCTTGTTACGTTTCAAGTGTCTAGGATTCTTTATCCTACCCATGCATCGCCATGCATGAGTATGATAAAGAGGGGCATCTGTAGAAACTCAAAATTTTCTGTACACCTGTCACTAACATTGCAGGAGGACAGATTCGTCTTTTAAGAGGGAACCCTGAAAGATAATCCATATCCATGCCAGATACTACCGGAAGTTCAGCATCAACCCCAGATCGCAATCTGGAAGTAATAATCTCGGAAATAACCCCGAGGCATACAGATATAATATCAGAACACACACCGGAGAAGACCAATTAATCTCGGAGATAACCTTGAGGTATCCAGTCTCAGTCCCCACCATGGGAATTGCCACCAACCTTGGTGATAATCCCAAGGAATGTAATTTCAGCGATAACTCTGAAAATGCTTGTTACAAGTGTGACCAGCTTCAATCTCGGCGATCACAACGAGATCCACTGTACCAGCCCGACGATAACATCAGGAAGACAGACACACCTTAAAGATGACAATGAGGACCTTCAATAAATTACAGCAGTCCAATCTCAGCGAAGCTGAGCAACGTCTACTTTATCAGCCCAATTCGGCGATAACACCAGTGAGGGGCAACATCGTCATCTGACCAACACGATGTCACGCCACGTCGCCTCAACATATCTATGCAATATTGTCCCACAAGACTAATGAATCCCGAGTGACTATTGTGCGGGGTAATGGATGAAAGTTGAAGCTTGAAGATCGGAGGGCACCGTCCCATCTTTAATGACTTTGCACAAACTCTAATCCCATGCCATCGTACAACTCTCGACAACGGAGGTCCGAAATAGGTCCTGTATACCTCAAACGGATGCCCGGATTGTATTTTTGAAAGTTCGAGTGGACATTACAGTGCCTGAGTGCACATACTTCGAGACGACCCGAGCTGAAAAACCCGAGCCCACCCGGGTTGCCTCTGGTACACCTGCAGCTCCACCCTCTACAAATAGAGGGCTTGGGATGGCCATTTTGTAAGAGAAAATAGCGAGGAAGCCCTGTCCAATTTGCTTTGCACTCATCCCAGGCAGTGTACTTTTTCCTTTTAAACACATGTGAGCTCATATATAGCCCTTTTGTACCTATAAAAGTATGTGTTTACTCACTCTAAAGATATAGAAGTCTTCTTTGGCAGCCCACTATAAGCCTTCTTACACACTTTAGAGCCCTTCTTTTCATCTTTGCACACACCCTTCTACACGTTGAGAGTCGTGTTGCTTGCTTTTGTCCAGACTTCGGTCCGTGGTTTCATTCTATATATATTATATATTATATATATATATATATTTATATATATATTGATTAACATTATCGAGTTATGCCTCGATTGAGCCTAAACAATTGAGCCTAAACTTCGGTTTGGTGCGTTTATTATATATATATATATATATATATATATATATATATATATATATATATATATATACTTATATATATGAACTGTATGTCGAACTTTGTTCGATGAGCCTAGGCCTCGGTCTGGAGCGTTTACATGCTTTAATATTTATATATATATATTATCTGTGGTCGAACTCTATTCGATGAGCTTGGATTTTACATCCGGAGCGTTTACGTACTTATATATATATATATATATATATATATATATATATATATATACTTATATATATTAACTGTGGTCGAACTCTGTTCGATGAGCCTGGATTTTACATCCGGTGCGTTTATTTGCTTTTATATATATATATATATATATATATATATATATATCTTTACATTTCGTCCCACCTGGAGTTTACTTCGTGGTGGTTGACCGTTTTTACAGCTTTCTGTATATTTCGTCCCACCTGGAGTTTACTTCGTGGTGGTTGATCGTTTTTACAGCTTTCTTTTCATTTCGTCCCGCCTGGAGTTTCCTCCGTGGTGGTTGATAGCTTTTACAGCTTTATTTATATTTTTGATCCCCCATGGAGGTACTTCGTGGTTGGTGATCATGTCTGTATATATATATTTACAGCTTTTATATATATACCTGCTTACTGCTTTCATATAAATTATAGTATTCTGTGCGCCTAGGAATCATATGATCACAGATTCATCCTATTGGATCTAGATTCGATTCCCGTGATGGACATTTTCAGCTGTGAACAGCTTGTAAATTATTCTACGGTGTCTGGATTTCCTCAGATGGTTTACATACCCACGAGGAATTCAGCACCTTTTTGTACATTATTTTCGTACGGATGCCTCCCATCTGTCAAATAAAATCAATCCAGCCGAATACGGAATAAAATGGGAGTGTAAAAGGTCTCAATTACTATTGAGCATCAGGGTTTGAAAAACCTCTTTTATAAAACATCACTGCCATATCTTGCTTAAAATTGAATTTTTACATAAAATTCAAACCCTGTGTATATATGTGCGAACGAGGCCTCGCACTACTTCCCAAATAACAGCACATTGACCCATACACACACACACACACATTCAGATAACAGTTTCTTGAAAAGACGCGGTTACCGTGGTAACACGGATGTCGGGGGGGGGTGCCTAACACCTTCCCTCCGCATAACCAAGTCCGCGGACCCTAATGAATCTCGGTTTCACCGACCCCCTTAGCAGTGTCACACACTGGGTCAATGTGCAAACCTTTTCTCGGTTGTGTTGGTACAACCATTTAAAAAACCAACTGGCGACTCTTATAGTCCAATCGTCGATATTATACATGTCGGACCTTTTTCACTTGTTTTTTCAAACAAATCTCACCTAAAATGAAAACACCAAAGAACAAGTAACGAAAAGGGACAATTAAAAATCCCGACGTCGACAATTATATTTATGCTTAACAAATTATTTCACATCTAATTTAATTATTAAATTAAACTAGAACATCACCACTACACAACATTACTATTATTAATTGATTTAATTTAATTATCTCATTAAATCAAAACTTCAAACCATAAAATTATTATTCATTAATTTAATTACTATAACACACTTTAACTAAATTAATGCACAATAATTCCATCAAATATTTATTTATGTAAATAAATCAATCAATTTAAAAATTTATTTAATTCAATAAATATTTAAAATTAATAAAATTAATTACAAAATTCCCGTTCGTTACAGACTTTGAAGAAACTTAAAGCTATAAATAGATTGAGAGACTAAGATTCAAGAGAATAGAGAGATATTCCATTTGATTTAGGATTCAAAACCCTAGTTTGATATTCAGACTTAGAGATTTGAAGCAATTGGATAGCACGAAGGATTCAGGACAGGAGCTGAAGGAGAGACTCAAGGATTTCGTTTACAGATTCTATTTTCTTCTTTATATTTTACTTTGTATTTTTAATGCTTTATCAATTGTTGATTATGAATTTTAATTCAATCATGAATTAATTTCTATTTGAGATTACAATGGATCTTATTGAGTAGCTTTTATTGATATACTTGTTAGTTTTGTTAATTATTATGGGGTTGTCTATTATGATTTGTGCATAATTGTTTAATTGTTTGATCAACAATTACCGTGATAATTTATATGAATTTGGGAGATGAAGTATATATTTAGATCTAATCATAATAGCATATGATTGTATTTTCTGCATGACGATGGAATTCATTATTTGTGTTTAGGATAGGGATACACCTTTACACCGCATATAATCTGATAGGAAACATATGCTTTAGATCCTTTTTAATTGTAATTCACATAGGAATATAATGAATTAGTTAACTAAGGTGTTCACCTTAATTCTATCATTTATGGATTTAAATTGATTTGTTTATGATATATCGAGAGATGGTCATAAATATTGAAGTGTTCTTGATTAATAATTCAGAATAGTTAGCGTAATTTAATAAGAAGTGTATTGGTCTAAGTGAAATAATAAGTAAAATTATAATCTCAAGTCTTCATTTTCTGGTTTTAATTTAGTGGTATTTAGAATTAGTTTAATTAAATATTTTAATTTCATAAATTCACAATCTTAAATCCATTGTTTAAATAAAATTAATTTGGTTAAGGGTTAGTACTTGGTAATTTTTATTAAATATTTCCTCGTGAGAACAATACTTCTCTTATTACTTTATTATTTGTTCACCGTGTAATACTCCAACTTTTATGAATAAAGATTTAATTTTTTTGAAATAATTTTTTTTAATAATAAGGTGTGGATTTGATATAATGGTATAGTTGTGGGTAATATTTACAAATTTTGCAAAGTAAGTAAGTTGGCATAAAATATTTTGGTCAGGGAATATTCATTTTATCAGAAAATATTCGTATGACGACACAATCATTGGTGGACCCCACAACGGAATTATTGTTAGAGTTAGAAAACAACATAAATAACTTTTTATAAAAATAACGGCAAAACTTTTACTGTTAACTGTTGAAATACCCGGTGATAAAAGTACAATAATACGCGTGGTTGCATAGTAGCACACGATATTGTTCAATATCTTCGATTATTGATGCTTACGTGAGAAGCCACTCAGTTTTACTCAATTATTGCAACAGTAGTTGCTACATAGTATCTCACATTATTGATTCAATTATCGTCACAGTATTATCTGCATAATATTTTATATTATTAAATTAATAATTGAGACGACAAAGTTATTCATATTATTATTTGTATTATTGACAATGTCTAGAAAGTTCTGTCGAGAAAAGGGGTTTGGTCACCTAATTGCGCGCCAATAAGGAGAAGTCTTTATCAAAAAGGCCCCTCTTTCTTGAGAATGATCTGGTTGTTACTATTGTGAGTTATAATATTAATGATGAATAAATGTTATTGAAAATATGTTTAGTGAAGCCAAGTGAATTGAGATAAATAGATGTTTTTTATGAAGTATTTGTTATAAGTTTGGTTTATTACAGGAATCCCCACTTACCCATTTTTTCAAAACCGTCGGTAGAATGTTATCTCAGTTTTGTTTTATTACTATATATATATATATATATATATATATATATATATATATTATATAAGTTTTGTTTATTTATATAAAATAAAATATATTATATTTTATTTGATTGCATAGTACTGCATAATGTTGCATAGTACTACATAATATTTGCATAGTGCTGCATAGTGTAGTATAGTAAAATCCAAATTATTTCAGCAAATTCGTCCGTGAATTCGCCCGTGAATTTGCTTACTGTGCAGTCCATGATTTTTCCTAAATAGTACCCTGCCATTCTCCTATAAATAATACACTTAGTTTAGAATTGAAAATCACACCAAAATCAGAGAATTCTTATTCTATAATATTGAGCGTATTTCTTTTGAGTTTAAGGAAACTTTGAGTGTAGAAAACAGTACAAGTTTTCTTCAAGAATATCCCCGCCATACCATTCAGAAGTACTATCCTTTTAAGGTAAGGGATATTACTTTTGTTCAATATTCGTATGAAATAATATTTTCTTCCATACTCTGTAGTATGTAAGTAATATTATTTCATTTCGTATTCCTAATTCTACACTCATTTGATAAGTATTATTTCTTTACTCCTTGAAATTAGTAGAATATCCTTGAAATTTACGCTTCATCTAATATCTTTTCACGGAAATATTATTATGAATATTCTTGTTAATTTTTAATCTTTTCATGCGGGGTACTATTCACGGAGTATTATTCTCGAAGTAGTGTTCACGAGATACTATTCACTCGGGTACTGTGAAAACCCCAAATCTGGGTATTTCAATTCCCACATGATTTGGTGTTCACTATTCAAACATCATATGTCTATCTACCCATAAATAATGAAAACATAACTAGATAGAAATAAATCCTCTCCTTAAGGAGTTACATCATCAGAAATAAATATATAAATCCCAGGTCAAACTAACCTTAAATCTTAACTGCGAAAACATAAACAATTAATCGTCTTACACAACAATAACATAAGTCTAAAACATAAATACATCATCACATCAAATAACAAGTCTTCATCACTTGTTAATATTGCCCTTGCCTTTGCTAGTAGAAAGCTCGTCGGACCTTTCATTCTTAACTGTAATGTTATTATTACACAAGAGTGAGCACGATTGTCCACAAGTATAATAATGAAACACAATATAATAACATGCAAGTGAATCAAAGACTTCTGGAATAAAACTCAACTTTTGAATCAAGAAAGAATAACAAGAATCAAAAGAATTCTGAGGGTCATAAGACCTTGAACTATGTCCTAGGTTATCAAGGGTTAAACTTGAAACCTTTAACAATCATAAGACTATGAACTCTTCTACTCATACTTAGGGGGATCAACTCTTAGTACCATACTGTGCACAATATCTTAACGCTAACGCATAAGTAATCCCTATACAGGGTTGTTCATCTCAGTTCGACATTAGAGTCCGCACCAAAGGAAGTTTGGTTTGGAAAATTCAACAAGGGTTCTAAAATGTAGAACGTTCATCAACTGTGGACTAGTCGAATCAATAAGGGTTCGCTAGTCTAATAATGTTCAACAATAACTGATATTTAAATCGAATAACAATCTCAAGAGGTATACAATAGAATAAATATTGTATAACATAATCATACTTTGAAAGGATTAATAAATAATAAGAACTTTCTCGATATAGAACATAAGTCTGGAATTTGTTTAATGTAAGGAGATAAGTTTATAAATTTGCATAACGATAACAAGTAGGGTTAGAAAACTTACCTCGTATGTAGATTACACGTTAATTATACACGTTCCTTGATTTTAATCCTACATATCATTCATATTCACAATACCAGTCAATTATAACCTAACTAGCCATCACAAGTTTATTCTTTTTGTCTAACTCAGATTATGACTATACTTAGTCAAATTACCACACTTATTGTCACATAATTTACACTTCACGAACAATAATAAGCTAACTATGCGTTCAATAATTCAATCCACATGTAAATGTGTTATTGACATGTCAAGAACCTATGTTAACATTTCATTATATGTCTAACACATTTTTACGTTCATTAGATTAGGTTACTATTACACTCCTGGACAAAAATAATAAAAAAATTTCATTTCTTAGCGCCACTGATAGGCTTGTTCTTGGCGCTGCGACCTAGACATTGGCGCTGCGGCATGGCTAGCGCTGCAGCGCGGGTTTATGCTTACAGCTGGAGCTGCGACGCGGCGAAGCAGTACCAGAACTGCGATTTGCGAAAAATTGCAGAACATGGCCAAAACCTCTAACTAACTAATTCTTACACGAATTTAGACATACCCAAACATTGTAATACACATATAACTGCTACCCAACCCTTCTAACATGATTTTAACAAGCTGAAACACATAATTTACATAATCAAAATATGTAATTTTATTGTTCTTGAAAATTTTGAACACAAAACATAAAAATTAACACTACAGTTTCGTTATAACACCAAATCTGTCCATTCGAAGTTTGATTTCTTCGTTTTAACATACATAATCTTATGCAAGTATAAATTTATGATGCAACATATGATTTAACGCATAAAATTCGTACGTAAGGGCCATATGGCCATATTTCTATACTCTGTATTTTTGAAGAACAATATACGACATATTTTATAAAACTGATGTTATGGAAATATACAATATATATAGTAATACATGTTATAATAACACATTATCACATATATAACACATAATCATTACTCTTTTTCAATTGCAGAGCTTTTAACAGAACTTGAAAGCCATTTTCATGAAAACTTAAACTGTAAGACCCCAAATTTTATGAAATAAAAGTATTCAATTTTTCTATTTAGTAAATGGTTAAATTGATAAAAAGTTAAAGTTAAGGGTGATATATGAATATTTTTCAAAATAAGCAAGTGGTTATAAAATATTCATTTTGTCGGGGAATATTCGTTTGGTCGTGGAATATTCTTTCTGTCGGGGAATATTCGTACGACGACGGAGCTATTTGTGGGCCCCATAACAGAAAACGGTCGGATGAAGATAACGACAAAAATTGAGTTTTTATAATTAACGGCGTAGTTGTTACCGTTAACACTGTTAGAATACCCGGTGGTTAAAATACAGTAATACGCGTTATTGTACAGTAGCACACGGTATTGCACAGTATTTTTGAAATTATTGACTACTCAATAATTCTTACAGTAATTACTATTCAATATTTTATTTTATTGATTCAATAATTGCTGCGTTGATATTTTATATTATTGTCGTTTCAAAAATTATTGCTGCACATCATCTCCATTATCAGATCAATAATTCATATTATTTGGATAATATTATTAGATAGCATTATTGGCAATGTCGAGAAAATTCTGTCTAAGGAGAGGTTTGGTTATCTAATTGCGCGCCAATAAGGAGAAATCCTTATCGGAATGCCCCCTCTTTCCTGGAAACGGCCTGGTTGTCATAATTGTGATTCTGTAATATTATTTGTGAATAATTAATTATTGATTTATATGATAAGAAAATATTTATTTGATGTGGATATAAATGAGGGATATATTTTTTGTGGTTAAAAATGAAGGAGTTAATGTTGAGGTGTTTTATCTGTATTTTTGTCGGAACGGAGGTATTGAAAATCAAATTAGGGTTTTTGAGATATTTTGCAAGGGTTATAATTTTTAATTCGACTGTTGGATCGTGGTAATATTTGGATATTTTATACATATATAAGTTGAGTATATGTCCACAAATTTTAAACCGCTAAAAATGATCGTATGATTTGTTATGAATTTTACGAGATGACTGGTTCAGAAATTATTAAATTTTCGGAGTTAGTCATTTTGGTGAAAAATTCTATAATTGGTGGGCCCCACTTGTGGTTGGTGAAAAAATGTGCTGAATTATATTTCAAATGTGGTGGGTGGGAATAGTAGCAGGTAAAGCCATCAGGTTGCAGGTCAAGCCTACTAAAATTTTCTTATAAATAGAGGGCTAAGTTAGAATTAAAAATCACACCAGAATTCATAAGTTTTCTCTCTTCCTCTCTCTAGATTATGAAGTATATTTTGTGAGTATTTAGATACTTTGAGAGTTGCTATTCAGTGCAAGTTTTCTTCAGCTTTGCATTCCAGTCAGAAATACTGTATTTTTGAGGTAAGGGATAGTAAGGGATAGTAATAGATTTTAAGGGTTGTTATATTTTCCAGTTTCCTAATTTTTCTGACCTTCAAAAATTCTGGAAAAATTTGAAATGATATTTTGATGAGTTTTCTTGATTGTGTCCAAAAATGGTAATTTTTGGATGTATAGATTGAGAGTTATGAATTTTATGAGAAAAGACTATTTTAAAAGTAATCGCTTAAAACTCCTTGTAGTTAACTCCAAAATTGATAAAATTTTTATTGGGAGTACATGTATATGATAGGAGTTACTATTCATGAGTTCTTTCAATATCATTATACCGAAATATTGGTATGAATTTTATTGTGGAATTTCTACCTTTTTGAGTCGGGGTTACTATTCACGAGTTACTATTCACGAGTTACTATTCACGAGCTACTATTCATTGGTTACTATTCACGAGTTACTATTCGTGACAAAATTGATTTTTTTTTCTGACCAAATTATAGTTGAGTTATGAATATTACTCTTGAGATTAAATCTATATGTTGATTATATTGTTTTTATTATCATATATAACATTTTTATAACCCTGATATTGAATTTCTCTTTCACTTGAGTGTAAAGATGGGTAAATTATTGGTATGATCGTGACTGAAAAATGTCTTTAGCCTGTAGTGCAAAGATGAATTGTTAACTGGTATGATCATGACCATTGAATTTATAATTGAATATCTTTAGCTTAAGTGTAAAGATGAATTGATTAACATGGTTATAATTATTATAAATTCTGAAATGATTATATATTTCTTTGAGATATGAATATATTTGGCCTGTAGTGCAAATATGAACTGTTGATGAATATCTTTGGCCTATAGCGCAAAGATAAATTATTGATGAATATCTTTGGCCTGTAGCGCAAAGATAAATTATTGATGAATATCTTTGGCCTGTAGTGCAAAGATGAATTATTGATGAATATCTTTGGCCTGTAGTACAAAGATGAATTGTTGATGAATATCTTTGGCCCGTAGTGCAAAGATGACATGTTGTTGAATATCTTTGGCTAGTAGTGCAAAGATGAACAGGTGTTGAGATGAACATGACCAACTGGTGATACAAATGAATATCTTTGGCCGTGGTGCAAAGATGAAGTTATTAGTATGATTATGAACAGGAAATATGATTTGGTGTAACCATGATCTTTGATGTTTCAGGTAAAGATAGGTGATGAAAATTATCTTCGTCCTGGATGAGAAGAGGAATTTAGAACTACAGTTATGATTATAAGTTATTCATATGGTTGTGGACCAGAATTGTTGATTGATGTTACAGGAATAAAACATTGTTGGTGGATTTCTAACATGGAGAAGATAATAGACTCTATAGTCTATTTGACTCTTCTAATGGATTGCTCGTTCTGCTGCAACTATGGTTGAAATTTTTATCATTTACCATATGTTCTAAATCTCTGATTTATTATTGATGAAGGCTATTGATAATTTAATTATCTTTAGTCATGATATTCTTTACTGAGCTAGTTGTGCTCACCCTTTTGCTTCATAATTCCTTTCAGGTAATAAGAGTGTAGTTGGGTCGAGCGAGGGTAACAGGAAAATAGAACGGTGGTCTCTAGCTGTGGATGTTCTCCCGAAGCAGTATAGAAAAGTTCATTTAGTAGTTTTATTTGGTGAATCCAATAGGGTAAGGTGTACCCAACGTTGGAAGGGTGGTTTGCCACTATCATACAAGATGTCTAACGACATACAACCTCGTGTCATCATAAGACAGGGATGTGCTCATCCACTTGCTGAGTATATATACGAGCACTACCTATACAATCTTGGTGTTTGTTTGAAGTATAATTCTCAATTAGAGACAGTATAGATAATGATATGTCAAGAGAAGACTCACCATTGGGAAGAATATGATAGTAATCTTCTCATTTTTCTTTGGGGACTATTGGGTCAACCAAGGATAATTCTGTGGCCATATGATATCTATCATAACCTAAACGCATGGCCTCCCATGTACGAAGGTTTCCTTGAGCACTTCCCAAAGATTCTAATTTCTAAAACAGTTTTTGACTATACATTTATGTAAGGTGTCATTGTGAGGTGCTGTCCACGGTTGGGACATGTGTCACATTTGGTATATATTTGTATCCAAACTCACAGCATATGTGTTGTTGTATTTAATACGACAATTTTTGTAATAAAATTGTAGTTATTTTCTGTACCATGTATTTGACGACTCAGAATGGGTTGGATGGAATGGACCTGTTTTGGTGTTGTCACATTTGGTATCAGAGCTTAGGGATATGATTTCTGGCGGAGATCGGGAAATACAACTAGGAGGGGAGAGATGAGTAAATCATTCGCTAGTGTGTCCTACCTAAGCTTATTTGTTGGTCAGTCATAATATCGGGATATTATGTGATATGTTAATTTGTTAAATTAACCATTATTTTGAAGCTGTATTCTAGAATGATATTTGAAATACAGGAGATGAGCAATGGAGAAATTATGATGACAAGGAAGATGGAATCTGAAATGAAAGGAAGGTATTCTCAACTCTTTGAAATACCAGGTACGTAAATTTCGAGGACGAAATTTCATAAGGAGGGGAGATTGTGAGACCCCAAATTTTATGAAATAAAAGTATTCAATTTTTCTATTTAGTAAATGGTTAAATTGATAAAAAGTTAAAGTTAAGGGTGATATATGAATATTTTTCAAAATAAGCAAGTGGTTATAAAATATTCATTTTGTCGGGGAATATTCGTTTGGTCGTGGAATATTCTTTCTGTCGGGGAATATTCGTACGACGGCGCAGCTATTTGTGGGCCCCATAACGGAAAACGGTCGGATGAAGATAACAACAAAAATTGAGTTTTTATAATTAACGGCGTAGTTGTTACCGTTAACACTGTTGGAATACCCGGTGGTTAAAATACAGTAATACGCGTTATTGGACAGTAGCACACGGTATTGCACAGTATTTTTGAAATTATTGACTACTCAATAATTCTTACAGTAATTACTGTTCAATATTTTATTTTATTGATTCAATAATTGCTGCGTTGATATTTTATATTATTGTCGTTTTAATAATTGTTGCTGCACATCATCTCCATTATCAGATCAATAATTCATATTATTTGGATAATATTATTAGATAGCATTATTGGTAATGTCTAGAAAGTTCTTTCTAAGGAGAGGTTTGGTTATCTAATTGCGCGTCAATAAGGAGAAATCCTTATCGGAATGCCCCCTCTTTCCTGGGAACGACCTGGTTGTCATAATTGTGATTCTGTAATATTATTTGTGAATAATTAATTATTGATTTATATGATAAGGAAATATTTATTTGCTGTGGATATAAATGAGGGATACATTTTTTGTGGTTAAAAATGAAGGAGTTAATGTTGAGGTGTTTTATCTGTATTTTTGTTGGAACGGAGGTATTGAAAATCAAATTAGGGTTTTTGAGATATTTTACAAAGGTTATAATTTTTATTCCGACCGTTGGATCGTAGTAATATTTGGATATGTTATACATATATAAGTTGAGTATATGTCCACAAATTTTGAACCGTTAAAAATGAACGTATGATTTGTTATGAATTTTACGAGATGACTGGTTCAGAAATTATTACATTTTCGGAGTTAGTCGTTTTGGTGGAAAATTCTATAATTGGTGGGCCCCACTTGTGGTTGGTGAAAAAATGTGCTGAATTATATTTCAAATATGGTGGGTGGGAATAGTAGTAGGTAAAGCCATCAGGTTGCAGGTCAAGCCTACTAAAATTTTCCTATAAATAGAGGGCTAAGTTAGAATTAAAAATCACACCAGAATTCATAAGTTTTCTCTCTTCCTCTCTCTAGATTATGAAGCATATTTTGTGAGTATTTAGATACTTTGAGAGTTGCTATTCAGTGCAAGTTTTCTTCGGCTTTGCATTCCAGTCAGAAATACTGCATTTTTGAGGTAAGGGATAGTAAGAGATTTTAAGGGTTGTTATATTTTCCAGTTTCCTAATTTTTCTGACCTTCAAAAATTCTGAAAAAATTAGAAATAATATTTTGACGAGTTTTCTTGATTGTGTCCAAAAATGGTGATTTTTGGATGTATAGATTGAGAGTTATGAATTTTATGAGAAAAGACTATTTTAAAAGTAACCGCTTAAAACTCCTTATAGTTAACTCCAAAATTGATGAAATTTTTATTGGGAGTACATGTATATGATAGGAGTATACTCTGTAAATTTCAGAATTTTTAGATAAAAGTATAATTTTTGATAAATGTCTAAATATTCGGCTGTTTTGGCTATATGAAAAATAGTAAATGACTTTTAAAAATTCTGAGAAAAATATATGTTCACTATGGGACTATATTATGCTAAATCCTAGAAAAGAAATATTTTTGGAACTGATTTGGTATTTTTTATGAAAATGGTCTAGTTATGAGTAAATGAATTAAATATGTTTTGTGAAGTAAGAAAATTAGAAAATAGAATTTTATGGCTTGAGAATCCTATATTAGGTATATGCAGATTTTTGATGAGGGTTTTGGTTATTGGTGATGAAATCTTATGAGTTTGGCATTTTGGAATGATTAAATGCATTATTTTAGTAAAGTATAAACAATTAAAATAAATTGTTTATAAATTTAAGAAATGTTATTCTTTCAATATCATTATACCGAAATATTGGTATAGATTTTATTGTGGAATTTCTACCTTTTTGAGTCGGGGTTACTATCCACGAGTTACTATTCATGAGTTACTATTCACAAGTTACTATTCACGAGTTACTATTCATTGGTTACTATTCACGAGTTACTATTTATGACAAAATTGATTTTTTTTTCTGACCAAATTATAGTTGAGTTATGAATATTACTCTTGAGATTAAATCTATATGTTGATTATATTGTTTTTATTATCATATATAAGATTTTTATAACCCTGATGTTGAATTTCTCTTTCACTTGAGTGTAAAGATGGGTAAATTATTGGTATGATCGTGACTGGAAAATGTCTTTGGCCTGTAGTGCAAAGATAAATTGTTAACTGGTATGATCATGACCATTGAATTTATAATTGAATATATTTAGCTTAAGTGTAAAGATGAATTGATTAACATGGTTATAATTATTATAAATTCTAAAATGATTATATATTTCTTTGAGATATGAATATATTTGGCCTGTAGTGCAAATATGAACTGTTGATGAATATCTTTGGCCTGTAGCGCAAAGATAAATTATTGATGAATATCTTTGGCCTGTAGTACAAAGATGAATTGTTGATGAATATCTTTGGCCCGTAGTGCAAAGATGACATGTTGTTGAATATCTTTGGCTAGTAGTGCAAAGATGAACAGGTGTTGAGATGAACATGACCAACTGGTGATACAAATGAATATCTTTGGCCGTGGTGTAAAGATGAAGTTATTAGTATGATTATGAACAGGAAATGTGATTTGGTGTAACCATGATCTTTGATGTTTCAGGTAAAGATAGGTGATAAAAATTATCTTCGTCCTGGATGAGAAGAGGAATTTAGAACTACAGTTATGATTATGAGTTATTCATATGATTGTGGACCAGAATTGTTGATTGATGTTACAGGGATAAAACATTGTTGGTGGATTTCTAACATGGAGAAGATAATAGACTCTATAGTCTATTTGACTCTTCTAATGGATTGCTTGTTCCGCTGCAACTATGGTTGAAATTTTTATCATTTACCATATGTTCTAAATCTCTGATTTATTATTGATGAAGGCTATTTATAATTTAATTATCTTTAGTCATGATATTCTTTATTGAGCTAGTTGTGCTCACCCTTTTGCTTCACAATTCCTTTCAGGTAATAAGAGTGTAGCTGGGTCGAGCGAGGGTAACGAGGAAATAGAACGGTGGTCTCTAGCTGTGGATGTTCTCCCGAAGCAGTATAGAAAAGTTCATTTAGTAGTTTTATTTGGTGAATCCAATAGGGTAAGGTGTACCCAACGTTGGAAGGGTGGTTTGCCACTATCATACAAGATGTCTAAGACATACAACCTCGTGTCATCATAAGACAGGGATGTGCTCATCCACTTGCTGAGTATATATACGAGCACTACCTATACAATCTTGGTGTTTGTTTGAAGTATAATTCTCAATTAGAGACAATAGAGATAATGATATGTCAAGAGAAGAATCACCATTGGGAAGAATATGATAGTAATCTTCTCATTTTCTTTGGGGACTATTGGGTCAACCAAGGATAATTCTGTGGCCATATGATATCTATCATAACCTAAACGTATGGCCTCCCATGTACGAAGGTTTCCTTGAGCACTTCCTAAAGATTCTAATTTCTAAAACAGTTTTTGACTATACATTTATGTAAGGTGTCATTGTGAGGTGCTGTCCACGGTTGGGAGATGTGTCACATTTGGTATATATTTGTATCCAAACTCACAGCATATGTGTTGTTGTATTTAATACGATAATTTTTGTAATAAAGTTGTAGTTGTTTTCTGTACCATGTATTTGGCGACTCAGAATGGGTTGGATGGAATGGACCTGTTTTGGGGTTGTCACATAAACAACATAATTTGAAAATTGAGTTTAAGGCTTGATTGCTCTGCTTGGATTACACACGGTGATGACAACTTCCAATTTCCCACAAATATTCTCCTTTAATCTCACTGATTCTGTGACAACCCCAAAATAGGTCCATTCCATCCAACCTATTCTGAGTCGCCAAATACATGGTACAGAAAACAACTATAACTTTATTATAACAATTGTCGTGCAAAATACAATAACACATATGCTGTGAGTTTGGATACAAATATATACCAAATGTGACTCATGTTCCAACCGTGGACATCACCTCACAATGACACCTTACATAAAGGTATAGTTAAAAACTGTTTTAGAAATTAGAATCTTTGGGAAGTGCTCAAGGAAACCTTCGTACATTGGAGGCCATGCGTCTAGGTTATGATAGATATCATATGGCCACAGAATTATTCTTGGTTGACCCAATAGACCCCAAAGAAAAACGAGAAATTTACTATCATATTCTTCCCAATGGTGAGTCTTCTCTTGACTTATCATTATCTCCACCGTCTCTAATTGAGAATTATACTTCAAACAGACACCAAGATTATATAAGTAGTGCTCGTATATATACTCAGCAAGTGGATGAGCACATCCCTGTCTTATGATGACACGAGGCTGTATGTCGTTAGACACCTTGTATGATAGTGGCAAACCACCCTTCCAACGTTGGGTACACCTTACCCTGTTGGATTTACCAAATAAAACTACTAAATGAACTTTTCTATACTGCTTCGGGAGAACATCCACAGCTAGAGACCACCGTTCTATTTCCCCGTTACCCTCGCTCGACCCAGCTACACTTTTATTACCTGAAAAGAATTGTGAAGTAAAAGGGTGAGCACAACTAGCTCAGTAAAGAATATCATGACTAAAGATAATTAAATTATCAATAGCCTTCATCAATAATAAATCAGAGATTTAGAACATATGGTAAATGATAAAAATTTCAACCATAGTTGCAGCGGAACGAGCAATCCATTAGAAGAGTCAAATAGACTATAAAGTCTATTATCTTCTCCATGCTAAAAATCCATCAACAATGTTTTATCCCTGTAACATCAATCAATAATTCTGGTCCACAATCATATGAATAACTCATAATCATAATTGTAGTTCTAAATTCCTCTTCTCATCCAGGACGAAGATAATTTTTATCACCTATCTTTACCTGAAACATCAAAGATCATGGTTACACCAAATCACATTTCCTGTTCATAATCATACTAATAACTTCATCTTTGCACAACGGCCAAAGATATTCATTTGTATCACCAGTTGGTCATGTTTATCTCAATATCTGTTCATCTTTGCACTACTGGCCAAAGATATTCAACAACATGTCATCTTTGCACTACAGGCCAAAGATATTCATCAACAATTCATCTTTGCACTACAGGCCAAAGATATTCCTCAATAGTTCATATTTGCACTACGGCCAAATATATTCATCAACAGTTCATATTTGCACTACAGGACAAATATATTAATATCTCAAAGAAATGTATAATCATTTATATAAACAATAATTATAACCATGTTGATCATTTCACCTTTGCACTTAAGCTGAAGATATTCAATTATAAATTCAATGGTCATGATCATACTAGTCAATAATTCAACTTTGCACTACTGGCCAAAGAGAACCCAAAGTCATGATCATACCAATAATCTACCCATCTTTACACTCAAGTGAAAGAGAATTTCAACATCAGGGTTATAAAAATATTATATATGATAATAAAAACAATATGATCAACATATAGATTTAATCTCAAGAGTAATATTCATAAATCAACTATAATTTGGTTAGAAAAAGAAACCAATTTTTATCGTGAATAGTAACTCGTGAATAGTAACTCATGAATAATAACTCGTGAATAGTAACTCATGAATAATAACTCGTGAATAGTAAACTCGACACAAAAAGGTAGAAATTCTATAATAAAATCCATACCAGTATTTCGGTATAATGATATTGAAAGAATAATATTTCTTAAGCTTATAAACAATTTATTTAAATTATTTACACTTTACTAAATAATGCATTTAATCATTCTAAAATACCAAACTCATAAGATTTTATCACCAATAATCAAAACCCTCATCAAAAATCTGCATATACCTCATATAGGATTCTCAAGTCATAAAATCCTACTTTTCAATTTTCTTACTTCATAAAACATATTTAATTCATTTACTCATAACTAGACTATTTTCATAAAAAATACCAAATCAGTTCCAAAAATATTTCTTTTCTGGGATTTAGCATAATATAGTCCCATAGTGAACATATATTTTTTTCAGAATTTTTAAAAGTCATTTACTATTTTTCATATGGCCAAAACAGCTGAATATTTAGACATTTATCAAAAATTGTACTTTTGTCCAAAAATTTTGAAATTTACAGAGTATACTTCTATCATACACATGTACTCCCAATAAAAATTTCATCAATTTTGGAGTTAACCACAAGGAATTATAAGCGGTTACTTTTAAAATAATCTTTTCTCATAAAATTCATAACTCTTAATCTATACATCCAAAAATCACCATTTTTGGACACAATCAAGAAAACTCATCAAAATATCATTTCTAATTTTTTCAAAATTTTTGAAGGTCAGAAAAATTACGAAACTGAAAAACATAACAACCCTTAAAATTCCTTACTATCCCTTACAATCTCTTACCTCAAAAGAGTAGTACTTCTGATCGGTATGCAAAGCCGAAGGAAACTTGCACTGAATAGCAACTCTCAAAGTATCTAAATACTCACAAAATATGCTTCATAATATAGAGAGAGAAAGAGAGAAAACTTGTTTCTGGTGTGATTTTTAATTCTAACTTAGCCCTCTATTTATAGGAAAATTTTAGTAGGCTTGAGCTGCAACCTGATGGCTTTACCTGCTACTATTTCCACCCACCACATTTAAAATATAATTCAGTACATTTCTTCACCAACCACAAGTCGAATTAAAAATTATAACCCCCGCAAAATATCTCAAAAACCCTGATTTTTAATACCTCAATTCCGACAAAAATACGGATAAAAATCTCAACATTAACTCCTTCATTTTTAACCACAAAAATATATCCATCGTTTATATCCACATAAAATAAATATTTCCTTATCATATGAATCAATAATTAATTATTCACAAATAATATTATAGAATCACATTTATGACAACCAGGCCGTTCCCAGGAAAGAGGGGGCTTTCCAATAAGAATTTTTCCTTACTGGGGCGCAATTAGGTGACCAAACCTCTTCTTAGACAGAACTTTCTAGACATTACCAATAATATTATCTAATAATATTATTCAAATAATATGAATTATTGATCTGATAATGGGAAATACCGTGCAGTGACAATTATTGAACAACAATAATATAAAATTTTAACGTAGCAATTATTGAATCAATAAAATAAAATATTGAACAGTAATTACTGTAACAATTATTGAGTAGTGCCTTCTTACGTAAGAATCAATAATTTCAAAAATACTATGCAATACCGTGTGCTACTGTGCAATAACGCGTATTACTGTATTTTAACCACCGGGTATTCCAACATTGTTAACGGTAACAACTACGCAGTTATTTGTAAAAACTCAAATTTGTCGTTTTCTTCACCCGACAGTTATTCGTTATGGGGCCCACAAATAGCTGCGCCGTCGTACGAATATTCTCCGACAGAAAGAATATTCCACGACCAAACGAATATTTCCCGACAACAATGATTATTTTATAACCACTTGCTTATTTTGAAAAAAATTCATATTTCACCCATAGCTTTAAACTTTTATCAATTTAACCATTTACTGAATAGTAATTATAAGAAAAATTGAATACTTTTATTTCATAAAATTCGGGGTCTTACAGATTCTCAAAATTCTCTCTGATTTATTTTTCCAGACTTAGCAAAATAATGGAAAAGAAGACGTATATAATAAAAGAAATTGACGCTGTGTGGTCAGTTAACCCGATTATGGGTTAACTGCTCCTAACTCCCAATAAGGCTTCGTTTGGCTAGCCTTAAATGACTTAAATCTATTTAATTTAATAAATCTTTTATCCTATAGTTTAATAGTGTCACACCCTTTTATAAAATAAATTAAATATCTTATTTACTTTAATTTGAATAAAAATATCATAATTTCTCATTAATTCACATAGTCACATAATTAATTTTCTCATTTATTAATTATGTCAAATTATTAATTTTCTCATTAATTATTAATTTAAATAAAATAATAATTGGCTTATTAAATGTTTCTTTTAATTCAATAAGCTGACATAATTACATACTTTTAATAATCAAAATTCTCCACATTAATTTAATAAATATAACACATATAATTAAATTAATCTATCACAATTTCATCAATTAATTATTTAATCCAATAATTAAATCATCAAAAAATATTTATTTAATTCAATAAATATTCAAATAAAACTACAAAAATCTTGTTTCTCACATCTTTCCCCCCTTAGAAGGATTCTGTCTTCAGAATCACGACTCAATCAATCTATCCCGTTACATTCTCCCCTCCTTACAAAGATTCTGTCTCCAGAATCGCTTACACATAATTTAAGTAAATAAATCAGGATAATTCTTCATCATATGCTCTTCGAGTTCCCATGTAGCTTCTTCAGCGTTGTGGTTCCTCCAAATTTCCTTAACAGAAGGTATTACTTTATTTCTGAGAACTTGTTCTTTCCTGTTGACAATCTAAACAGGAATTTCTTCGTAGGATAAGTCTTTCTCAAAATGTAGGGGTTTATATTCAATCACATGCTTGTAATCGGGTTTGTAGGGTCGTAAAACTGAAATATGGAAAACGTTGTGGACATTCTCGAGTGCTGGAGGTAAGGCTACCTCATACGCAACTTTCCCGATTCTTCACAATATTTCGAAGGGAATCTTGGGCTTAATTTTCCTTTCTTTCCGAACCTGATCTTTCCCTTCCAGGGAGAGACTTTCAAAAACACATAACTATCCGATTCAAACTCAACATTTTTACGGTATGGGTCGGCGTATTTCTTCTGCTTATCTTGAGCTGCTACCAGTCTTGTTCGGATCACTTTAACTATCTCTGCTATCTGCTGTACTAATTCTGGGCCTAGTAATTATCTCTCGCCAACTTCATCCCAGTATAGCGGAGTTCTGCACTTTCTGCCGTATAACGCTTCATAAGGCGGCATGCCAATACTAGTGTAGTAACTTTTGTTATAGGTAGATGATCATTCCAATTTCCTTTAAAGTCCATTACACAAGCTCTTAACATATCTTCCAATGTCTGAATCGTTCTTTCACTCTTCCCATCTATCTGAGGGTGATATGCCGTACTTATTCGCAACTGCGTACCCATGCATTCCTGTAGATGTTTCCAGAAGTTCGTTGTAAAGCGCGGATCCCTATCAGAAATAATTGACACTAGAACTCCGTGCCTCGAAACAATCTCTTTCACATATAATCTTGCCAACTGACCTAAGTTGAATCTGATTTTGATTGGAAGGAAGTGTGCGAATTTCGTCAATCGGTCAACGATAACCCATACTGTGTTATAGCCTTTCTGAGTTGTTGGAAAGCCAACCACGAAATCTATTGTAATGTGTTCCCATTTCCATTCTAGGATCTCTAACGGTTATAGCAATCCACTCGGCCTCTGATGTTCTGCTTTCACTGTCTGACATGCCAGACACTTGGCAACACACTCTGCAACATCACGTTTCAAATTTGGCCACCAAAAATATTGTCGAAGATCTTGGTACATCTTCGTACTACCAGGGTGAATCAAATATCGTGAGCTATGAGCCTCACTCAAAATGTCTTTCTTAATCTCTGGTACTGGCGGTACCCAAATTCTGCTCTCAAATCTCAGTATTCTTTTCTTGTCCATCTTGAATCTCGGTTCGCTTCCTTCAGATATCTTCTTTTTTACCATTTTATATTCTTCTTCCTGAAGTTGAGCCTCCTTAACTTTATCCAGTAGGGTTATACCAGATTGCATCTGGAACAGCTTCTCGTCAATCTCCATAGGATACTTCACTTCCAACTCTAGTC
Organism: Panax notoginseng; assembly: GCA_016801055.1. Classification (NCBI taxonomy): domain Eukaryota; kingdom Viridiplantae; phylum Streptophyta; class Magnoliopsida; order Apiales; family Araliaceae; genus Panax; species Panax notoginseng. The sequence continues at coordinate 120,754,651 of CM029021.1, read as the reverse complement.
TTTCCAGTTCTAAAATTAGCTCCTTCTAAGCGGTCAACGTCATTAATTTCTCCCAACATCATAGTCCTTAATTAACTCCAACCACCTTCTTTGTGCATATTCAAGTCCTTCTATGTAAAAATATATTTCAGACTCTTATGGTCTGTATATATTTCACACTTCTCCCCATAGAGATAGTGCCTCCAGATTTTCAAAGCAAAAACCACTGCAGCTAACTCCAAGTCGTGGGTCGGATACCCCTTCTCATAATCCTTCAATTGTCGTGACGCATACGCAATGACTCTGCCGTTTTGCATAAGCACACAGCCAAGTCCTTTATGCGACATATCACTATAAACAACAAAATTTCCTGTATCATCCGGAAGAGACAACACATGTGCTTTACTCAACCTCTTCTTCAATTCTTGAAAGCTTTCCTCACACTTCTCCGTCCAAACAAATTTCACAGCTTTTCGAGTCAAATTCGTTAACGAAGTTACGATCTTGGAAAAATCTTGAATGAATCTTCTGTTATAACCTGCCAATCCAAGAAAACTTCATACTTCGATGGCGTCCTCGACTGATCCCAGTTTATAACGGCTTCGACTTTGGATGGATCTATCAAAATTACGTCCTTATCGATCACATGTCCAAGAAATTGTACCCTTTCAATCCAGAATTCATATTTCAAAAATTTGGCGTACAACTTCTCTCTTCTCAACGCCTCTAACGTTACTTTTAAATGCTCTATGTGTTCTTCCTTGGTTTTTGAATATACCAAAATGTCATCTATAAATACCACTATGAATTTATCCAAAAAACGGCTTAAACACTCCATTCATTAAGCCCATAAATGCTGTAGGAGCATTCGTTAGACCAAATGACATTACCAAAAATTCGTAGTGACCATATCGTGTTCTGAACGCTGTCTTCGGTACATCCTCTGGCCTCACCTTCAGTTGATGATAACCACTCCTCAAGTCTATCTTTGAAAAGTATTTCGCTCCCTTCAATTGATCAAACAGGTTGTTGATCCTCGGTAATGGATATCTAATCTTAATCGTGACCTTATTCAGTTCTCTATAGTCGATGCAAAGCTGCATTGTTCCGTCCTTCTTCTTCACAAATAACATCAACGCTCCCCATGGCGATATGCTCTGTTGAATGTACTTCTTGTCTGGTAATTCTTGTAGTTGTACCATCAATTCTTTCATCTCTACTGGTGCCATTCGGTACGGTGCCTTCGATATTGGAGCCGTTCCTGGTGCCAAATCGATCACAAATTCCACCTCTCTATCTGGCAAAAGTCCTGGCAAATCATTCGAGAATACGTTGGCGAAGTTCCTCACTACTGGTATCTCTTCTACTTTCGGATTCTCTTTACGACTGTCGACTATGTAAGCTAAATATCCTACACATCCTTTCCTTAACAACTTCCTGGCCTGCACCATCGTCAGACAACTAGCTTATCTAGGCGACTTGCTACCATAAAACATAACCTTTGACAGAGTCATAAGGTTAATACGCTTCTTCTGGCAATTAATTACAGCCCCGTAATTAAATAACCAGTCCATACCCAAGATAACGTTAAATTCTCCAAGTCGAATAAGGATAAGATCTACATTCATGATATTATCCTTAATATTCACTCTACAGTTCTTATGTACGTACTTAACAGAGATTATTTCTCTATTCACAATTTCTATGTTCATGGGGTGTTCTAACTCATCTTTAGGCAATTCTAAGTTCTTAGCAAAATCATCGGATATAAATGAACAAGTAGCACCCGAATTAAATAGTACATAAGCATTAACTTTATTGATCGAAATGATACCTGACACCACACCGCGAGACTGCACAACATCCTGCACTGTCATGTTGAAGGTCCTGGCTGTCGGTCAGTTGGTTGCAGTTGGTCCTGTGATGGTAAGAGCGCTTCCACCACTGTTTCCCCTATTTCCTCCTGATCCCTTCTTAAGACAGTCCCTTGCAAGATAATCCTTTGAGCCACAAGTAAAGAAGACACCCTTTTTTGGGTTAGGACAGTTAGGTGCTACGTGGCCTTCTTTACCATAATTGTAGCACACTCGTTTACCCTTCATACACACTCCCAAATGAGCTTTCCCGCAGGTCGGGCACGCTTCGATCCTCTTCTTCTGACCTCCCTGTTGATTTCCAGTTAACGAGTTGTCAGACCACATTCTCTTCTGATTATTACTACCTCCCGTGTTACTTCCACTAGCCTTGTTAAGTCCTTCATTTTCATTCTTCTTCTTCTTCTTCTTCTGATCCTGATTATACTTGGTTACCGCATCGCTTCCACCTTCAGCAAGTATGTCTTTCTCCAATACTCCAGCGAACGTCTTCAACTGAAACATTGACACTTTACTATACAACCAGGGCTTCAGTTCTTGTTCGAACCTTCTTGCTTTTCTCTCATCCGTGTGCACTTGATATGTGGCGAACCTAGCCATCTCATTGAATTTAGCCGCATAATCTGGTACGGACATATTCCCCTATTTCAACTCCAGAAATTGAACCTCCATTTGGTTCTGTGAGCTGGTCGGAAAATATATCTCGAAAAGCATCTCCTTGAACCTCTCCCACGTGATCATACCTTCTCCTCCACGAACCTTATTTGCTTGCCACCAATAACTGGCTTTGAATTTCAGCATGAACGTCGTGTAAGCGGTTTTCTGGTCCTCTCTTACTCTGGCGACATCAAAAACTTTCTCCATCTCCATAACCCAAGTCTGAGCTTCTATCGGGTTTATAGAGCCTTTAAACTCTGGTGGTCCCACTGCCTTGAAATCCTTGAACATAGTATTCGGTGGAGCTTGATGTTGATTATGAATCTCTCCAGCTAATAAGTTCACTAATTGCTGAACGGGGTTAGCGTTGGCGTTGTTATTGTTGTTATTCGTCAATTCTTCTTGAGCTGGTTGACGATTTTGTCTTCTTCTCGGCGGCATATTTCTGTTAAAATATACACTTATTAGATCTTTATCCAATTCTCTAAATAGTTAAGGCTTAACTCAACAATTTAACATATTCACTTAACACATTATCTCAAACAACTTGATATATTTATTCAAATTGAAAGTTTTAACTTCAAACAATAGCATCACTGCTATTTACATCAACTATCCCGAGATAAAGAATCTACAAGATTTAAAACATTAAAATATTCCTTTGTTTATAAACACATCGGAATTTACATCTTAATACCAAATAAGTTTTCACATAATTTGTAACATTCCATATTTTTAAATGTAAGTTATAAATAATTATTAATTTATATAATAATTTATTGGATATGTTTATTATTGAATAAGTAATTGTTCAATTTGATTGAGTTGTTTTAGTTAATTATTTATTTGTTAAATAATTAATGTGTTATGTGGATTGAGTTATGTGATTAAGTGATTTATTTATTTAATTGTTATTACATAAAGTGTGACAAATAACTATGTGATAAAGAGTTATTAAAATAAATTAAAGTAATTTTAATTTAGTGTTGCCAAACAAGGTGTAAGTATATTAATCCTTTATTTTATAAATGGTTTGCCAAACAAGGCCTTATGGCTTTTGAAATTCTTGTTAATTTTAAATTATATTATTAATAGAATAAAACAAATATATAAATAAAATATATTTATATTTATAAGATTATACGTTATATGTTTGGTAACTGATGAGAGTAAATAGGCTTATTATTGTCTTATCAGTTTTGTTTTATTTTGACGCATACTTGTTAAGTGTTACGCTCCAGTTTTTCTTAGTCTAAGAAAAGGTGTTCAGAGAAAAAGAAAAGTTTCAGAGAATTTGAGTGAGAGACGTAGCAAAAGAAAGTTATCAGTGTTTAACAAAGACTGTCTAAAACAAAAGGTATGTACATAACTTAACCATATCTATTTTACGCCATATATTTTATGTGAATTTATATTGTCTCGGTGTTTTCAATTTGACTGTAAGACGAAGTTCTTTACAAACTTTCTAAAGTTCGAATGTTTTACTATTTGATTATGAAATCATGTGTTAGTAGTAGATAACATATATATTGATGATTGTATGTTCAATAATGTATAGGTAAGAGTATGATAAATTACGTATACACGAAAAGAATTATTTTTTTTACAGTAAACTTATATGCATGAATATGACTTTTGAAAGTTAATAAAAATTAGTATGTGATTATGTTAATTGAGACTTGTGTGTAATTGGGTAAGAAATTAAGCATAGCAAGGAATCAAATTTGGTTGATAATAGTGAAAATTTCGTTCACTGTACTTTAGATATCAACAATGGAGTTTTGAGTTTTAACCAAATATTATTTTAGTGATTTAAGCCTTTTAAATTGTTGTTTAATTGTTGGAAATTCGTATATGGATAATTGTTAACAATTATGTGTAGTTTATATTAGTTATACATGTTGTTTGGGGCGAATTGTTATAACAAATTTAAGACAGTAGCTTTGGCTCTGTTCTTCTTTTTGGTTCTGTGAGTTTCGGCGCCCCATCGTCAAAATTCACGCCCCAGCGTCAAAATTCACGCTCTAGCACCAAAAATAGGCCAGAGGTTCGCGTCCCGGCGCTGGAATTCGCACCCTGGTGCCACTGATCGTGCCCCAGCGCCACTGTTCGTGCCCCAGTGCTGGAAAAGTGACCTGGGTCAGACATTTTTGACCTCCTGTAGTAAAATGGCCATAACATTCTCATACGAAGTCCGATTGAGGTAATTCAAGATGATCCGGAACGAGGACAAATAGACCTACAACTTTCATGCTTTAAGTGTTTTAATTTAAAGTCATTAAGAGTAGTCAAAATGGCCATCTTTAGGACTGTTGTGTATTTGGAGCCAGTCAAAGGGCGTCGGGATGCACGAATGCAAGTGCAACCCTTTGTGTATTAGCATAACTTAATGATAACATGTTGGACATGTAATAGAATGTTGTATCAAGTTGTTAATGTGTATATGGTGCAATGCCATGATCACTTAAGTAGTTGTAATAAAGCTAAAAAGTAATGTTCATGAAAAGATGTGATGTTGTTTAGACTTAAACTTAGTTAGTAGCTATACTAAGAGTAATAAAGTAACTCATAAAGGTAATGTTAGTGTAACTAATGTGTATTGTCAATACATATGGTATGTGTAGGACTTGGGGTGAACGTGAATAGTAATTGTTTAACCTACGCACGAGACAAGTTTCCTAACCTTTGCTACTTTATTATTCAGCAAGGTTGCTTTTCACTGTTATGTTATACTTAAGCAAGTTTTCTAATTCTAACGCTTCGTTATGCAAAATTCATATGCTATACTTTATTGAGTAAAGTATTTCCATTAAGCAACTTCATTGTATCCAGTTATTCATGATGATACAAGTTTCTCATCTCTGCACTTTCGTTGAGATAGTTATTATGATTATGCAAGTTTTCTTAACTCTAAACTTGTTATATTAGCATGCAAGTACCTTTAGTTTATCGTTCAAGCTATTATTTGTTGTGCATGCTTGACATTAAATTCTAAGATGTAACCTTAGCTTAATGTTATTCAAAGCAAGGTATGATGTGTTATTCAATAGTTATGCTATTAGATTATCCCTAAAGCATGAACTTAGAATGAAATACTTATTCAGTTATGATTATTCAATAACATAATGTTATTATCTTTTATTCAACTAATCCTTAGTTGATGTCCGTTGAACTCAAAATTATCTTGAAGTGTATCCAAACCAAACTATCTTTGGGACGAACTTGTACTCAAAATACTGAGATGAACAACCATATTTATAGGGGTTACGCTTAATTTTGTACTTTGCGCTGAAATGTTTGTATACAATACATGTATGAAGGGTTGATCCCCCTAAGTACCTTAAAGTCATTATGGTCGTATGACCGTAAAAGTTTAAGTTGAAAGATTACTTATAACCGTGGACAAGGTTCGTGGTCATTAGACCCTCAGTGAATGTTTAAAGTATTATTAGAACTTATTGTTCAGTTCTATTGATCCCCTGAATGGGCAAGGAATGTTTAAGATGTTAATAGAACTTATTATTCAGTTCTATTGAGCCCCTGAATGGGCAGAGAATGTAAAAGTTATTCATTGTTATTTCAAGTGAGCCTTGTTTTCTCACTCTTGCCTGTAAAATCCTTACAGCTAAAGATGGAAAGGGTGACGTACCTAGCACCAGTAAAGGAAAGGGAAAGACGAACAAGTACTGAAGACTTGTAATAGTTTTGATAGTTTTATTATCAGACTTTGGTTTAAAGAATGTAATGAAGTTTATTTAAATTTTTCGCATGAATGATTGTATGTAAAGGTTAGATAACCTGGGAGATATTATTTTATGTAATTCCTGTATGGGCAGGTTTATTATCCAATTTTATTTATGATTGGGTAGTTATAAATGAATGTTTTGATTACGTTAACACCAACTCTTGAGGTAATGAAGTACCGAGATTTGGGGGTGTCACAGGTTGGTATCAGAGCTTTAGGTTATGAACCTTAGGTGGGGGGAAAAGCCTTAGGAAGTAACCTTTGAAAAGATTGTGGAGATAACTCTTATCGAGTTTTTTAAGGAAGAGGTAATAAAACACTTATGTGCTTATGTGTTTATAACTTATGTGCTCGCGAGTGTCGAGTAGAATGATTAATAACTAACAATTTAAAATTTTGTTGTCAGGATGACTAATGTCGTAGAATCCAGTCAGGCTAGGGAGGAGGGACCTCAAATACCTATAGAGGAGGAGACTTGCGACATTCAGGTAGTTTGGGAACAACTACTACCACGGGAGTCAACCCCGTTGGTCACAGTGGTTGAGGATGAGGATGATGATGTGGAGACGGATGAAGAGGATCCCGTGGAGTTGCCACAGGAGGATGAAGATAACGAGGACGAGGAGGAGGAGGCTCCACTAACCTCGATGGATGTTTGTATGTATGATGAGGTCTACGACCATAACGTGGAACTTCAGGACACAGTTGAGGAGTTACAGAAGATAGTAGCTGAACAACAGACTGCAATGACACAGAAGAACGACGACATCCAGGATCGAGATGAACGTCTAACTAATGCTGAAGAGAAGCTGATGCAGACTGAAGGAGAGAAGGAACAACTGATCGAGATGGTCGTGGAACTGAAGAAAAAGCTGAATGAAGAAGCTACCAAGAGGGCGAGAGCTGAAGACGCATACGAGGAAGCTTATCAACAAACTGGAAGAGCAGTAAGGGATGCACAAGCAAAGAGGATGAAGATGGAAGAGATGGATAAAGTATTCAATACCGTGATCAATCGAGCTCAAGATCGGGTCATGGGTTATCCAATTCAGTTCGAGACTCTGCCATCATACGTGTTAGATCGCCGAACCATGTTCCGTGTTATGGAAGAAGAGCGTCAAAAGGCTACTTATTATCTTAATAGATCATCGTAGGAAATTTATCTGTTTTGCAAGTAATAAGTGTTAAATAATGTGTAAATCCCGAGTGTTAAGTAACCATGGGATATTAGAATGATGATGTTGTCCTATAACTTTTGTAGTTCAGGAAAGGAATGTAAATGGCAGTGATGCTATTATTGTTATGTTTTTCGAAGTTATGATGAATAAATAAAAAGCTATTATTTTATTCAAAAGTGTTATGTGGTTATTTTTTTTTTGGAGATAAGTTAATTAGAAAATACTTAAAGAAGTTGAGTAATAATCTAATAGATGTTTTTTTTCTAACAGAAAATGCCTCCCAGACGTGAACCACCCCGTCAGAGAACCAATGCGAGAACTAACAATAACGATGTTGAGGATAATCCCGTCCAACAACTAGTGACATTACTAACAGGAGCGTTGCAAAATCAACCTCAAAACCAAGGCACAACGTTTAAGGAGTTTAAGGCGGTCGGACCACCTAAATTTCGTGGGTCAATGAATCCAGTCGAGGCACAGACCTGGATTATGGAGATTGAGAAGATATTTGAAGTCGCTAGGGTAGAGGATGAACATAAGACTGCTTTTGCAACATTCATGTTGAAAGCAGAAGCTAGTTATTGGTGGCAGGCCAATAAAACCCGGGAAGGACCAGGAGTGATGACTTGGGATAGGTTTAAGGAGTTATTCTTCGAGACTGACTTCCCAGAGAGTTCTAAGAGTCAGTTAGAGGTTTAGTTTTTGGAACTGAAGCAGGGAGCGATGACGGTGTCTGAGTATGCCGTGAAATTCAATGAATTGGCGAGGTTTGCGCCATATCAAGTCAGCACAGACGAGCGTAAGGCAAAGAGGTTCGAACAGGGACTGAAGCCCTGGCTGTACAGTAGGGTTTCCCTATTCCAGTTGAAGACGTTTACAGCAGTGATGGAGAAGGCTATACCCGCTGAAGGTGGAGGCGAGGCAGTGATAAAATTCAATCAAGAGCAGAAGAAAAAGAAGAATGAGGTGGAAGTGAAGAATGGTAGCGGAGGCAATGGAAGTGGCAATAACAACAACTTGAAGAGGAAGTGGAACGGAAATGGGGGTACTGGAAACCGGCAGAGTAACCAACAGTTTAGGAAGTTTGAAGCATGTGCTATATACGGGAGGTTTCATAAGGGTGTGTGCTTGATGGGGAAACGTGCATAGTACAACTGTGGCCAGGAGGGTCACATCGCCTCAAATTGCACCCAACCCAAGAAGAATGTCTGTTTCACATGTGGATCCAAGGATCATTTTGCTCGTGAATTGTAACGACCCCAAAATAGGTCCATTCCATCCAACCCATTCTGAGTCGCCAAATACATGGTACAGAAAACAACTGCAACTTTATTACAACAATTGTCGTATAAAATACAACAACAGATATGCTGTAAGTTTGGATACAAATATATACCAAATGTGACACATGTCCCAACCGTGGACAGCACCTCACAGTGGCACCTTACATAAAGGTATAGTCAAAAATTGTTTTAGAAATGATAATCTTTGGGAAGTGCTCAAGGAAACCTTCGTACATGGGAGGCCATGCATCTAGGTTATGATAGATATCATATGGCCACAGAATTATCCTTGGTTGACCCAATAGACCCCAAAGAAAAACGAGAAGATTACTATCATATTCTTCCCAATGGTGAGTCTTCTCTTGACATATCATTATCTCTACTGTCTCTAATTGAGAATTATACTTCAAACAAACACCAAGATTATATAGGTAGTGCTCGTATATATACTCAGCAAGTGGATGAGCACAACCCTGTCTTATGATGACACGAGGTTGTATGTCATTAGACATCTTGTATGATAGTGACAAAACACCCTTCCAACGTTGGGTTCGCCTCACCCTATTTTCTTCACCAAATATAACTACTAAATGATGACCACCGTTCTATTCCCTTGTTACCCCCGCTCGACCCAGCTACACTCTTATTACCTGAAAGGAATTGTGAAGCAAAAGGGTGAGCACAACTAGCTCAGTAAAGAATATCATGACTAAAGATAATTCAATTATCAATAGCCTTCATCAACAATAAATCAGAGATTTAGAACATATGGTAAATGATAAAAATTTCAACCATAGTTGCAGCGGAACATGCAATCCATTAGAAGAGTCAAATAGACTATAAAGTCTATTATCTTCTCCATGTTAAAAATCCACCAACAATATTTTATCCCTGTAACATCAATCAACAGTTCTGGTCCACAATCATATAAATAACTCATAATCATAATTATGATTCTAAATTCCTCTTCTCATCCAAGACAAAGATAATTTTTATCACTTGTCTTTACCTGAAACATCAAAGATCATGGTTATACCAAATCACAATTCTTGTTCATAATCATACTAATAATTTCATCTTTGTACTACGGGCCAAAGATATTCGTCAACAGTTAATCTTTGCACTACTGGCCAAAGATATTCAACAACAGTTCATCTTTGCACTACATGCCAAAGATATTTAACAACATATCATCTTTGCACTACAGGCCAAAGATATTCATCAACAGTTCATATTTGCACTACAGGCCAAATATATTCATCAACAGTTCATATTTGCACTACATGCCAAATATATTAATATCTCAAAGAATTATAATCATTTAGAATTTATATAAACAATAATTATAACCATGTTAATCAATTCACCTTTGCACTTAAGCTTAAGATATTCAATTATAAACTCAATGGTCATGATCATACCAGTCACAATTCAACTTTGCACTACAGGCCAAAGAGAACCCATAGTCATGATCATACCAATAATTTACCCATCTTTACACTCAAGCGAAAGAGAATTTCAACATTAAGGTTATAAAAATGTTATATATGATAATAAAAACAATATGATCAACATAATCATAGATTTAATCTCAAGAGTAATATTCATAAATCAACTATAATTTGGTTAGAAAAAGAAACCAATTTTGTCGTGAATAGTAACTCGTGAATAGTAACTCATAAATAGTAACTCGTGAATAGTAACCCTGACATGAAAAAGGTAGAAATTCCACAATAATATACATACCAATATTTCGGTATAATGATATTGAAAGAATAATATTCTTAAGCTTATAAACAATTTATTTAAATTGTTTACACTTTACTAATTAATGCATTTAATCATCATAAAATGCCAACTCTTAAGATTTCATCATCAATAACCAAAACCCTCATCAAAAATCTGCATATACCTCATATATAGGATTCTCAAGCCATAAAATCCTATTTTCTAATTTTCTTACTTCACATAACATATTTAATTCATTTTCTCATAACTAGACTATTTTCATGAAAAATACCAAATCAGTTCCAAAAATATTTCTTTTCTGGAATTTAGCATAATATAGTCCCATAGTGAACATATATTTTTCTCAGAATTTTTAAAAGTCATTTACTATTTTTCATATGGCCAAAATAGCCGAATATTTAGACATTTATCAAAAATTGTACTTTTGTCTAAAAATTCTGAAATTTACAGAGTATACTTCTATCATATACATGTACTTCCAATAAAAATTTCATCAATTTTGGAGTTAACCACAAAGAATTATAAGCTGTTACTTCTAAAATAGTCTTTTCTCATAAAATTCATAACTCTCAATCTATACATCCAAAAATCACCATTTTTGGACACAATCAATAAAACTCATCAAAATATCATTTCAAATTTTTCCAGAATTTTTGAAGGTCAGAAAAATTACGAAACTGAAAAACATAACAACCCTTAAAATCCCTTACTATCCCTTACTATCCCTTACCTCAAAAGAGCAGTACTTCTGACTGGATATCGGATATGATGCTGAAGGAAACTTGCACTAATGAATAACAACTCACCAAGTATCTAAAAACTCACAAAATATGCTTCATAATATAGAGAGAGAAAGAGAGAAAGCTTATGTTTCTGGTGTGATTTTCAATTCTAACTTAGCCCTCTATTTATAGGAAAATTTTGGTAGGTTTGACCTGCAACCTGATGGCTTTACCTGCTACTATTCCCACCCACCACATTTGAAATATAATTCAGCACATTTCTTCACCAACCACAAGTGGGGCCCACCAATTCTAGAATTTTCCACCAAAAATGATTTATAACCTGATTTCTGAATCAGCCACCTCTTAAAATTCATAACAAATCATAAGTTCATTTTTAACGGTTCAAAATTTGTGGACATATACTCAACTTATATATGTATAACATATCCAAAAATTACCACGATCCAACGGTCGGATTAAAAATTATAACCCCCGTAAAATATCTCAAAAATTCTGATTTTTAATACCTCCATTCCGACAAAAATACGGATAAAAATCTCAACATTTACTCCTTCATTTTTTAACCACAAAAATATATCCCTCGTTTATATCCACATAAAATAAATATTTCCTTATCATATGAATCAATAATTAATTATTCACAAATAATATAACAGCATCACATTTATGACAACCAGGCCGTTCCCAGGAAAGAGGGGGCTTTCCAATAAGGATTTTTCCTTACTGACGCGCAATTAGATGACCAAACCTCTCCTTAGACAGAACTTTCTAGACATTGCCAATAATGTTATCTAATAATATTATTCAAATAATATGAATTATTGATCTGATAATGGGAAATACTGTGCAGTGATAATTATTGAACAACAATAATATAAAATTTCAACGTAGCAATTATTGAATCAATAAAATAAAATATTGAACAGTAATTACTGTAACAATTATTGAGTAGTGCCTTCTTACGTAAGAATCAATAATTTCAAAAATACTATGCAATACCGTGTGCTACTGTGCAATAACGCGTATTACTGTATTTTAACCACCGGATATTTCAACAGTGTTAACGGTAACAACTACGCCGTTATTTGTAAAAACTCAAATTTGTCGTTTTCTTCACCCGACAGTTATTCGTTATGGGGCCCACAAATGGCTGCGCCGTCGTACGAATATTCCCCGACAGAAAGAATATTCCACGACCAAACGAATATTCCCCGACAACAATGATTATTTTATAACCACTTGCTTATTTTGAAAAAAAATCATATTTCACTCATAACTTTAAACTTTTATCAATTTAACCATTTACTGAATAGTAATTATAAGAAAAATTGAATACTTTTATTTCATAAAATTCGGGGTCTTACAATCTCCCCTCCTTATGAAATTTCGTCCTCGAAATTTACGTACCTGGTATTTCAAAGAGTTGAGAATACCTTGCTTTCATTTCAGATTCCATCTTCCCTGTCATCATGATTTCTCCATTGCTCATCTCCTGTATTTCAAATATCATTCTAGAATACAGCTTCAAAACAAGGGTTAATTTAACAAATTAACATATCACATAATATCTCGATATTATGACTGACCAACAAATAAGCTTAGGTAGGACACACTAGCGAAGGATTTACTCATCTCTCCCCTCCTAGTTATATTCCCCGATCTCCGCCAAAGATCATATCCCTAAGCTCTGATACCAAATGTAACGACCCCAAAATAGGTCCATTCCATCCAACCCATTCTGAGTCGCCAAATACATGGTACAGAAAACAACTGCAACTTTATTACAACAATTGTCGTATAAAATACAACAACAGATATGCTGTAAGTTTGAATACAAATATATACCAAATGTGACACATGTCCCAACCGTGGACAGCACCTCACAGTGGCACCTTACATAAAGGTATAGTCAAAAATTGTTTTAGAAATGATAATCTTTGGGAAGTGCTCAAGGAAACCTTCGTACATGGGAGACCATGCATCTAGGTTATGATAGATATCATATGGCCACAGAATTATCCTTGGTTGACCCAATAGACCCCAAAGAAAAACGAGAAGATTACTATCATATTCTTCCCAATGGTGAGTCTTCTCTTGACATATCATTATCTCTACTGTCTCTAATTGAGAATTATACTTCAAACAAACACCAAGATTATATAGGTAGTGCTCGTATATATACTCAGCAAGTGGATGAGCACAACCCTGTCTTATGATGACACGAGGTTGTATGTCATTAGACATCTTGTATGATAGTGACAAAACACCCTTCCAACGTTGGGTTCGCCTCACCCTATTTTCTTCACCAAATATAACTACTAAATGATGACCACCGTTCTATTCCCTTGTTACCCCCGCTCGACCCAGCTACACTCTTATTACCTGAAAGGAATTGTGAAGCAAAAGGGTGAGCACAACTAGCTCAGTAAAGAATATCATGACTAAAGATAATTCAATTATCAATAGCCTTCATCAACAATAAATCAGAAATTTAGAACATATGGTAAATGATAAAAATTTCAACCATAGTTGCAGCGGAACATGCAATCCATTAGAAGAGTCAAATAGACTATAAAGTCTATTATCTTCTCCATGTTAAAAATCCACCAACAATGTTTTATCCCTGTAACATCAATCAACAGTTCTGGTCCACAATCATATAAATAACTCATAATCATAATTATGATTCTAAATTCCTCTTCTCATCCAAGACAAAGATAATTTTCATCACTTGTCTTTACCTGAAATATCAAAGATCATGGTTATACCAAATCACAATTCTTGTTCATAATCATACTAATAATTTCATCTTTGTACTACGGGCCAAAGATATTCGTCAACAGTTAATCTTTGCACTACTGGCCAAAGATATTCAACAACAGTTCATCTTTGCACTACATGCCAAAGATATTTAACAACATATCATCTTTGCACTACAGGCCAAAGATATTCATCAACAGTTCATATTTGCACTACAGGCCAAATATATTCATCAACAGTTCATATTTGCACTACATGCCAAATATATTAATATCTCAAAGAATTATAATCATTTTAGAATTTATATAAACAATAATTATAACCATGTTGATCAATTCACCTTTGCACTTAAGCTTAAGATATTCAATTATAAACTCAATGGTCATGATCATACCAGTCACAATTCAACTTTGCACTACAGGCCAAAGAGAACCCATAGTCATGATCATACCAATAATTTACCCATCTTTACACTCAAGCGAAAGAGAATTTCAACATCAAGGTTATAAAAATGTTATATATGATAATAAAAATAATATGATCAACATGATCATAGATTTAATCTCAAGAGTAATATTCATAAATCAACTATAATTTGGTTAGAAAAAAAAACCAATTTTGTCGTGAATAGTAACTCGTGAATAGTAACTCATAAATAGTAACTCGTGAATAGTAACCCTGACATGAAAAAGGTAGAAATTCCACAATAATATACATACTAATATTTCGGTATAATGATATTGAAAGAATAATATTCTTAAGCTTATAAACAATTTATTTAAATTGTTTACACTTTACTAATTAATGCATTTAATCATCATAAAATGCCAACTCTTAAGATTTCATCATCAATAACCAAAACCCTCATCAAAAAAATCTGCATATACCTCATATATAGGATTCTCAAGCCATAAAATCCTATTTTCTAATTTTCTTACTTCACATAACATATTTAATTCATTTTCTCATAACTAGACTATTTTCATGAAAAATACTAAATTCGTTCCAAAAATATTTCTTTTCTGGAATTTAGCATAATATAGTCCCATAGTGAACATATATTTTTCTCAGAATTTTTAAAAGTCATTTACTATTTTTCATATGGCCAAAATAGCCGAATATTTAGACATTTATCAAAAATTGTACTTTTGTCTAAAAATTCTGAAATTTACAGAGTATACTTCTATCATATACATGTACTCCCAATAAAAATTTCATCAATTTTGGAGTTAACCACAAGGAATTATAAGCTGTTACTTCTAAAATAGTCTTTTCTCATAAAATTCATAACTCTCAATCTATACATCCAAAAATCACCATTTTTGGACACAATCAATAAAACTCATCAAAATATCATTTCAAATTTTTCCATAATTTTTGAAGGTCAGAAAAATTACGAAACTGAAAAACATAACAACCCTTAAAATCCCTTACTATCCCTTACTATCCCTTACCTCAAAAGAGCAGTACTTCTGACTGGATATCGGATATGATGCTGAAGGAAACTTGCACTAATGAATAACAACTCACCAAGTATCTAAAAACTCACAAAATATGCTTCATAATATAGAGAGAGAAAGAGAGAAAGCTTATGTTTCTGGTGTGATTTTCAATTCTAACTTAGCCCTCTATTTATAGGAAAATTTTGGTAGGTTTGACCTGCAACCTGATGGCTTTACCTGCTACTATTCCCACCCACCACATTTGAAATATAATTCAGCACATTTCTTCACCAACCACAAGTGGGGCCCACCAATTCTAGAATTTTCCACCAAAAATGATTTATAACCTGATTTCTGAATCAGCCACCTCTTAAAATTCATAACAAATCATACGTTCATTTTTAACGGTTCA
This sequence comes from Panax notoginseng, assembly GCA_016801055.1. Classification (NCBI taxonomy): domain Eukaryota; kingdom Viridiplantae; phylum Streptophyta; class Magnoliopsida; order Apiales; family Araliaceae; genus Panax; species Panax notoginseng. The sequence continues at coordinate 120,738,826 of CM029021.1, read as the reverse complement.
AAATTTGTGGGCATATACTCAACTTATATATGTATAACATATCCAAAAATTACCACGATCCAACGGTCGGATTAAAAATTATAACCCCCGTAAAATATCTCAAAAATTTTGATTTTTAATACCTCCATTCCGACAAAAATACGGATAAAAATCTCAACATTAACTCCTTCATTTTTTAACCACAAAAATATATCCCTCGTTTATATCCACATAAAATAAATATTTCCTTATCATATGAATCAATAATTAATTATTCACAAATAATATAACAGAATCACATTTATGACAACCAGGCCGTTCCCAGGAAAGGGGGGGCTTTCCAATAAGGATTTTTCCTTACTGACGCGCAATTAGATGACCAAACCTCTCCTTAGACAGAACTTTCTAGACATTGCCAATAATGTTATCTAATAATATTATTCAAATAATATGAATTATTGATCTGATAATGGGAAATACTGTGCAGTGATAATTATTGAACAACAATAATATAAAATTTCAACGTAGCAATTATTGAATCAATAAAATAAAATATTGAACAGTAATTACTGTAACAATTATTGAGTAGTGCCTTCTTACGTAAGAATCAATAATTTCAAAAATACTATGCAATACCGTGTGCTACTGTGCAATAACGCGTATTACTGTATTTTAACCACCGGATATTTCAACAGTGTTAACGGTAACAACTACGCCGTTATTTGTAAAAACTCAAATTTGTCGTTTTCTTCACCCGACAGTTATTCGTTATGGGGCCCACAAATGGCTGCGCCGTCGTACGAATATTCCCCGACAGAAAGAATATTCCACGACCAAACGAATATTCCCCGACAACAATGATTATTTTATAACCACTTGCTTATTTTGAAAAAAAATCATATTTCACTCATAACTTTAAACTTTTATCAATTTAACCATTTACTGAATAGTAATTATAAGAAAAATTGAATACTTTTATTTCATAAAATTCGGGGTCTTACATGAATGCCCTCAGAAGAAGGTCGGAGAAACAATAAGAAGTAAGGGAGACAGCAGTGGAGGTAGTTGGGCCATTGCTGGACCTACAACGTCAAACAAACCCACAGCCAGAACTTTCAACATGACTGTGCAAGATGCTGTGCAATCAAAAGATATGGTGTCAGGTATTATCCCAATCAACGATATTAATGCTTATGTATTATTTGATTTGGGTGCTACTTGTTCGTTTATATCTGATGAATTTGCTAAGAGGTTAGAATTGCCTAGAGAAGAACTGAATTTCCCTTTGAACATAGAAATTGCGAACAGGGAGGTGATTCCTGTTAAGTTTGCATACAAGAACTGTAGAGTGAACATTAAAGGGAATATCCTGATGGTAGATTTAATTTCGATTAGACTCGGGGAATTTGATGTAATTTTGGGAATGGATTGGCTGTTCAAATATGGAGCAGTAATTGATTGTCACAAAAAGTGTGTAAACCTTATGACTCCGTCAAAGGTAGTTTTCCATGGTAGCAAATCGCCTAGACAAATGAAATGTCTGACGATTATGCAGGCCAAAAAGTTGTTGAGTCAAGGTTGTGTGGGTTATTTGGCTTACATAGTCGATACTCAGAAGAAGGGTGTAAAACTGGAGGAGATACCAGTGGTTAGAGAATTCGTAGATGTATTTCCGGAGGATTTGCCAGGACTTCCGCCTGATAGAGAAATTGAGTTCGTAATCGATTTAGTGCCAGGAACTGCACCGATATCGAAGGCCCCGTACAGAATGGCTCCGGTAGAAATGAAGGAACTGATGGTGCAACTGCAAGAACTACTGGACAAGAAGTATATTCAACCAAGCGTGTCACCGTGGGGAGCGCCGGTATTATTTGTGAAGAAGAAGGACGGATCAATGCGTCTTTGCATTGATTATAGGGAGTTAAACAAGGTCACTATTAAGAATAGGTATCCGTTACCTAGAATAGATGACTTGTTTGATCAGTTAAAGGGTGCTAAATACTTCTCAAAAATAGATTTGAGAAGTGGGTATCACCAATTGAAGGTAAGAAAGGAGGATATACCTAGAACGACATTCAGAACTCGGTACGGACATTACGAGTTTCTGGTGATGTCTTTTAGTTTAACAAATGCCCCTGCCGCGTTCATGGATTTGATGAACTGGGTATTTAAACCATTCTTAGACAAGTTCGTAGTGGTGTTTATCGACGACATTCTGGTGTATTCCAAAACTCAAGAAGAACACGTGGAACATTTACGTCTGACATTGGAGACACTAAGAAAGGAAAAGTTGTACGCGAAATTCTCTAAGTGTGAATTTTGACTCGATCGTGTACAATTTTTGGGTCATGTGATTGACAAAGATGGGATTTCAGTAGATCCATCGAAAGTGGAAGCTGTAATCAACTGGGAACAACCAAGGACACCTTCAGAGGTGAGGAGTTTCTTGGGACTGGCTGGTTATTATAGAAGATTTATACAAGATTTTTCCAAGATAGCCACTCCGTTAACAAATTTGACACGGAAAGCTATGAAATTCGTTTGGACGGAAAAGTGTGAGGAGAGCTTCCAAGATTTGAAGAAGAAGCTAAGTATGGCACCTGTGTTAACCTTGCCGGATAATACAGGAAATTTTGTGGTGTATAGTGATGCCTCACACAAAGGATTGGGTTGTGTTCTTATGCAAAATGGCAAAGTTATTGCCTATGCATCAAGACAACTGAAGGATTATGAGAAAGGTTATCCGACTCATGATTTAGAATTGGCTACAGTGGTATTTGCTCTCAAGATATGGAGACATTATCTATATGGAGAGAAATGTGAGATCTACACAGACCACAAAAGTCTGAAGTATATTTTCAATCAGAAGGACCTGAACATACGTCAGAGGAGATGGATGAAATTGATAAAGGATTACGATTGTGAGATCTTTTATCATCCGGGCAAAGCGAATGTGGTTGCAGATGCTTTAAGTAGGAAAGGTCGGGAGAAATTAATGCTGATAACAACTCAGGAGGAGCTCATTTTAGCAATGACAAAGTTAGAATTGGAAATCAAATTTCCACAGGAATCCGACGAACGACTATTTCAGCTAGAAGCAGGTCCAACTTTACTGAACAAGGTGAAAAACGCTCAGTTACAAGATGAAGAATGTGAAAAGATAAAAGAGAATATGGTTGATAGTAGCAATACGAAATACAAGGTTGATACCGAAGGATTACTAAGGTACGAGGGAAGAATCTGGGTTCCAGCAACACCAGAACTGAAAAACAAAATCTTGACCGAAGCTCATAGCTCAAGATATTCGATTCATCCAGGAAGCACGAAGATGTATCAAGATTTACGCCGACATTTTTGGTGGCCGAATATGAAAAGGGATGTTGCAGAATGCGTGGCTAAATGTTTGACATGTCAAAGAGAAAAAGCCGAACATCAAAGACCCAGCGGATTACTTCAATCGTTGGAAATACCGGAATAGAAATGGGAGCATATCACGATGGATTTTGTGGTGGGTCTTCCAGCTACTCAGAGAGGATACGATGCAATTTGGGTGATAGTGGACAGACTGACAAAATCAGCACACTTTTTGCCAATAAAGATTAGATTCAATCTTAATCAGCTGGCAAAACTATATATCAAAGAGATCGTTTCGAGACATGGAGTGCCAGTGTCAATTGTGTCCGATAGAGACCCGCGATTCATGTCAAACTTCTAGAAGAGACTACAAGAATGCATGGGAACTCAATTGCGAATGAGTACAGCTTATCATCCACAAACAGATGGCCAAAGCGAATGAACAATCCAGACATTGGAAGATATGCTGAGAGCATGCGTCATGGATTTTAAAGGAAGCTGGGAAGAGCAATTACCGTTGGTGGAATTTGCTTACAATAATAGTTATCATGCGAGCATCGACATGCCTCCTTACGAAGCGTTATACGGTAGAAAGTGCAGAACTCCACTGTGCTGGGATGAAGTTGGTGAACGTCAACTACTAGGACCAAAATTAGTGCAACAAACTGCTGAGGTTATCAAACTCATCAGGATAAGATTGGTAGCAGCTCAAGACCGACAGAAGAAGTATGCTGATCAACACAGGCAAGATCGTGCATTTGAAGTAGGAAGCTATGTATTCCTAAAAGTTTCTCCTTGGAAGGGGAAAATTCGTTTCGGTAAGAAGGGTAAATTAAGCCTGAAGTTTATTGGACCCTTTGAAGTGCTGCGAAAAGTTGGAGAGGTAGCTTACGAGGTAGCTCTACCTCCAGAGTTGGAAAACATTCATAATATTTTTCATATTTCGGTGTTACGACCATATAAACCCGATTACAATCACGTGATCGAGTACGAACCGTTGCAGTTTGAGAAAGATTTGTCTTATGAAGAGGTTCCTATCCAGATAGTCGACAGGAAAGAACAAGTGCTCAGGAATAAAGTGATACCTTCTGTGAAGGTGATATGGAGAAACCACAATGCTGAAGAAGCAACGTGGGAACTCGAAGAAAAAATGATGAAAGAGTACTCTGAGTTATTTGTTTAATCTGTGTCTTCGATTCTGGGGACAGAATCTTTATAAGTAGGGAAGAATGTAACGAAAGTGTTGTTTGAGTTGTGATTCTGGGGACAAAATCCTTATAAGAGGGGAATGATGTAACATTCCATATTTTTAAATGTAAGTTATAAATAATTATTAATTTATATGAATATTTATTAGATATGTTTATTATTGAATAAGTAATTGTTCAATTTGATTGAGTTGTTTTAGTTAATTATTTATTTGTTAAATAATTAATGTGTTATATGGATTGAGTTATGTGATTAAGTGATTTATTTATTTAATTGTTATTACATAAAGTGTGACAAATAACTATGTGATAAAGAGTTATTAAAATAAATTAAAGTAATTTTAATTTAGTGTTGCCAAACAAGGTGTAAGTATATTAATCCTTTATTTTATAAATGGTTTGCCAAACAAGGCCTTACGGCTTTTGAAATTCTTGTTAATTTTAAATTATATTATTAATAGAATAAAACAAATATATAAATAAAATATATTTATATTTATAAGATTATACGTTATATGTTTGGTAACTGATGAGAGTAAATAGGCTTATTATTGCCTTATCAGTTTTGTTTTATTTTGACGCATACTTGTTAAGTGTTACGCTCCAGTTTTGCTTAGTCTAAGAAAAGGTGTTCAGAGAAAAAGAAAAGTTTCAGAGAATTTGAGTGAGAGAAGTAGCAAAAGAAAGTTATCAATGTTTAACAAAGACTGTCTAAAACAAAAGGTATGTACATAACTTAACCATAGCTATTTTACGCTATATATTTTATGTGAATTTATATTATCTCGGTGTTTTCAATTTGACTGTAAGACGAAGTTCTTTACAAACTTTCTAGAGTTCGAATGTTTTACTATTTGATTATGAAATCATGTGTTACTAGTAGATAACATATATATTGATAATTGTATGTTCAATAATGTATAGGTAAGAGTATGATAAATTACGTATACACGAAAAGAATTATTTTTTTTACAGTAAACTTATATGCATGAATATGACTTTTGAAAGTTAATAAAAATTAGTATGTGATTATGTTAATTGAGACTTGTGTGTAATTGGGTAAGAAATTAAGCATAGCAAGGAATCAAATTTGGTTGATAACAGTGAAAATTTCGTTCACTGTACTTTAGATATCAACAATGGAGTTTTGAGTTTTAACCAAATATTATTTTAGTGATTTAAGTCTTTTAAATTGTTGTTTAATTGTTGAAAATTCGTATATGGATAATTGTTAGCAATTATGTGTAGTTTATATTAGTTATACATGTTGTTTGGGGTGAATTGTTATAACAAATTTAAGACAGTAGCTTTGGCTCTGTTCTTCTTTTTGGTTCTGTGAGTTTTGGCGCCCCAGCATCAAAATTCACGCCCCAGCGCCAAAAATAGGCCAGAGGTTCGCGCCCCGGCGCTGGAATTCACGCCCCGGCGCAACTGCTCGCACCCCAGCGCCACTGTTCACGCCCCAGCGCTGGAAAAGTGGCCTGGGTCGGACAGTTTTGACCTTCTGTAGTAAAATGGCCATAACTTTCTCATACGAACTCCGATTGAGGTAATTCTAGATAATCCGAAACGAGGACGAATATGCCTACAAATTTTATGCTTTAAGTTTTTTAATTTAAGGTCTGTAACAGTAGTCAAAATGGCCATCTTTAGGACTGTTGTGTATTTAGAGCCAATCGGAGGGCGTCGGGATGCACGAATGCAAGTGTAACCCTTTGTGTATTAGTATAACTTAATGATAACATGTTGTACATGTAATAGAATTTTGTATCAAGTTGTTAATGTGCATATGGTGCAATGACATGATCACTTAAGTAGTTGTAATAAAGCTAAAAAGTAATGTTCATGAAAAGATGTGATGTTGTTTAGACTTAAACTTAGTTAGTAGCTATACTAAGAGTAATAAAGTAACTCATAAAGGTAATGTTAGTGTAACTAATGTGTATTGTCAATACATATGGTATGTGTAGGACTTGGGGTGAACGTGAATAGTAATTATTTAACCTACGCACGAGGCAAGTTCCCTAACCTTTGCTACTTTATTATTCAACAAGGTTGCTTTTCACTGTTATGTTATACTTAAGCAAGTTTTCTAATTCTAATGCTTCGTTATGCAAAATTCATATGCTATACTTTATTGAGTAAAGTATTTCCATTAAGCAACTTCATTGTATCCAGTTATTCATGATGATACAAGTTTCTCATCTCTGCACTTTCGTTGAGATAGTTATTATGATTATGCAAGTTTTCTTAACTCTAAACTTGTTATATTAGCATGCAAGTACCTTTAGTTTATCGTTCAAGCTATTATTTATTGTGCATGCTTGACATTTAATTCTAAGATGTAACCTTAGCTTAATGTTATTCAAAGAAAGGTATGATGTGTTATTCAATAGTTATGCTATTAGATTATCCCTAAAGCATGAACTTAGAACGAAATACTTATTCAGTTATGATTATTCAATAACATAGTGTTATTATCTTTTATTCAACTAATCCTTAGTTGATGTCTGTTGAACTCCAAATTATCTTGAAGTGTATCCAAACCAAACTATCTTTGGGACGGACTTGTTCTCAAAATACTGATATGAACAACCCTATTTATAGGGGTTACGCTTAGTTTTGTACTTTGCGCTGAAATGTTTGTATACAATACATGTACGAAGGGTTGATCCCCCTAAGTACCTTAAAGTCATTATGGTCGTATGACCGTAAAAGTTTAAGTTGAAAGATTACTTATAACTGTGGACAAGGTTCGTGGTCATTAGACCCTCAGTGAATGTTTAAAGTATTCCTGAATGGGCAAGGAATGTTTAAGATGTTAATAGAACTTATTATTCAGTTCTATTGAGCCCCTGAATGGGCAGAGAATGTAAAAGTTATTCATTGTTATTTCAAGTGAGCCTTGTTTGCTCACTCTTGCCTGTAAAATCCTTACAGCTAAAGAAGGAAAGGGTGACGTACCTAGCACTAGTAAAGGAAAGGGAAAGACAAACAAGTACTGAAGACTTGTAATAGTTTTGATAGTTTTATTATCAGACTTTGGTTTAAAGAATGTAATGAAGTTTATTTAAATTTTCCGCATGAATGATTGTATGTAAAGGTTAGATAACCTAGGAGATATTATTTTATGTAATTCCTGTATGGGCAGGTTTATTATCCAATTTTATTTATGATTGGGTAGTTATAAATGAATGTTTTGATTACATGAATACCAACTCTTGAGGTAATGAAGTACCATGATTTGGGGGTGTCACATAATTAAACAAATCCTATCACTGCCTATTAAGGCGCTGAACAGCCTTGCTACGTTCCTCTTCCATGATGCGGGACATCGTCCTGCAATCTAGCATATACAATGGTAGTCCTTCGAACTGGATTGGGTACCTCATAACTCGATCCTGGGCCTCATTCATTGTATTTTGAAGTGTAGAGTACGTCTCCCCAAGCTTAGCCTTCTTCGCACGACAATCCTCTTCTGCAAGATCAGCACGACGTGATTCTCTTACCCAAGCTTCCTCTGCAATGGTCAGCCTTGCTGAGCTCTCTTTCAGTTCATTCTTCAATTTCTCTATTTACTCTGACTTTTCCTCGGTTTGACCCTTCTCGTGAGCCAAATCCCACTCCACATTTTCTAGACGTGTGTGAAGAGTCACAACCTCCCTATCCCTCAGCTCGATGGTAATCTGCTGAATAATCGATCCCTCATTCAGCTCCTGAACAGTGTCACGTAACTCTACGTTACGGTCATATAACTCGTCGTACATCTCAGCATCGATAGAGTTCGGTGGGAACTCATCTTCTTCCTCAGGATCCTCCTCTGGATCAGTCTCATGCTCATGCTCCTGACCAACAATAGTGATCAACGGAGATTGCTCTCTCTGTACCAACTGCTCCCTGACGACATAAATTTCTCGGGGCTCCTCCTCCGTAGGTACTCGGGGTTCCTCCTCCCCAGCTTGACTAGCTCCTCCAACATCCGACATCCTGACAACACAGTTTAAAGTTTTAGTTACTAAGCCGTACTAGCGAGCACATAATTTAACACATAAACATATAAAGTCTTTTATTATCTTCAATAAATTTAAGAAATTCATTTCTTAGAACTTGATAAGAGTTTTTCATCACTATGTTCTCGATCTCCTATAAGGCTACTATCTAAGGTTGTTCCCCTACCTAAGGTTCATAACCTACAGCTTTGATACCAACATACACCCCCAAATCTGGGTACTTCAATTCCCACATGATTTGGTGTTCACTATTCAAACATCATATGTCTATCTACCCATAAATAATGAAAACATAAATAGATAGAAATAAATCCTCTCCTTAAGGAGTTACATCATCAAAAATAAATACATAAATCCCAGGTCATACTAACCTTAAATCTTAACTGCGGAAACATAAATAATTAATCGTCTTACACAACAATAACATAAGTCTAAAACATAAATACATCATCACATCAAACAACAAGTCTTCATCACTTGTTAATCTTGCCCTTGCCTTTGCTAGTAGAAGGCTCGTCGGACCTTTCGTTCTTAACTACAATGTTATTATTACGCAAGAGTGAGCACCATTACCCACACGTATAATAATGAAACACAATATAATAACATGCAAGTGAATCAAAGACTTCTGGAATAAAACTCAACTTTTGAATCAAGAATGAATAACAAGAATCAAAAGAATTCTGAGGGTCATAAGACCTTGAACTATGTCCTAGGTTATCAAGGTTAAACTTGAAACCTTTAATAGTCATAAGACTATGGACTCTTCTACTCGTACTTAGGGGGATCTGCCCTTAGTACCATACTGTGCACAATATCTTAACGCTAAGGCATAAGTAATCCTTATACAGGGTTGTTTATCTCAGTTTGACATTAGAGTCCGCACCAAAGGAAGTTTGGTTTGGAAAATTCAACAAGGGTTCTGAAATTTAGAACGTTCATCAACTATGGACTAGTCGAATCAATAAGGGTTCGCTAGTCTAACAAGGTTCAACAATAACTGATATTTAAATCGAATAACAATCTCAAGAGGTATACAATAGAATAAATATTGTATAACAGAATCATACTTTGAAAGGATTAATAAATACTAAGAACTTGCTCGATATAGAACATAAGTCTGGAATTTGTTTAATGTAAGGAAATAAGTTTATAAATTTGCATAACGATAACAAGTAGGGTTAGAAAACTTGCCTCGTGCGTAGATTACATGTTAATTATACATGTTCCTCGATTTTAATCCTACATATCATTCATATTCACAATACCAGTCAATTATAACGTAACTAGCCATCACAAGTTCATTCTTTTTGTCTAACTCGGATTATGACTATACTTAGTCAAATTACCACACATATTGTCACATAATTTACACTTTATGAACAATAATAAGCTAACTATGCGTTCAATAATTTAATCCACACGTAAATGCGTTATTGATATGTCAAGAACCTATGTTAACATTTCATTATATGTATAACACATTTTTATGTTCATTAGAGTAGGTTACTATTACATTCCTGGACAAAAATAATCAAAAAATTTCATTTCTGAGCAATTTGCATAGTGGCACTGCGGCCTAGACATTGGCGCTGCGGCGTGGCTCGCGCTGCGGCACGGGGTTTATGCTTGCAGTTGGCGCTGCGGTGCGGCGAAGCAGTACCAGAACTGCGATTCGCGAAAAATTGCAGAACATGGCTAAAACCTCCGGCTAACTAATTCTTACACGAATTTAGACATACCCAAACACTGTAATACACATATAACTACTACCCAACCCTTCTAACATGATTTTAACAAGTTAAAACACATAATTTATAGAATCAAAATTTGTAATTTTACTGTTCTTGACGTTCTTGAAAATTTTAAACACAAAACATAAAAATTAACACTATGATTTCGTTATAACACCAAATCTGTCCATTCGAAGTTTGATTTTTTCATTTTAACATACATAATCATATGCAAGTATAAATTTATGATGTAACATATGATTTAACGCATAAAATTCATACGTAAGGGCCATATGGCCATATTTCTATACTCTGTATTTTAAAAGAACAATATACGACATATTTTATGAAATTGGTGTTATGGAAATATACAATATATATAGTAATACATGCTATAATAACACATTATCACATATATAACACATAATCATTACTCTTTTTCAATTACAGAGCTTTTAACAGAACTTGAAAGCCATTTTCATGAAAACTTAAACAACGTAATTTGAAACTTGACTTTAAGGTTTTTACCCTTGATTGTTCTGCTTGGATTACACAAGGTGATGACAACTTCCAATTTCCCACAAATCTTTTCCTTTAATCTCACTAATTCTCAAAATTCTCTCTGATTTATTTTTCCAGACTTAGCAAAATAATGGAAAAGAAGACGTATATAATAAAAGAAACCGATGTTGTGTGGTTAGTTAACCCGATCATGGGTTAACTGCTCTCAACACCCAATAAGGCTTTGTTTGGCTAGCCTTAAATGGCTCAAATCCATTTAATTTAATAAATCTTTTATCCTATAGTTTAATAGTGTCACACCCCTTTATAAAATAAATCAAATATCTTATTTACTTTAATTTAAATAAAAATATGATAATTTCTCATTAATTCACATAGTCACATAATTAAATTTCTCATTTATTAATTATGTCAAATTATTAAATTTCTCATTAATTATTAATTTAAATAAAATAATATTAGGCTTATTAAATGTTTCTTTTAATTCAATAAGCTCACATAATTACATACTTTGAATAATCAAAATTCTCCACATTAACTTAATAAATGTAACACATATAATTAAATTAATCTATCATAATTTCATCAATTAATTATTTAATCCAATAATTAAATCATCAAATGATATTTATTTAATTCAATAAATACTCAAATAAAACTACAAAAATCTTGTTTGTCATAGGTACTATTCACCCGGGGTACTATTCATGATAAAAATTTATTTCTTTTCTGTCCAAATTATTTTTGATACAATATTATTATTGAATTTTACTCCACAAAGCAGTTATCATATTGACAATTTGGACATTCTTGAACCCTGAATAAGTTGAATTATAAATCTTTAAAATTTATCTTTGCTTTCACTTAATTGAATTCGTATATCATTGTCATAATCCTCATGCTTATGTTGTGATGAAAGACATCTTTGGCCCGTAGTGCATAGATGGACTGTTGATTGGTATGATTATGACAAGGAATTATGTATCGGTATAATCATGACCTGTAATGTTACAAATGATATGGTAAAAGTCCTCATTGGCCCGTAGTGCATTGATGGACAATTGTTGGCATGATCATGACCATTGGTGATAATAACGAATATCCTTGACCCGTAGTGCATGGATAATTCAATGATGTGGATTATTTATTGAGTTGTGTTACAGCGATAAAATATTGATGATGAACTTTAAAATCATAGAAGATAGTAGATATCAGGCTCTACTTGACTCCTCTAATGGATTGTTTATTCCGCTGTAGTTAAACTTGTTGTCTATTGTATTCTATCAGTTTAAAACTGTTGAAGGCTAACGATAATTTATTCTGCATTATCTTAGTCATAATATTCTTTACTGGGCTAGTTGAGCTCACCCTTTACTTTCATTGTTCTCTTCAAGAAATGAGAATATAGCTGGGACTAGTCGGGGAATGGAGTGACGGTCCGAGATGGTGGCTGTAGTAGTCTTCACTATTTTATAAAATAGTGTGATAATAATTGTAACGAGGACTCCATTTGAGTTTGAATATTATCTACGAGACAATATTCGTGTTAAAACGCTCAGCTACGTTTTGTCATGTTGTATAAATGAAGTTTGTATTTAAATTCTGTACCATGTATTTGGCGACTCAGACTGGGTTGTGTATAACTATTTTGGGGGCGTCACACACTGTGTATATTTGCACGTATGTTTTAACTGCAAAATCGATCAACACTGCTATTATATTAAATCTTAACTGATAGTTCTGGGTTATATAATAGTTTGGGTCTAGTGGGGGCGATTGTCACATTAGATTTACAGCCTAAGGAGAATTTCGGATAATTATCGATTGCAGTTATCTAGGCTTATTAATTTCATCGAAGGAAGAGATAATGTTAACTTGATTCCGCTATTACTGCAAATTGGTGAAACTGAACTAAAGAACTGAATCTTTAATTTACCTGGTTATCTTTATTAATTCAATTATGTTAAATATAATTAACTCAAAACCCCCCAAATCTTTATTTATTATTTATTATAGAAATAGTAGGATGCATTCAGAACAATATCATTCTCTGTGGGATCGACCCTTACTTGCTACTGTGCTTATTATTCAAATTCATAGAGTAAAGTGAGGTTTAGTTTTGGAGTGCTAAACGACAACTCTCAAATTTTGGCACCGTTGTCATGGAGTGATTATTTATTTTGATTTATTCTTTGTTTCTTTTCTTTTGTTTTATGACTCGATCCTCTCACTCTATTGAATTGAATTTTGATCAAGAGATAGAGATAATTGCACACAGGTTATGGAAAGAGAATCGTAGAGCTCCACAATCAATTGCAGATCAAGAAGAAGCTCTTGTTCCATCACATTGCCTCAATTTAGTACTTGAATTGATTTCAGATAGTTCATCCAGTGGATTAGAATAAGAAGAGATGATTGTTGTTAATAACAAAGAACTAGCTACTCCTGATCTGAATCAATCATTCTTGTGTGTTGAATATCCTAATTTAAATGTTTCTTTTGAACTAAAATCAGGACTAATTCATTTCTTGCCTACTTTCAGAGGTCTTAGAGGTGAAAATCCATACAAGCATCTAAAGCAGTTTCATGTGGTGTGTTCAACCATGAAATCACAAGGAGTGATAGATGAGCAGGTCAAGCTTAGAGCCTTTCCATTCTCATTAGCAGATCTGGCAAAGGACGGGTTATACTATCAACCTTCAGGATCAATACAATCATAGACTGATATACAAAGGCTATTACTGATAGACTGAACGAGATATGTAGCATTAGACAGTTCAATGGAAAAACTCTTTATGAGTATTGGGAAAGGTTTAAGAAGTTGTATTTCATCTGCCCACCTCACCAAATTGATGATCATCACTTGATTCAATACTTTTATGAGGGACTGTTGCCAATGGATAGGAGCATGATAGATGTAGCAAGTGGAGGAGCACTGATAGACAAAACTTTAGAAGTTATGAAGAACTTAATTGCAACCATGGCAGTCAACTTACAGTAGTATGGAACTAGGATGGACTATACACTTACAAGAGTGAATGAGGATAGTACTAGTAGTATTAAACAACAAATTTCTAACTTAACTGCTATGGTTAGATAGATGCCAGCAGGAAATATGCATGTAGAAAATAAGTTACCAATGCAACCTGTCTTTCCAAATATTCAGCAAGGTTTTTAGTAGGCTTAACCTCAGTACCAAACATATAGTCAATTGGGAGCTGTTGTTTATCCTCCTAAATTAACCTCACTTTTACTTTACAAATTCAAACAATTAGCATAGTAGCAAGCAATGATCGATCTCACAGAGAGTTATTTGTTTTGTATTTATTCACTTGTTTCCAATAAGAAGGGGGTTTTGAATTGATTAAACAATTATAAACTAATAAGAATTAACAATGAATAAAAAGCTTCAATTCTTCAGTTCAGGATCACCTTTTTACTATAATGGATTAATCAAGTGTAACATTATTTACCCTTCAATGAAACTAATAGCCCTAGGTAACAACAAGCTCTACTACCCGAAACTCCCCTTAGATTGTCACTCAATGAAACAAGTTCTTCACAAGATTCTAACCATTATATAACCTAGAACAAGCTCTCTAGATTTAATATAATAGCAACAATAAGAACTAAGGAATTAGACTATTCCAAGCAACAAACACATAAGCTCGGAGTGTTTAACTTGTCTTCTTATAATCATATAAATACTCAAAAGATTTTCCACAATCAGGTATTACTAAGTACTACTTATGACTAGGAACAATATCAATTACGCGCAATACTATTCCTTAATCTAGCATATGATATTCGTTAACTAATTCAATCCTGCAGAAATCAAATCATTTAGGCCAAATAACATTCAAAAATAAAATCAGATTATAAATAATGAATTTCATGTGAGAAGGAATAAATAATGAATACTCAAATAACCATTAATTATAAATAAGGTTCAACATCCCTTCCGAACTGAAATAAGAACTTACTTTTCAATATTTTTCCTAGAACTTTCTCTTTAGCACAAATGACTGAATTTTCATGCTTTTCTCATTTTTTTCTTTCTTGACATGTGCAATGTCTTTTTTTAGGGTTTTAGTGTTACCCATGTAGTGAACTTTCCACCAACGACACCCAAACCAAATGGCTTTAGGGCGCTGGGTGTAGAGACACCCGTAGTGCTTACTTATTCAAATAACAAAGGCCACAAAAGTTGACTAGTCAAGTTACTTTTATCCATCACACTTTTCAGCGTGAATATCGATGCTTCCTGAGGCTTGGATACCCAATTAATTCGTACAATGGACATTGAAGCAGATTTTTCAATCATCTTATTTTTCTTGTTCCTCCTTTTTTTTCATTCATCTCTTTTTTTCAACTTTTTCTCCCCATGGTTCTGCATAACATAAGTAGGTTAAATAGTTCTAAGTCATGAAATCAGTGCACATAGACAACTCCACAAATGACTTAGCTAAATAAGCATGCTTCTCATATTCAAGTACTCATGTATCACAAATTTAATTCAAATCAATTACTATGGATCATAACTTAATTTTCCTCATTCATTAACAAATTAGGCACCAAACAGATTCTGAATGTTAGCATCAATTTTCAATATTTGACTTTAACCTTTTTAATACTTAGTCAAATAGAATCATGAAACCAAAAATGTAATTTTCAGAAATTTTCAAAAGTAATTTTTTTTCTAACTTCCCATCAAAATTAGATCAAATTCAAACAATTATCACAGTAGTAATATAGACACTCGAATTTGTGTGTCCCTGTTACTAACCATGCAGGAGGGAAGAATCGTCTTTTATCTTCCAGAGACAACCCCAGCAGATCAAATCAGACCTCAGAGACAACCTAGGAGATCAAGTCAAACCCTGGGAAATCAAATCAAACCCCGATGATAACCCAAGAGATTAAATCAAACCCCTACGATAACCCTGAGAGATCAAGTCAAACCCCAGAGAAAATCCCGAGAGATCAAGTCAAACCTTGATGACAATCCAGAGAGATCAAGTCAAACCCCGGAGATAACCCCGGGAGATCAAGTCAAACCATGGGAGATCAAGTCAAACCCCGGTGACAACCTCGGAGATCAAGTCAAACCCCGAAGATAACCCCAGGAGATTAAGTCAAACCCTGGTGACAACCAGGGGGAGATCAAATCAAACCCCGGAGACAACTCCGGGAGATTAAGTCAAACCCCGGAGACAACCCCGGGAAATTAAATCAAACCCCGAATATAACTCTGGGAGATCAAGTCAAACCCCAATGACAACCCTGGGAGATCAAGTTAAACTCCAGAGACAACCCCGATACATCAAATCCAACCCCGGAGATAACCTTGGGAAATCAAATCAACTTTAGAAACAACCTTGAAGATA